>CM031597.1:115958266-115985766 GCA_018398815.1 Conus ventricosus | reverse complement strand
TGTTCTTTGGGTTCTGTACAGCCTGCAGTACTGACAGTGCATCAGAGAAGATGACGATTTGGGATGTATGGCCTCTCTATTCGCACACAGTGGGCTCCGCTGCTGTCTGCAATGCGTCTGCCTCAGCTTTGTAGTTCGTGAAGAATTTGCCAGTGGGGATGGCTTGTCGGACGTGAGTTCCATCCTTCAAGGTTAGGAATATTCCTCCACCTCCATTTCTGGTAGCCTCCTCTGCTGACCGTCTGTGTATGCGTACGTCCACAGCTCCTTGGGATATGCCTGTTCTATATGGTCTAGAGCTAGTGCTTTCTTCTCTGGTTCTGATTGTGTGCCCTTTGAGAGAATGCCTGGGATTGTCTCTCTGACTTCCGGAAACTGGTCCCTTCTCCAAGCGGGTACAGAGCTGTGAGTTGGGATCTGCTTGTTCCCTTGCTGTAGCAGTTCAGGGTCCTGCTTCTCGAGTCTACGAGCGTTGTACACAAAACTGCTGCGCTTCAGTCTGCACTTGGTTGGCTCTGACATTCTTTTGTTCATGGGGTGATTCTTCATCCTCTTGAATTTGGCAGCTTGGGTGAGGATTATGGCATCTCTCCTGCTTTCAAGGCTTTGAAGACCTGTCAGAGTTTCCATGGCTTGGATCGGGGTTGATTTGAAAGCACCAGTGATGATCCTGGACGCCTGGTTCTGGACCTTGGCAAGTTTGTCTAGGTTGGTCTTGGCTGCTGTAAATCATTTTGAAATGGGAATATTGTCAACACAATTAAATATTTTATAGACTTGGATTGGTAGTTCCTTCTTCAAAATGCTGTTGTTATCAGTAGGATACTACAAGGCAGTATTTTGGGACCAATATTATTCACAGCATTTATAAATGATCTCCTGTAGAATTAAAGAGTACATGTAAAATCTTTGCAGATGACACAAAACTTTACAACTCTCCGAAATTGCATAAGGAATTACAAAAAGATATTGGAACATTAGTGCAGTGGTCTGATACTTGGAAACATTAGTGCAGTGGTCTGATACTTGGAACCTATATTTTAATGCAGAAAAGGGTAAAGTACTTCATAATGGAAAAACAAACCACAAAAGGAGTATATAATGAAAATTGGAGACAAGGAAATAAAAGTATCTGAATGTGAGGAAGAGAAGGACCTAGGAGTGACTTTTGACAAAATATTGCTATTTGATAATCATATTGTGAATAGTATTAATAAGGCTAACAGAATGATTGGAATAATAAAAAGAACCTTTACATTTATAGAAAAGGACACTTTTTTTACAATTATATAAGACACTAGTTAGACCTGTTCTTGAATATGGAAACACTGTATGGTATCCAATGCTAAAGAGACAACCAGAAGCTCTAGAACAGGTACAAAGAAGAGCAGCCAAGATGAGTCATAATATAAAAGATTACTCATATCAGGAAAGATTAAAATATCTACAACTTCCAACACTTAAGGCAAGAAGAATAAGAGGAGACTTGATTCAAGCATATAAGATATTAATGGAATTGATGATGTTGATAAAGCATGCTTTTTTGTACACAGGAATATATTACAAGGAACAGTGAACATAAGATATTTAAACAATATTCCAGAACGAATTTGAGAAAATTTACTTCTACTAACAGAGTAACCAATTTTTGGAATGAACTAACAGTTAACATCAAACGTGCACCTAGTATTAATGTTTTTAAGAACCTCATAGATAAACATGAATTATTTAACTAAAATAAAATATGAATTTGATGGATAAATAGGACTGAGCTAGCCTACGACTGGACCAACGGTTACGAAAACAAAAAAAGACATATACATACAGAAGGGCGTAAAAAAGCCTAAATAGGCTAAGTTGTTGTTGATACAACGCCCCTGATCCTGATCCTGAACAAGGAGCTTACACAGACGCTTCAATCCACTCTTTCCATGGATGAGAAACCATTGGATGCGGTGCTTATCCACTGCGGTATAAATGACATTCAAAAAAAGGACCCTGAACTTGCCAGCAAAGCGTTTTTCCTCGTGCATCAAAACATTGTCACCAGCCACCCCAAAGATAAGGTTGTTATAGCAAGCTCTCACCTGTCATTCAAAACTAGAAGTCAAGCGGGAGCTGTTCAATGCATTGATAACAACAAAACTATTTGGAATTAAAACAAATCATTGTCTCTCATTCTAACCTGCAAACAAATAAATGGTCTCTCAAAGACGATCTCCTTCCAACACATCGAGGATCGAGCGTGCTGGCAAGAACGTTGGAAGACATATCAGACAACTCTTTCTGGGAGAAACCGAGGAAGACGGCGAGAACGTCAAACAAGTGGCAGCCCGGGAACTATCCACCACCCAGAGGACACGGACCCTTCGCTGTAGACAGTGGTCCATGGTGCTGTTTGACATTCGCAGTGGGCCTACATCCTTGGCGGAAATCTCAACCATTGACTCTGTTCTTCCCATATTGAGTGACTATTTAGGGGACTTTTTCTTTGTTGTGTTAGTTAAAGTATTCGCTGACAGGCCAGTGATCAATCTTCCTTCATTGATAGAGTGCATTCTCTGTGTACAGTTCTTTTTCTTCTTGTCATAGCTAATATTGTTTATCGTATCAAAGTGACACTTTTTTTTTTGTATTATTAGTTACTTCTCAGTGCATCAGCTGTATTTAACCGCTTTTTCACCTTTATTTTGTGTGTGTGTTTTTTTTAATTATCTATTGATAGAACGCATGGTAGTTAAGGATTTTAAAGTGTTTGAATGGAATTATCGATCCATCTCAACCAGTAAAGATCAACTAGTACAACATTTATCTGAAGTCAAATACAACATATTAACTTTGCAACCACTGAATGTCAGTATAAAATAAACTACCTAAGCTTCCTAATTACTGTTTTCCACCAGTTATCCAAAATATTAATAATGAAAAAAAAAGTGACAATATATGTTCGTAAAGATGAGAAATATGCTCCCATGTGCCAGTCCTGCTCTACTAGACATTCCTGAATTGCACTCATGTGCAGTCGGAATTCAAGTTGATTATAATGTAGTAACAGTTGTTTCTGTATACTGACCTCAGGTCCCCAAACGATCGAAGTACAGAATGGCTACGTTTCTGTTCAATCAGATCAGTCTACCAAATATTTAATCACTGGTGATTTTAACGCCCATTCGCCATTCTGGGAAAAGCGATGCCAAATAATAACCAGTAACCGTTTTATTGAAAACATAGTGGACTCCTCTGTTTACCTTCTCAACGATGGCAGTATTACTCGTATTCCAGGCAACCCTAAACATAACTCTAGTGCCATCGACTTATCATTCATATCTCCTGAACTAGCTTTATCTTGTGACTGGATGACACTTGATGATACATTAAATAGTGACCATCTACCTATTATGATTTCTCTTGAAAATATGAGATCTGTAACAGATGATGTAACACATGACAAAAGTTCCCAAATATTGCTATAAATTTTCTAACTGGAATAAATTTTCATATCTACTTATTCATTTAACATGAACATAGAAAGGATTGAGAATCAATATGTCGATACGTTATATGATCATCTTCAGAATGCAGTACACTCTGCTGCAAAAGAATCAATTCCGACTGTAAAATCTGTAAAACAACACACACACAAAAACATTTGGGTAATGTCTGGTGGAATGATTATGTCAACAGGCAAAACAAGAAAAAATAGAAAAAAACAAAAGAATACAAAAGAGAAAAAAATCCTAAGGAAAAAGCTGAAAAACTTTTGAGAAAAAAAAAGGGGAAAACTCACCAAAATAGAGTATTTGCACAAGCAAAACGGCAGTATTGGTCGTCTGTAAGTCAACATGAGGTATCAATCTATAAAGACATTCAAAAAGTTTGGACACAATTAAAAACAATGAAAAATGGAGTTAGCCTTCCACATTGTCCGATTAAATTAAAACAATATCAATTTCAGTCAATTTTGATAAATCTGAAGCATTTGCTGACTTATTTGCATACAACAGTAGCATTATAGCTTATCTTGGACAAGAAAACCCCCCACCTCGAATGTGAAGAAAAGAAAAACATCTATGATAGCCCAAAACCAACAGAAAAATCACTATCTAAAATTCTGCTATAACATTGCAGAAAGTCAATTAGTGTATTATTAATCTAAATAAAAAGACATCAGTGGGATTAGATGGCATTTCAAATATAAGTCATTTCCCGCAAAATGTCATACAATTTCTACATTTGTTCTTCCAAAGATGTTGAGGCAGTGGCAAAATACCCCTAATTCCTATTCATAAAAAAAGGAAAACCACTCAGTGATATAAACAGCTATCGACCAATATCATTTACATTTAAAACATGTAAATTGATGGAAAAGATAGTGTTAAAAAGGCTAATTCATCATTGCAATAAAAACTGCAACATTCCTATTAACCAAGCTGCATTCCAAGCAGGCAGATCTACAACTGAACACTTAGTAAAACTTACAACACACGTAAAACATCAATTTGCACGTCGTAAGAACATCCTCGCTACTTTCTTTTTGACATTCGTAAAGCCTATAAACAAGTGTGACACAAACGACTAATGTACAAAATAAAGAATATTGGAATCAGTGGGAACATGTACAATTTTGTTCAAGATTTTCTACAAGGTAGGCACATTCAAGAAAAATAAGAAATACATATTCCAACCTAAGACCTTTACAAATGGGTTTACCTCAAGGTTCAGTAATTTCCCCAATATTATTTGATATTTTAATCTCTGACCTCCCTAAAGTCTTTCTAAAGATACTGAAGTGGCTCAATTTGCTGATGATATATGCCTATGGAAAAAAGTGACAATGAAAAGAAATACACCATCAAGATCACCAAATTACATCAAAATAAAATACCAACTTGAATTAAATAAGATCAATGATTTTTTTTTTTTAATGAAAATGGTCTTTCTCTTTCCCCAGAAAAACAACAAATGTGATTCTCTTTAATGCTGGTTACGATCCAGGACAACTTCCTACTTTCACGTTGGATGGCATTGTTTTAAACTATGCAAAAAGTGTCAAATTTTTTGGTGTTATCTTAAGTAGTAAATTATCTTGGAACGCTCATATTCAATATATTTTAAACAAAGCAAAAAAGCTTAAATTTCCTAAAAAATTAATTAGCAAACAACCTTGGGACGGGATTCGAAATCATTAACCATCTTAGCAACTGCCCTTATACGCTCAAGACTAACTTATGCTCAAGAAGTATTTTTAATGCTCCTCAATACCTGTTAAATAACTTCAGAGTACTGATTGCAAAGCTAAGAAAATTCCCCTTTGGGGTTCCCACACATACATCTAACTTAGGGACGTATAATGAAGCAGGAATCTTATTTCTTGCAGAACATCCGAAAGCTTCTACTTCAAAATTTATCTTAAAGAGCTTTTCACAAAATTTTTGCTCAGAAGAAGTATGTTTAAAATCAGAGGAGGATTTCGGAAAACGTGCCCCAAATATACTGTCAACAAGGTCTATTTACTCGTTTTCCTCCGATCTTCTAAAGAATACCAAAATAGATAAAAACAACATTGCCCAAAAGCCCATGTATTCACTTTTCCCCAAAATGGAACAAAGTAAAGCCTCCTTTGATATAGATTTAGACAGATGTATCAAAAAAGGATTGTCCACATACCTTAAGAACATCTGTTTACGCTCATTTAAAAAGTAACTACAATCACCATTTGAAAATTTTTACAGACGGCTCAGTGCTAGATAATGATAACACGGGAGCAGCCTTCATAATCCCTAGTTTCAAAATAGAAGAGCTCTTCTATCTTGGTAAACAATTATCGATATTTAGTGCCGAATTAATTGCTATACATAAGTCGTTAGATTTCATCCTAAATTTTCCAATAAATAATTCTCAAATTATGATAGATGTTGATTCTAAAGCAGCAATCATCTCGAATAAGTCTGCATGTTCTTCAATTCGATTAGATATGGTATTAGAAATTCATCATTTCATTCACCTTTTATCCATGAAAGGCATTACTGTTACTTTTTGTTGGTTTCCCCTCTCATTGTGGTATTGTACCCAACGGGGCGCGTAGATCAAGTTGCAAGAAAAGCAGCTCAAAATGTCAATTATGCAATACCACTTCACATTCCATTAGATTTGAAAGAATGTTTTTCAATTATAAATTCAACGCCAAGAGAAAAAGTTAAAACATTACTGATGAACTCAGACGTTCAATATCATCACCACTGTGAAAATTTTAGTGATGGGTACAAGGGGGAAAACGTACACACATGTCTCTTTCTCGTCTAGGAAGATTGAATGCTTAATCCATAGGCTAGATTTCGTTTGAACGCATTGAAAACAAAATATTGTCATAACGTTAAATGTATGTGTGGGGAAACCTTAAGTATCAGTCATTTACTAATTCACTGCCAAGAGTAAGAGAACTCTTTACAAATTCGGGTATTGATGGTTTTCACCACAGATTTCCTTAGTCTGTGGTTACACTGATGATCGACTTCCTTACCTTTACCATGTTAACAGTTCTTGTGTTCTTGAGTCGGTTTGCAAATGTTTGTCAAGTAGTTCAATTGGCCTTTTCTTTAGATCTTATCTCAACTCAATTACATTTGTTTTGATTAAATGGAAGAGGGATATTGGGGGGGGGGGGGGGGGGGGGGGGGGGGGGGGGGGGGGGGGGGATGTCATATTCTATCATTAACGTATTAATACACTCAATCACTTACATACTTCATTCACCCACACATAAAACTGTCTGAATCACTGTAGTGGAAGGATATTATACCGACGACAACACCACACACACACACACACACACACACACACACACACACACACACAGAGATGCGTATGCATTTGGTTTATAGTCTCATTCAGAGAACTAATATGGAAATTGTATCAGAACCAATATCCAACATTATCTCCGGGGAAGAAATCCCTGGAACCAATACAGCTGGCGGGGATTTGAGTACAAACCCATGGGACCCCTAGGATCTCCAGTCCGGCGCTCTATCAACTGAGATATTCCGCATATTTTTTTACATTGAAGGGTTCGTTTTGTGAAAAAAAAGTTGCCATTTTGCCTGTTCAAACGCAGCACATGGGAAATAACTATGACGTCACTTGTGGTGTTGCCTGAATTCTGATTTTTTTTTTCTAACAAAATCACACAAAAAACAAAACCTAAAGATAGGCGTATGAACGCTGTTCAGTGTGTCAACAATTTATTTAAGAACTTCGCTAAAGTTCAAATTTAGATCTATGACGTAAGTCTTTTACATAAATTATGAAAACCACTCAATATAGGTTCTCGAACCAGTACAGGTTGTATTCCTTTTTATATTCTGTGGATCTGCCGAAAGATACAGCCCTAAGCTAACCCTTACCCTATCCTGAAACACTAACCCTAAACCGTTAAGATTCTTGAGGATGAGGTGTGTTGTCCCCTAGTCAATTGTAGAGTAGAGATTCCCGTCAATATCTGATTTATGGGGGGCTCAGATGAGTTTGGTGGTTGCATCTGCAGATAAACCGGCGACGTGACCGGGTTTGTAGGGTTGTCGTATAGGTCATTGGCGTGTCGTACGGAATCTGCAACAGAGAGAAACATCGTCAACTTATGAAAAGACATTGGAAAGGAAAGGAAATATGAGATCCGATTCATGAATTATAATGATTCTTCAACACAAGGCCCTTAAATGAAACTAAGCTGTTTAGAAGAGCTTGAAGTTATGTATCTTAGTTATTGTCTTGGAGCAGTTGTTATTATTCTTGTTATCTCCAGTCAGGGAAGTTATATTTTCACATGCGTCCGTTTCTTTGTTAGTTTGTTCATTTGTCATACAGCAAATTATCGCAAAAAGCCCCTTCTGAACCGATTTTGCGAAGGGTGATGTTAACGTGCTATTGGCCAGAGCCCATTAAGGACACGTTGTTTCACTGCAGAAGTTTGAATCAGCCTTGGAGTGACAGTATGTCTGGTCGCTGTCAGCAGTCTAAAGCTTGGTTCCGGTGGAGTGTTGTCCAATCGTGTTTCTTCTTTCTTATTGCAGGACTGGTGTCCCGCGCTTGGTTTTGGTACCATATGAATTGGCTGTGGAGATTGGTCCTTACCTCGTCCTGTCTCATCCACATCGCTGCTTAAACATAGTAGTGATCTTTACATTTAAACCAAATCGAGCATGCTATTAGTGCAGGCTTTCTTTACTTTTTGTCTAGAGAGATGGGCCAACAGGCAGAGAAACAGATGGACAGAGTTATGGATTCATTGCGTGGTTCCTTCACGACATGTTAAAGACATAAAAACAACCTGCTGATGTGTCTAGTCTGCTTGAGGCATCTCCGTCATCAGTTCTGGCATTCAATTTCTGGGACCTTGGAATGCAACACATCACACACATACAGGCACGCGCGCACGCACGCACGCACGCACGCACGCACGCACGCACGCACGCACGCACGCACGCATGCACGCACACACACACACACACACACACACACACACACACACACACACACACACACACACCACACACACACACACACCTCACCCCAAAAAGTTCCACATAAATACATACGTTTGTTTTTTCTCAAATATTTGATACTGAACAACCCATCTAAACACGACGGTCGCATCAGTTCAAATACTTCATACCAAACACCTCTTGAAGTCCCCTCCTTTACACATCCGACTGTTTGACATCAAACTCTTCATCCGGAGCACCCGTCCTCCAAACATCTAATGGTTTCATATTAAGCACAACAGCTCCTCCTATATATTTCTGAGCGTTACTAATGAACTTAATTTCTTGTCACCATCTCTTCACCATCCATCCATCCATCCATCAGTCCTTCCAGCCAGCCAGCCAGCCAGCCAACCAGCCAGCCAGCCAATTGTGTCACATCAAATGCATTGTTCATCCATCCATCCATCCATCCATCCATCTATCCATCCATCCATTTGATTGAATCACATCAAATACATTATCCTGATCATTAATTCATAGACACCAGACTGTTTTTAGATCGAAACGGCCTCAACCTAAAACACTCCTCCTGTAAACACCCCTCCTGTAAACACCCCTCCTGTAAACACCCATTCCGTACACACCCCTCCTGTAAACTCCCCCCCCCCCCCCCCCCCCCCCCGTCCCTGTAAACACCCCTCCTGTAAACGCCCATTCCGTACACACGCCTCCTGTATACACCCCTCCTGTAAACACCCCTCCTGTATACACCCCTCCTGTAAACACCCCTCCTGTAAACAGCCAGTAGGGCTGTGCTGACGGATGGGATAAGGTGTTAGATTTGTTCCAGGGTCTGGGAATCGTTTCCTATTCGAGAAAATGTGGCTGGGAAGAGATTGCCTCTTCGGAAGTTACTTCTGCACAGACTGCCATCTGTTCTAGTGCTTCAGAGGAGACTTTCAACCGAAGTCCCGGAATATTTTTTTCAAATGCATGTCTATTTTCAACCAATGACCCCGCCCCCCCCCACCCTTCCCGTCTCTGTCTCTGTCCGTCTGTCTGTCTGTCTATCTGTCTGTCCGTTTTTCTGTCTGACTGTCTCACAATCTGTGTGTGTGTGTGTGTGTGTGTGTGTGTGGTGTGTGTGTGTGTGTGTGTGTGTGTTTGTGTGTGTGTGTGTGTGTTTCTTTATTTATTCACTTTTTCATTATTCATTTATCTACCTCAGCACCGGCAATCCACAGAGAACAGTCAACGTTGTCATGAGGCAACCTTCCACAGGAGACACTGCACTGCTGCTGAGTTACCTCGGTGGTGTTCAGTTGGGGCCATTCTGATCCAACATACGCAGGATACCATGTACTAACCCTCCTACTAACAGCAATAACTGCCTAGTCGCGGAGCCGGCGTGAGTGAGCTCTCCCTCTGGAGGGCACCACCTTGTCCGTCCAGCGACAGCCCCCATGAATTTCTTGCGAACAAGTTTAGGTCTCATTTTTCTTTTCGGAAAAAGAGTTGGCCCTTTAGTGCAGGGGGATGGATATCATAAAATGAGACGCATTTTCATTTGTGTCTTGCTTATATGCCATCCTGGAAGACGGAATATGGCTACCTTACTGGCGCGATTTAAAACGGTGCACCAAGCAAAAGTCTGTGAATCTCGGAGTCCTGGTCGAAGAACGAAGAAAGGAAGAAACACCATCCGATCGTCACGTAATAAATACTGCATCCTGCCCACCCCTTCCGTGCACACTTAATTGATTTATATCATATATTGCATCCTGACTATCCTTTCTGTATACCACCTAATTCTTTTATATTCAGTTCTTCATCCTGATCATAAAGGTCTTCTTTCAATCGGTTCCAATCTTTCCGAACACCACAACTCGTGACAACCAACCTTTCCGTCGTTTGACAACGATGATGACGATGACGATGGTGATGGTGATGATGATGACAGGAAGAGTTGTACAAAGGATGAACGTCATCAGTGTGCTATCATCGTTTTCATTGTCATTTCTGGAGTCGTCGCTGACAGCGGGAGTGGAGGATGGCTGAGGAATGTTGGACGATGAGGCTGTGATGACAACGGGAGCTGTTGTTAATTCTGGCATTGTTCGAATGCGACACAGAACATGTTTCTCTTTCAGTGTGGACAGACGTTGAGGGGCACAGAAAGAGTGAGTGATGGAGATGGATGTTAAGAGCGAGAGGCAGATTTATAAAGTAAGCGGACCGATAAACAGAGAGATAGAGAGAGAGAGAGAGAAAGAGAGAGTTGAAGTGTGTGAGTGAGTGAGTGTGTGGGTGTGTGTAGTGTGTGTGTACGTGTGTGTGTGTGTTCTGCGTGTGTGTGTGTGCTTTTGTGTGTGTGTGTGTGTTTGGTTTTGTGTGTGTGCGTGCGCATGCACGTGTGCGTGCACACGTCCATGTTTGTGCGCATGGTAGTGTAAAAAAAAGTTAAAACAATCGGTGAAATAATAATCGGCGCCCACTTTAACAATCCTCATGCCCCCTCTTCCCTTACCTCCAATCACACACACACACACACACACACACACACACACACACACACACACACACACACATCAGTCCCCACCCTACCCCCCTGTGACATGACCATTTCCAGCCACGCTATCCTCTACAACCCACACCCTCCTCCTTTTTGTTCTTCCTTTCCTCCCTCTCTCTCTCTCTCTCTCTCTCTCTCCCTCTCTCTTTCTCCCTCTCTCTCTCTCTCTCTCTCTCTCTCTCTCTCTCTCTCTCTCTCCCTCTCTCTTTCTCTCTATGTCTTACAAATGACATTTAAGATTATAAATCTATGTCAATTTTCAGTCTCTACCCCCTCCTCCTCTCAACCCTCCCCACGGTCTGCCGGGTGTTTCCATTGAAGTGTGCCGACCCTGAGGTCAGTGCACAGTTTTGACAACAAAGGGACAGAGACCTGTGACCCAATTTCTGTACGAGTCAGAACTCTCTGCTCCCTTTCCATCTGTTCCTTATCTGATAGTGCAACAACTGATGGAGAAGGGGAAGGAATCTCTGTACTCCAGAGAAGCCGCCACTCTATCACCCCTCTCCCCCCTCCCCTTCCTCACCATGACGCCGGACAGATGGTAAGATGTACATGTGTTTCGAATATGGGGACGAAGTATTTTTATTTATTCCCATATAGGCTTAACCTGCCACAAACATCTAAGAGATAGTGCTCTCGAATCTTCTACACAAAACCTCACACTGTAGGTGGTGGGGGATGACCAACCCCTCCCCAGCCCCTATTACTACCCCCCCCCCCCTTCTTTTCTATAGTGATAATATTGGTTGCCATGTTTCTCAGACAGCCTGTCCATCAAACACCCATCAGAGACCAGATGTGTAGCTTAGTACACAGAACCAAGTCTCACTTCACTGCTCTGCAGAAGGCTGTAAGACTGATCACCAACAGTGAACCAAGTAATAACACTGGTTCATGCAGAAGGCTGTAAGACTGATCACCAACAGTGAACCAAGTAATAACACTGGTTCATGCAGAAGGCAATAAGACTGATCACCAACAGTGAACCAAGTAATAACACTGGTTCATGCAGAAGGCTGTAAGACTGATCACCAACAGTGAACCAAGTAATAACACTGGTTCATGCAGAAGGCTGTAAGACTGATCACCAACAGTGAACCAAGTAATAACACTGGTTCATGCAGAAGGCAATAAGACTGATCACCAATAGTGAACCAAGTAATAACACTGGTTCATGCAGAAGGCTGTAAGACTGATCACCAACAGTGAACCAAGTAATAACACTGGTTCATGCAGAAGGCTGTAAGACTGATCACCAACAGTGAACCAAGTAATAACACCGGTTCATCTCTCCTACTCTGAGATCCTGTGTCAGGTTTCACTGATCAACCCAGAGGAACTGTCAGTTGAAACTTGAGAAAAAGCATTGCTTTTATGTATGCCATATGTTTTGACAGTATAACCTTATGCCAATACTCGGTGACATATCTCAAGATGATGAATCAGTATTCTCTTGTTATAAATCGATTGCCACAACTTGGTAGAAACTGTTAAGATGCTTGATCAAAATTCTATGTCAACAATTTGACTTTTTGCCATTATTTAATGCTATCTAACATTGTGACTTTTTGCCATTATTCAATACTATCTGTTAAGATGATCACTGAATCTTACCTTCTGACAGAAAAAAGTATGCTGATACTGGGTGAAAAGTATTAAGTTGATTTATGAATACTGTTGATGTCTTAATGCTTTGCAGTAGAGGACTCTAAGTCTAATCAACATGTGTACTTGGGCTAAGTGTATTCCAAAGTTACTTCAACTTAAGTTATCAGAAAATTTAAAAAGTGGTTTGACTTCAGTTGTGTAGCATTGCATTACTGTATCATACCACTTGTTAAAATCCACTCAAAATCTGAGTGAAGAACTAAAGTTGATACTGAAAATTATGGCAGATATATGTATGCTAGTCCAGTCCTTTGTTGGCTGAGATCTCACTCATTAATTGAAAACTAGAGGGCAGGTGTGAGAACTTGATAAGCTGAAGTCTCAGCTACTTAACTACAAACCAATTTCAGATTTGTGAATAAAAAATATGGGTTTCTATCCATATCCCCAGGTCTGCCTCCATTGACCAAGCACCACAGTTCCAAAGATAAGCCTGCTTAGAGAGACGGTAGACCAGTCACCAGTAACTGGAAAGAGATCCACAATCCTCTCCAACATCAGATAAGTTCTGATATACCAAGTGGACTCCACCTTAAGTCATCCGGAACTTTCCCTCTTTTGATGATGAGATAACGTGGGAAAAAGTCAGCCCAAACATAAGACAGCTCTGAAAGCCAACGGTTATCCTTCCTGGATTTTCAGCACCCCCAAACTGAAACAAAGGCATCCCAAGGAAAAGAAGTCCATCACTATCAGCATGCCCTACGTGAAAGGGATGTTAGAGCGCCTGTCAAGGACTTTCAGCCAAACACGGCTTGCAAGTATTACACAAACCAGTGAATTCAATACGATCACAGGCTACAAAAGTCAAGGACAGAACAGAGCTGGAAAAGAAAAGTGGTGTAGTGTATCACATTTAATGTGAGGAGTGCAGTGAGGACTATATTGGAGAAACTGTCAGCCTTTAAAAACAAGGCTAAATGAACACACTACCAAATCTTCTTCTGCATATTATGAACATTTGACAACAACATCCCACCATACCAACAAGTTTCAAGCCACCATAATTGCAGCTGAATCACAGTTCACAAAAAGGAAAGTGAAAGAAGCTTTAGAAATCAGAGAGAGAAAACCAAGTTTGAACAGAGACTGTGGCTATGACCTGCCCCCCATTTACAAGTCTGTGCTGAACACCCATCACTCAACCAGTGAGGACAACTCAGGGAACACCAACACCCACCACAACCACCATTCAGTCGGGGCTGATGAAGACCAGCAGTAGCTGGCCGAAAATTTCCCAAGGTAAAATCTTTATCAGACTCTTTGAGTCGGAACACACAGAAATATGAACAACCCGGAGTCGGAAAGTGTCTTTGCTCAGCCCAAACATAGACTGAAGGTTATTTATTTGTATATACAAATAAAGTTCATGTGTAACAGCACACTTAACTTGTATCAATTCTCTGTTGTTTATACAGTATTGAATGTTTGAACTTACCTCTAATTCTGTCACCCGGAGCTAAGCGCACTTTTAAGTGTACAAGCCAAAGGAGAATTATCCCTGAGCCACTCTTGAGTATTTTTTAATAACAGTCCCTAGAAAACTAAAGATTTCGTTTGATGACTAGTACCGGAAAGTTGCTCCGTCCATAACTAATAAGAGAGAGGGTGGAGGTGAAATTTTAATATTACTCTAATAGAGAAAACACTTTGTGTCCTTCCATTAGCGGATCACACGCACTCATCCCCAACTCTCGCCACACCCTTCCTCATACGCTACTCACCAACAGGAATGCGCACGGGCCGGTACCAGCCCTCTCCACGACCAATGCGGAGGAAGAAGACTGCTGAGCTGTGTGATGTCTGCATACGATAACCATGGAATCTGCACTGACCCATGCTGCCCTCCAGTGAGACAACATTGCTGGTGATTCTCCAAACCTGAAGAGAGAGAGAGAGAAATGGAAATGGAAAATGGTTTATTCAGGTTAGGCCACAGCCCTACTGAAGGGGGGAACTATTTACAATGGCACTTTAACAACAAGAAAAAGTATGGATACATCAACATAATAATCACAGATTCCAACATCTTTTGACAATAGAGTTCAACAGATACATGCTTCAATATTAACATTCACATCCTTCAACTACAGTCGCACGCCTTTTAAATGCCTTATATAAATACATGCATACATTCTTCAGTATAATTTCATTACTGTTAGCCATCAATAAGGCTACGTTGAATAAACATGGATTTGCATAAAATTTTCCTGGAATATATTGTTGCCGAAGCTCACAGAGACTAGGGCAACAAAACAAAACATGTACTTCATCTTCTTTTGCGTCATTACACAATGGGCATGCTACAGAATTAGTTGATACCTTATTATAACGGTCCCGATGTATTGCCATGTCTGTTACTCCGAATCTAAATTTTGTTAAATAACATCTAATATGTCTGTCGATGTCAATTAAAAGATACCTTTCGCAGCTCCTAGATGATTTGAAAGTTCTATATAAAGAAAACTGGTCGCTGTCTTGGATATGTTCACTCCAGTTTTGCCATCGACAATCAATAAGCCTCTGGCGAAATTCATCCAGAAATGCATTGACATTTTCAACCCCTTGATTTAGCCATACCATTCCAAAACCATTCTGAAATAATGTTTCTCGAATCCTTGAAACCCATGTATATTTACCGCGTGAGTCTAGCCACATCAACATCTCGTAAGCTTTCACCGGTAGTCTATTTCCATCCATACGTAATAACTTAAGCCAATATCTAATACACCGAACAGACGTATTTACATAAACAGGGTATCGTCCTGTTTCTCCGTACACTAAATCATTCGGCGTTTTAAGTTGCACCCCTAAAAAATTTTTTAATGCAAATAAGTGAATCTTTTCAATACGAGCAACTGCTTTATCTAATCCCCATATTTCAGCACCGTACATGGCAATAGGTAGAACCTGATAATCAAAAATTTTCAAAAATACTGCAAATGAATTATTCTTAAGCGTGTACAACTTTTGCATAATACACAGCAAGGCGTTCTTTGCTCGGCTTGCAAGGTCTTCACAAGCAAATACAAAACTAAGTCTCGTGGAAAAATATATACCAAGATACTTATAACAATTGACAATCTTCATTTCCTCTCCATTAAGAAACCACCTTTCACTCGCAGCAAGATAGCCACCTTTCCTGAATACAACAACATTACTCTTTTTCATATTGACCTTAAGCTGAAGTCTTGAAGATGCACTCCATAAACTATTCAGTTGTGTTTGAAGCCCAACTGGTGTTTCTGAAAGCAAGGCAATGTCATCTGCTAACAACAAAATAAACAATTCCATGAAATCAGGAGTCAATGTTGCACCGTGCCTTCCTCTCTCTATTATTTCCAGGGCTAGCTCGTTTATAAATAAGGAGAAAAGTACAGGGCTGCATGCATCACCCTGTTTTACCCTCTTGTGCACATGATATAGTCAGTAAAACTAGCACCAGATCTTACTCTTGCTCTCACACTATTATACATACTATTAATACATTTGTAGAGTTTTCCTTGAATTCCATTCTTTTGGAGTACTGGCCAGAGCAATGATCTTGATACAGAGTCAAAAGCTTTTTCGAAATCAATAAAGGCAACATATAATTTACGGTTCAGTGAAAATTGTTTCTGTATTAACGCCAAGAGTGTGAACATCTGATCAATAGTTGAGTAGCCTTTCTTAAACCCTGCTTGATGTTCACCTGTGATGTCATTTTGCCGTACCCATTCTTGTAACCTGCAATTGATTATCGAACTAAATACCTTACTACTGATGTCACCTAACGATATACCTCTATAATTGCCAGGGACATCAGTTGCACCCTTTTTAAACAGTGGCACGATTATTGACTCTGTCCATCGTTCTGGAAATAATCCATTATCAAAAAGCGTATTGAAAAACTTAACAAAGAAATCAATAATAACATTACCACCAAATTTCAATAATTCTCCAATAATTCCATCTGGCCCTGCAGATTTTCTGTTTTTAAGCCTTTTTATTGCAGTTAAAATCTCCTCTCTTGAAATTGGACGATCGAAGTAGGAACACTCGGTACTATTTTCAGACATATTTACTTCGCTAATAACATCAATAACATCGTCTTCGGTTTCACCATTTTCAAGAAGCTCATGAAAATAGAGAAAACCAGTCATCAATAGTTATATTACTGGATGTATGCACTCGTTTCACAGATATTCTGCGCAAGTGCTTCCAAAATTCTTGCTGGTCATTCACCGAATTTACGATGTTACATAGTAGAGAACTGTTATTTTCTTTTTTCTTCCTCTCGATCAATTTTTTGTATTCTCTTCGTGCAAGACAATATGTTTTGTTATCTTCTTTATCAAGCATTCTCCTGTATATCCGCAGAAGCGTTCTTGCCTTTAATTTAGTACTAGTGCATTCTGTATCATACCAATCATTGTTCCCATTCCTACCATCCAGAATAATTCGTCTTTTCATACATTCAGCTTGCTTTATAATACACTCATTAAAAGCATCAAGGGCAGCATTAACATCCTCGTCAATGAGAGCAATAGCCCGTCCAAACAGCGACAGTGTATCTTTGCTGTTCATTTGCTCATTAAATAAATCAGCATGTTTATCTTGCCACTGGAATTTTTCAATAAACTGAACTTTTTTCATTTCACATGTCTCATTTCTATCGTTCTGAAGAGAACCAATGCTAAATTCCAACGGCAAATGGTCAGAATCAATTCGTTCAGCTACATGAAGTTTACAAAACAGATGGACGACAGCAAACAAATCACAGGATGCTATGAAATAATCATTCCACACTACTTCCAGTTTCTGATATGTATGTGAAATGACCTTGACAGTCACCATTACATACACCATTTAAAATACATAGACCCAGTGATGTACACATATTCAACAACAACTTACCACATCTGTTTAAGCATGTGTCTTCAGAGTTTCTGTCACTCATTTCAGGTCTGTAGCTTAGTTGAAAATTATTAACAATTTCATGTGCATTCATGTCTTGTGGAACATCAGATGTTCTACTGTTTAGATCTCCAGCAAGAAGTAAAAACACGTCGGGCAGAACTAGTAGAGCATCAGCAATACAGGCTTCCAGATCAGTAATGCCATTTTCAACATCGCAAAACGTATAATATGGTGAATTCTCTGGTGAATTCACCAGAGAAAGAGAGAGAGAGAGAGAGAGAGAGAGAGAGGAGAGAGAGAGAGAGAGAAGAGAGAGAGAGAGAGAGAGAGAGAGAGAGAGTAAAACAAAGACACAAGTCCGGAAATACTTTCTGACTTCATACTAATCCGCTAATTTCAGCTACAACAGATTAACAACATTAATATAAATGAACGCAAAGTCGGTATTCTATGAAAGGTTAACAAAAGGACAATCAGATGAATGAATTGCAAAATGAACAGGGAAAACAAGCAAACAAATAAAGGAACCTACGAAAGAGCAAAACTGACAAGTTTGACCCAGGAACCAGGAAAATTATCTCCCTTCAAGTTCGCTGACAGTAGATTGATTTGTCTTACACACGATCTCACACTCTTACCGTGTTCCTCTTCCACATACACCGCATGCGTTATCAGGCCTATCTGATCTCACTTTTTCCATCTTCCACATAATTATACCTCCCACATTGTCATCTGATCTTGTTTCCCTCTTCTATACACACTTCTCATGCATTATCACTTGATCATGCAGTTTCTCTCTTCTACTCCCAATGAATTTTAAGCCTCTTCTACCCACAGTTCCTCTATAATGTTCTTTACATTTGCTTTAATCACACACACCTCAATTATTATAGTTTGCACGTTGGCCTCTAACAAGCATACTTTCCGTTTTCCGTTTGATTCTACCATGCATACCTCACTATCAGAATATGCTGTTTCCGTTTGCCTCTTCTTGCATACCTTACCCATTATCATATGGTCAAACCGTTTGCCTCCACCACATGAACCTTACTTATTATCACATGCTCAAACCGTTTGCCTCCTCCACATGAACCTTACTTATTATCACATGCTCAAACCGTTTGCCTCCTCCACATGAACCTTACTTATTATCACATGCTCAAACCGTTTGCCTCCACCACATGAACCTTACTTATTATCACATGCTCAAACCGTTTGCCTCCTCCACATGAACCTTACTTATTATCACATGCTCAAACCGTTTGCCTCCACCACATGAACCTTACTTATTATCACATGCTCAAACCGTTTGCCTCCTCCACATGAACCTTACTTATTATCACATGCTCAAACCGTTTGCCTCCTCCACATGAACCTTACTTATTATCACATGCTCAAACCGTTTGCCTCCACCACATGAACCTTACTCATTATCGCATGGTCAAACCGTTTGCCTCCTCCACATGAACCTTACTCATTATCGCATGGTCAAACCGTTTGCCTCCACCACATATATCTTCCTCATTATCACATATTCAAACCGTTTGCCTCCACCACATATATCTCTTCATCATTATCACATATTCAAACCGTTTTGCCTCCACCACATATACACCTTGCTCATTAATCATATGTTCAAACCGTTTGCCTCCACCACAATATTCTTATTCATTATCATATGTTCAAACCGTTTGCCTCCACCACATATATCTTATTCATTAAATCATATGTTCAAACCGTTTGCCTACACACATGTACCTTACTCATTATCATATGCTCTTACCGTTTGTTGTCACATTCATATCTCATTGCAATAATATGCTTTTACCGTTTGCTTCCACATGCATAAATAAATCATTATGCTCTCACAGTTTGTCTCAAACCACGCATGCCTTCCACGTTGTACCTCTTAACATTCCCTTTCACCGTGAATACCTTATTTATACTTTTACCGTCTGTCTCCACTCATACCTTACTCATTACAATATGCTCTTACCGATTGTTTCCACTATGCGTACATCAGCCATCTTAATATACTGGCCTTTTGCCTCTACCACACACATCTCACGCAAAAAATGCTCTTACATTTACCTCCGTCATTATACCTTACTCAATAAAACATGCTTTTTACCGTTTGCATCCTTTATGCATACCCCCACCATTATAAAAATTCTGCACCACCATACATGCCTCGCTTGATTACAATATGGGCTTACCTTTTTCTTCCACATTCATATTTCACTCAGAATAATATGTTATCACCATTTGCTTCCGCCTTGAGTATCTGAGTCATTTTAATATGCTCTTACTTTTTGCTTCCGCCACACTCATCTCCTACGTAAAAATGTCACCGTTTGCCTCCATCATGTGTGCCTCATTATTATGTGTGTCACGGGTTTGTCACGAGGCCTATGACGATTGGCCCATCTGGGGTGGTAGAATTATTCATTTATTTATTGTTGTTGCTGTTGTCGTGTATCGGTCCCTTAATGTGGCTTGTGGTGTGTTTGCACCTTAATGTCGTTCAGCTCAGGTTAGGTTTACTTTCTCTCTCTCTCTCTCTCTCTCTCTCTCTCTCTCTCTCTCTCTCTCTCTCTCTCTCTCTCTTGATTGATTGATCAATCAATCAAATCTGAATAAATCAATCAATCTCTCTCTCTCTCTCTCTCTCTCTAATTCCAACTGCCCGTGCAATTCATCCTGCAGGTTCACGGGTGGCTGGTACCTTTCGCTTGAACTGGCTGTCTCTATCGGCCTCTCACCTGTCTTTTTACCTCCCGCACGTGCAGCATTTCTCTTAGGCTTGAAGTATTCTCACTCTGTGACGTAGGGTGGCATTTTGGCTGCCATCGGTTAGGAGGTTTTCTCTTCACTCGAGCGGAAGATGTCCCTGGGAGCGCCTGCTCCGGTTCTGGTTCTCTACCACTTCGTCGAAGGTACGGTCAGTACCTTCATTCCTACAGTCGGCCTGTAGGGGAGGGACATCACGTCATCTCTTTTCCGCATCTGCTCTGCTGGTCCTCTCGACTGGACAGAGGGCAGAGAGTCGCTTGACCCGCCACTTTTGGGTCACCCACGTCCACGGTTAGCTGGTAAGCATCAGTTTCGTGGTTTGTTTGTTTTTTTGTTGTTAGCCGGCTAATTCTTCTCTTTTGCGCAATTTCCTTTGGTTTTTCAAAATTATAAAAGAAATATTTTTGAGACCACTTTTTCTGGTTAATTCAATCTTTAACCTGGCCAGTCAAAATTATATCCAAAGTCTTTCCCTTTTTATGCATCTGGTGATGCGGTAGTCGGTGGGGAGGGGGGAGAACCTGGTGATTCAGGGTTGGTACTTGCTTGGTCTCGCTCGTCCGCCCCTGTCACAATCACCGGTCTCTTAGTCTTGGGCCACCGTCTGTTTGTGTGTGCAAGGGAACGGGTGTTTTAGGGTTTGCGAGCGTGCGTACGCATGATTAGTCGTTTGGATGCGTGGTTGGAGAATTGTGTCATTTTGTAATTGTTGCTATAAAATGTGAGGATAATTGTGCCATTGAATTATTATTATTTGCAAATGTGGTGGCAGTTATAGAGCAATGGTTGCTGTATTAGTTCAGTTCCTAAAAAAGAAAATGTTGAACGTGAGTGAGGGAAGGATGAAGATAAAATTGCTATTCGTTTGTTTAGCCTGTTAATGTAATCTCTTACCTGCTTCGTGTGAGGAGACTTTAGCGAACATTCCTCATTTGATTTTTTTGACTATGTTATGCTCAGGTCTGTGTTGAGCTGGTGTTACTAATGTATTCAGCAAACACCTCCCCTCGCCCATCATGCGAGTGGCTGTTGGGATTAAGCAGCAAATTTCAGACCGTACTGACTGCGGGGTTCCAGTACCCTTTCTTCTTTCCTTCCAGTTCCTTCCGTTTTTCTCTCCTCCCGGGGCGTCACCCGAGGCTTGCGCTGTTGGGGGCCACGCAGTGTGAGGATACGTGGACCTTGCTGGATGGTCCTAACCCCGTCCGGGACCTTCAGCGACAACGCCTCGACCCACGGGTATTCTTCTTTCCTTCCCAGTTCCTTCCGTTTTCTCTCCTCCCGGTGGCTTCACCCGAAGCTTGCGCTGTTGGTGCCACGCAGTGTGAGGAGCACGTGGACCTTGTTGGATGGTCCTAACCCTGTCCGGGACTTTCCGCGACAACGCCTCGTCCCACGGGAGGCATTCTTCACTGTCCACGGACCTCCTGCAGCGCATGTGACCGGCGTGGTTAGCTCTGTGTCGTGCAATTTGGGTGTGTGTGTGTCAAGGGTGTCGGCATTGAAAGACTCTGTTCAAGAACAGACCCGTGTTGGGGCACCTTATTCGACACGGTACTCTCAGAGGACTTTGGAGAGACAGTGGTGAGGGGGTAACCTCGTGAAGCACAAAAAAAGAACGCGTGTTGAAATGCTTGTTTGTGACTATGTGTATGTTATGTGCGTTGAAATACTGGTTTGTGACTATGTGTATGTTGTGAGTGTTGAATGCTTATTTGTGACTATGTGTGTGTTGGTGTGAATAAATGGTGTATTGTATGTAATCTTTCTTGTGTGGTGTCTTGCGAGGCGTTGAGGTCAGTCACTCCCTTCACTCCCATCTAGACCGATCCTGTCGGGGCAGACCTCCAGGGGTCGGTCGTGACATTTGTGGGGGCTCGCCCGGGGATGTGAAGGGCTCTGACTGTCTCTCTCGTTTCGGGGAGTACCTGTCTAGTTCTGTCTGTTTTGTATACGTTTAGTTAGTTTGTCGTGTTGTTTGTGGGTGGTTGGCTGGGTGACTCTAGTGTGTAGGGGGGTCTTTTGGTGGCCCGAAAGAACATCTGGTGTGACTGGGGGGATCGAGTTGAGACGAAGGGGAATCGACCGCGTCCATACCTCTTTCCGCTGGGTGCCTCACACAGATACGGCCGTAAGACTTGCCTTTCTGTTGCCACTCAGTCTTCCATTCCTGTTTTGTATTTAACCAGTTTTTTACCGGGTTATTGAGTACAGGTGGGTGTATCGGACGTTAGTGTCACTTTCTTTTCTCCGGATTCCGTCTGTCATTTTTTTTTTTGTCGGTGAGCCCCACCGCACTGTTGCTCGTGTTGTGGAGCGCGGTGTTGCCAGAGTGGGAGCAGCCTGGACATTGTACGTTGACATTTTAAAAAAAAATTTTATTTGCTGTTTCTCAGTCAGTCACCAAGAGACGTGACATATCCGTGCGGTATCTGTTTTTCAAGTGGAATTGTCTTTCCCTGTATTTTGAGAACCGTAGGATATAGTTGTCATGGCAACGTCCAGTGCTGGCGGTTTTTGGCGACGCGTGCGTCGAAGAAGAAAGGTCTTCAAAATGTAGTCCCTACTATTAGTACCAGTACCTCGACTTCAGTGACTTCTACTTATTCCAGTGCTGTAGCTGATAGTCCCGCGAGTACTTTCGTTGTTTCTTCGCTGGGGGGTCTTCTGTCGAGACCCCACCTGACACGTCCGCTCGGATGCGTCAGAGTATGGTTAAGCAACTGTGGGCTTCTGTTGGGTCGCAGAGACCGAAACCTTCTCCTCTCCATGCTTCCCCTCGTAAGGAGTATGCCCTGGGAGACTCTCCTCATGGGAAAGTCGAGACCCAAGGGACGGGTCAAACGGGTCATCTTCCCGTGTCGGGAGTGGTAAATCCTGCTCAGGATATCGCCTCTGTCCTGATGTTTTTGGAGCAAACAGCGACGAGAGGATGCAGCCCTTCGTCGGGAAGAGGAAACTCGGCGTAAGGAAGAGGCTGCCAAGCAGGAAGCCCTCCGTCGGGAAGAGTTAGACAGGCAGGAAACTCTGCGTAGGGAAGAGGTAGTTCTGCGTAAGGAAGAGGCTGCTAGACAGGAAGCTCTGCGTAGGGAAGAGGCTACGCTGCGTAGGGAAGAGGCTGCCAGACAGGAAACGCTGCGTAGGGAAGAGGCTGTCAGACAGGAAGCCCTCCGTCGGGAAGAGCTAGATAGGATGGAAGCTCTGCGGAGGGAAGAGGCAACTCTGCGAAGGGAAGAGATGGAACACAACTTCTTTTGCGGACTCCTGCATCTGTAAATCAGGGGGTTAATCAACAGGCAAGTGATAGTTAGAGGCCCAAAATTAAAGCTTCCAGAGTTTAGACCTAGTGAGGACATTGATATGTTCTTAGAGCATTTTTACAAGGTAGCCAGTTCGTACCAATTGTCTGAGGAACAAAAGGCCATGCACCTTTTTTCTGGATTATCGGGTGCTGCAAGGGAGTGTGTGCTCACTCTAAATGAAGGCGCGTCTTATGCAGACATGCAGTTGGCTCTGCGTAAACGTTCCACCTTACCCCAGAGACGTACAGGAGGAAGTTCAGGTCCATGAAAAAGAATAACGACGAGACCTTCGTGCAGTTTGAAGATAGGCTGCGCAAAAAAGCTAGGGTACTGGCGTCAGTTTGGCTAAGCTGGAGCTGGAGGATCTGATTCTCATCGAACAGCTTACCAACACCGTGTCCCCAGAGTTGAGGATCCGTATAGGCGAGACAGCACCTCAGGATTTTGCGGCTGCGATTCATACCGCTGAGGTGTTTGCTGAAGCCCATAGGGCTTATGGGCACCGCCCAGATACGGACAGGATTTGGTGGCAATAAGGCGCAGACGACTGCTAGCGTGTCGAACAAGGCAGGCAGTTCATCGGGGACCTCAGCACCCCGACTGTGTTTTCTTTGTGGTCGTCCCGGCCACATTAGGAAAGATTGCCCTAAAGCCCGCCGGTAGTCATGGGGCTAGTCCTTTCCAGCGTCCTCGTGGCCTCGGCTAACGTGGGGTCCATCCCAGCTTCTGGTTGGTACAGAGTGTCCCGTGTTTCTTTCTGTTGTTGGTTCTTCCTTGGTCGACACCATCAGGGATTCGGAGCATCAATGCTCTTTTGTGGATAAGGATTTGGTTTCCCCTGAGGCTCAGCGGGGCGCCAGTTACGATGTGTGCGGGTTGGAGGCTGGTTTTACCTCCACCCGTCCTTCTGTACTCATTCCTATCTCCACCCCCTACTTCTGTGGCGAAGTATGGGCCGTCGCGGTGGAGCGACCTATGTAATTCCCTTCTCATAGGGAATACTATCACCTTTGCAGACGGACGCAGTCAGTCTGTGTCTACGGGTCTGCCCGTACAGGCATGTGTGGGAGTTACCACACGCGCCAAAGCTAAGAAGCAGGAACAGGAATTGCGTCCCGTTCTTCAGCCGATCTCTGACGAGGTTCTTGCAAGGGCCGATCCTGCTACCATGGTCCGTCTTCAGGCCAGGGACTTGGATGTCCAACGCTCACGACAACTGGTAGATCGTCCCGCTCAGTCTGCCCGACACGCCAAGGTGAGCTTCAAGCTCCACAAGGGGATCCTCTTTAGGGTTTTCACTCAGGCAGATCGTGTGGCCAAGCAGCTAGTCGTCCTCCAAAGCTTGAGAGAATCAGTCTGTTCTCCGGCAGGCCCATGATTCACCTATGGCAGGTCATATGGGCTCAAAGCGGACTCTCGAGCGAGTAAGACAGGACTTCTTCTGGCCGGGGATGAACTCTCAGGTTAGGCAGTACTGCAGCAGTTTGCGATGTCTGCCAACGGACAACGCCTAAGGGTCGCTTTAAGCGTGTTCCCCCAGGGTCAGTGGCACTGGTTGGGGAGCCATTCAGCAAGGTTGGTGTCGACCTGGTGGGACCCATTAATCCACCATCCGATCGTGGTCACCGCTACATTTGGTAGTGGTAGACTGCGCGACTTGATACCCAGAGGCTGTCCCGCTTAGGGACTATCGATGCCCCTACTGTTGCTGAAGCTCTCTGGCAGATTTGGACGCGCACTGGCGTGCCCAAGAAGAAGTATGGCCGGAAGTTTGTACTGGAGCGATCATCATCCTCTCCAGTGCCTGGACCGGATCCGGCCAGTCAGTCGTCGACTCATGAGTTAGGCAGTGGAACTACAGAGTCACGCTTTCACTTTTGCCAATCAATGGTTCCAGCAATACGGATGCTGACTATCTCAGCCGAGCTCCGTAACCAGTACAACTATTGGAGAAATCAGTCAGAGGAACACTTCCCCTCAACCAGGTTTTATCCCCTTTTGGTCTGTGTATTCTGTGTAGTGACAGTTAATGGTAGTGAATCACCACTGGCTCGGATTGCTACTTTTATTGTTGGAAGGTTTTTCTTAGTTGTTTGATAAATGTAGTATTATGTATCTCCCTGTGTAATTCTATCGTGGAATGTTGTATTGGATTTATCGTACTCTGTCGATCACCAGAGGGTTGGGTTCGGTCTCATTGTTGTGAATTTGCACGAGCGTCAAGGTTCAAAGGAGCACTGTGTCTCAGAGAAACAGATGCTTTTAGAAGGGGGGTTTGTCACGGGTTTGTCACGAGGCCTATGACGATTGGCCCATCTAGGGTGGTAGAATTATTCATTTATTATTGTTGTTGCTGTTGTCGTGTATCGGTCCCTTAATGTGGCTTGTGGTGTGTTTGCACCTTAATGTCGTTCAGCTCAGGTTAGGTTTACTTTTTCTCTCTCTCCCCTCTCTAATTCCACTGCCCGTGCAATTCATCCTGCAGGTTCACGGGTGGCTGGTACCTTTCGCTTGAACTGGCTGTCTCTATCGGCCTCTCACCTGTCTTTTTACCTGCCGCACGTGCAGCATTTCTCTTAGGCTTGAGGTATTCTCATTCTGTGACGTAGGGTGGCATGTTGGCTGCCATCGGTTAGGAGGTTTTCTCTTCACTCAAGCGAAGATGTCCCTGGGAGCGCCTGCTCCGGTTCTGGTTCTCTACTCTGTACTCATTCCTATCTCCACCCCCTACTTCTTGTGGTGAAGTATGGGCCATCGCGGTGGAGCGACCTATGTATTCCCTTCACATAGGGAATACTATCACCTTTGCAGATGGACGCAGTCAGTCTGTGTCTATGGATCTGCCCGTAACAGGCGTGTGTGGGAGTTACCACACGCGCCAAAGCTAAAAAGCAGGAACAGGAATTGCGTCCCGTTCTTCAGCCGATCTCTGACGAGGTTCTTGCAAGGGCCGATCCTGCTACCATGGTCCGTCTTCAGGCCAGGGACTTTGGATGTCCAACGCCTACGACAACTGGTAGATTGTCCCGCTCAGTCTGCCCGACACGCCAAGGTGAGCTTCAAACTCCACAAGGGGATCCTCTTTAGGGTTTTCACTCAGGCAGATCGTGTGGCCAAGCAGCTAGTCGTTCCTCCAAAGCTTGAGAGAATCTGTTCTCCGGCAGGCCCATGATTCACCTATGGCAGGTCATATGGGCTCAAAGCGGACTCTCGAGCGAGTAAGACAGGACTTCTTCTGGCCGGGGATGAACTCTCAGGTTAGGCAGTGCTGCAGCAGTTGCGATGTCTGCCAACGGACAACGCCTAAGGGTCGCTTGAAGCGTGTTCCCCTAGGGTCAGTGGCACTGGTTGGGGAGCCATTCAGCAAGGTTGGTGTCGACCTGGTGGGACCCATTAATCCACCATCCGATCGCGGTCACCGCTACATTTTGGTAGTGGTAGACTGCGCGACTCGATACCCAGAGGCTGTCCCGCTTAGGACTATCGATGCCCCTACTGTTGCTGAAGCTCTCTGGCAGATTTGGACGCGCACTGGCGTGCCCAAGAAGAAGTATGGCCGGAAGTTTGTACTGGAGAGCGATCATCATCCTCTCCAGTGTCTGGACCGGATCCGGCCAGTCAGTCGTCGACTCATGAGTTAGGCAGTGGAACTACAGAGTCACGCTTTCACTTTTTGCCATATCAATGGTTCCAGCAATACGGATGCTGACTATCTCAGCCGAGCTCCGTAACCAGTACAACTATTGGAGAAATCAGTCAGAGGAACACTTCCCCTCAACCAGG
>CM031597.1:115925766-115953266 GCA_018398815.1 Conus ventricosus | reverse complement strand
CACCGCTCCTGCCACAGAAGGACCCAGACAGCCTCTGAAACCCCTCACATCGAGCTCCAGACTCGTCCTTCAGGCTGACACACCTACACATGTCCACAGTCCCACAGTGTCAGCGAGCTCCCCACTCGTCCTTCAGGATGACACACCCACTCATGTCCACAGTCCCACAGTGTCACCGAGCTCCCCACTCGTCCTTCAGGCTGACACACCCACTCATGTCCACAGTCCCACAGTGTCACCGAGCTCTCCACTCGTCCTTCAGGCTGACACACCCCACTCATGTCCACAGTCCCACAGTGTCACCGAGCTGCCCACTCGTCCTTCAGGCTGACACACCCACTCATGTCCACAGTCCCACAGTGTCACCGAGCTCCCCACTCGTCCTTCAGGATGACACACCCACTCATGTCCACAGTCCCACAGTGTCACCGAGCTCCCCACTCGTCCTTCAGGATGACACACCCACTCATGTCCACAGTCCCACAGTGTCACCGAGCTGCCCACTCGTCCTCAGGATGACACACACCCACTCATGTCCACAGTCCCACAGTGTCACCGAGCTCTCCACTCGTCCTTCAGGATGACACACCCACTCATGTCCACAGTCCCACAGTGTCACCGAGCTCTCCACTCGTCCTTCAGGATGACACACCCACTCATGTCCACAGTCCCACAGTGTCACCGAGCTCCCCACTCGTCCTTCAGGCTGACACACCCACTCATGTCCACAGTCCCACAGTGTCACCGAGCTCCCCACTCGTCCTTCAGGATGACACACCCACTCACGTCCACAGTCCCACAGTGTCACCGAGCTCCCACTCGTCCTTCAGGATGACACAACCCACTCATGCCCACAGTCCCACAGTGTCACCGAGCTCCCCACTCGTCCTTCAGCTTGACACACCCACTCATGTCCACAGTCCCACAGTGTCACCGAGCTCCCCACTCGTCCTTCAGCTTGAACACACCCACTCATGTCCACAGTCCCACAGTGTCACCGAGCTCCCCACTCGTCCTTCAGGCTGACACACCCACTCATGTCCACAGTCCCACAGTGTCACCGAGCTCCCCACTCGTCCTTCAGGCTGACACACCCACTCATGTCCACAGTCCCACAGTGTCAACAGACGCAGCAGTTAGGGAAGCCCATCAAAGGGCACTTGACTCGACACCTTGAAGTGAGTTATGTTAACTGAGAGTCAGTTCTTTCTTTATGGAGAGAGAGAGAGAGAGAGAGAGAGAGAGAGAATCACACAGGCGGCGGAAAAGAGACCCAGAAAGAGCTAAAACAGAAAGACGGAAAGCAGAACAGCGAATTGAAAAGAAAGTAAAAAAAAAAAAATCACATGGAAACAAAGAAAGGCAATGTTCAGACTGACCTGAACATACATGCAGCAGGAACAAGAACACCACTGTTCTCTTCAGTGCCATGGCAAGCACAGAAAAAACAGTCAGCCGAAAAGATGGTTCAAACATGCTGCTGCTGTAGATAGGGTGGTGTGGCCAGCAATGAGATTTTGACTTCTCACTTAATGCAGCAGCGTCGCAAACGAGAGCGCTTCCCAACGCAGACGCTCAAACAATGGTGCCATTCTTCACAGTGGACTGTTTGAATCCTTTGTTCAGATGGCTTCCGATATTTGAGAAAATGCTGTTGAAACAGGGAAATAATTGTGTGAGAAAAGCAGGGGGGGGAGCCTCGCTGACGGAAATGTAGCAGGACACTTGGTTGACACCCCCCCCCCCCCCACTCCCTTCTCTCCTGAATCAGCCTCCCTTTGCATGAATTAGTTCCGCGAGGGACTGACTCGGGTGTGTATGTGTGTGTGTAAATTCGTCCAACAAGAATAGTTTGGGGGTCTGCCTCGCCTCCCTCTCCGACCCCCTTTCTCTCCCTCCTTTCTGCTTCGAACTCAGCCACAATTTGTTAGTTTTCCAGACACACTGAATAATTTCCCTCTCCTCACTAGGGGATACCCCCCTCCCCCCCCCCCCCCCCCCCCCTCCAAGAACGTATTTATAATCAGACACCGTGTGTGTGCGTATGTGTGTGTGTGTGTGTTGTGTGTGTGTGTGTGTGTGTGTGTGTGCGCGCGCGCGCGCGTGTGTGTTCAATGACAATGAAGTAGACCGAAGGAGGAAGGAGCGTTTACCTTTATGTGGCATTGCTGTTTAGTTGTATAACTTTGATGATGTCATCGATGACGATGAAGAAGACAGGAGAAGGTAGTGTTTGCCTTTACGAGTCGTTGCTTGTTCTGTGAGCAGGACTTTGACGATGCCGCCATTAACAGCGATTAAGAAGATAGGAGTATGGACCGACTTTAACATCACTGTTTTGTGAGGTCCTTGATGATGTCATCGATGTCAGTGAAGTGAGGAAAAAAGAGGGAGAGTTCGTCTTTATTGGGCATTACCATTCATGCTTGTGGTATGACCGTTTTGCGGGGGGTCTTTGACGTCACAGATGGCGATGAGAAAGACATAAATGTGAAATGTTTATCATTCTGGGCATTACTGTTTGTGATCAGATCTTTATAACGTCATCGATTCCAATGACGAAGATTGGCAGTGAAGTGCTCAGCTTTGTCGGCGGTCCCGTCTTGTGCGTCGTTCACTGATGATGTAATCGATGACGATGAAAAGGACAGAAGTAGTGTCTGCTTTTTTGAGTCACTGCGGTTCTGTAGGCAGACAGGAGTACTAAATTCTCACCTTTGTGTCTAGTCTGAGCAAGTCTTTGATGACGTCATCGATGACGAAGATAGAAGAGTCAATTGACGTATTTGTGGGACTGTGCCGTTCTGGGAGCAGGTGTTTGATAATACGAGTAATGACGGTGAAGAAGATCGGAGAAAGATTCACCTTTGTGGATCATTGCTGTTTTTGGGTCTGTTTGCGTTTATTTCTTTTTGTGTGGACACGTGCATACGCGCGAACAAATAGGTGTGTGTGTGTGTGTGTGTGTGTGCGTGTGCGTGTTTAAATGGGTGTGTTGTGTGTGTGTGTGTGTGTGCATTCATGTATGCATGCGTGTGTGCGTGCTTGTGAGTGTGTACGAGTGTGTGTGTGTATGGTGAGAGACAGACAGAGAGAGAGAGAGAGAGAGAGAGAGAGAGAGAGAGAGAGAGAGAGAGAGAAGAAGTGTGCCATTGTGCGCAAGCACGTACACCTACGTATGTCTGCATGGTCACCGTAATAAGCATCAAGTTCAACTGGATCATTGGCTGGTGAACTGTGAAACACATAAAAAATTGACAAAATACGAGGTGTGTTTTAAAAGTGAAAGACACCTAGAAGAAACAACTGAGCAATGTCCATGAAATCTAGAACACATATGCACCTGCTTTCTGCAATGTAACTTACAACAAGAATGGAAGGCATTATTCACTTTACACACACACACACACACACACACAAACACGCACAAAAGGCTCATAACTTTCACAAACAGCATATACTTAACACTTCTTTTGTTTTTTTTTATAAAACTGCTTTTATTTGCTCTGCATTTTATTGGCACATTTGCACACTCACCACTAGTAATTAAGACAAAGCCTTTAAAGCGGCTCTTGCCTCAGTTCTTTAGATAAGATTAAAAAAAAATAGAGTTTAGCAAATCCTTCACTTCTAGAAAAACATTCAAATATCTTCAAGGCTCACAAGCTCATTTTTGATTCAAATGATATGGTTATAATCAAGGCTTGGATCTTGCATCATACGCTACAGTTACAAAGGCTTGGGGCCTGTATTACATGATGTAGCAATAACCAATCAAAAGCTTGAACTCTGTGTTAGGTGATAGAGGCACTGACAAAGGCTTGCATCCAGTGTCAAATGGTACAAAACGAGCTTTAGTCCGATGCATCGTGACTAAAATTCAATGAGAACCGAGTCAAAATGGTACACTGACAAAAGGCTAGTATTGTCAGAGATCAAAGGCAGAATGACAAAGTCTGAAGCCCGATGTTACCTGGCAATGGGCTTATCTTGCGTGGCTGAAAAATTACTCACAGTAACTATATAATTAACCACCTATAAATCAGCTATTATCTCATAGAAGTAAACCAAGCAAAAACAGACTTGGTATCTGCCATACACAAACAGTCAACACGCAAGATGTACCATGGTTCTGCAACAATGACCGAAACTCTTGTCTGACTTTAAACATGCAACACGATGGTCATGAGTTCAAACTGTATAACTGATAAACGATACTAATCACTGGTGTATAAAACTTTAAAACTGAGCAATAACTTTGATAATGGAATATACAAATACCCAGCTCCTTTTTTTTGTGTATATGAATTCTTGAGTAGCGTTGTTCAGTTCAAATGTACAACTTTGGAGTGAAGACATGAAAGGAATTAACTCCCATGAGCCAGCAACATTTGAAGGCAGCGGAAAACTAGGATGACCCATCCAGTGTCATGCAGTAATCTCCCCCTCCACCCACCGACATAATTCAAGATGAGTCAAACCAGTACTATGAACTGAACGATCATTACAAACATGAAAAATGATTGACAACATGGTTACCACTCGCACAAACAGCATTCGCGCCTCTGAACACCTTTGCACCGCTGCTCATGTCAATGTCAATGAACCATGTAAAGACTGGACGTTTAGAAAATGTAGCTTTCTTCACAATTATAGAAATGATTCTTTATGAAAGTCAAAGCTGTTGCATACCATAAAAACAAATAACAGCAGTAAGAACAATTATCCTGTACTCCACGCGAGTTCAGCATTCAGTAGTTGGTAGCCACATTCAATAGGATAGGATAGGATAATGTTGCTTATAGCCCAGCCGACCGCAGAGGGCCACATCAGGGCTGTCCACATTCAATAACAAACATATGATTAAACAGGCATGAAAAGGCAACTAATCTCAGTTGCCTTGTCGTCTGTAAAAAATCCCCATAGATGAAGCAACCTCAGTCTTCCCCATAAATAGTAATTTAGAAAAAAAACCCAGAAGCTGGCATAATTGGTCTGAAACTGTATAATACCAATATAGTACACAACTTTGATCATGCTGAAGGAAATAAGAGTCAATTAGACTTTTTGGACACACATGTGAACAAATACATGTCACGGGAATTATGAAAACAAATTATGAATGGGCAAAATGTCAGTAGGTCAAATGTACAGAAGATGGGCAGGGGGCCATATTGAGCTCGTTTGTATGACAAAAATTGGATGCATTCATACTGCCAGAGACGGGACATTATTTACGTAAAGGGACAAAATTCTGCCTTCTGAATCAGAACTGCTAATGAATATATACAGTAACATGTTTCTGATCATCTGCCCACCTCTGTCAGAAACTGACAGGTTTTGTGTGTGTGTGTGTGTGTGTGTGTGTGTGTGTGTGTGTGTGTGTGTGTGTGTGTGTGTGTGTGTGTGTGTGTGCATATGAGTTTGTTTACATGTGTGAATATATATGCTCTGCTTAAAGGAAGGCACAAGTCAATTTCACACAAAAAATAGCGGCTTGTTAGAAAAAAATCGAATATAGAATAAGATGAAAATGCCTTTAAAATATGTACACTGCTTCATTTCTTCCTGGATTTCACAACTGTGGTAGAACTATTTCATACAGCTAGAGTAATCAGAAAAACAACATTTGGTGATAACCCGTAACATATGTATGATCAGAAATATCAATTGATACACTATCACAGTACTGTAGTGGTTGTTCCTGTGAACAAATCGATATGTCTTTGGGAACATTCAACAACTTTGTTTGATAAGCAGCATGATTGACTGAAGTCATTTTATTTGATTCCCTTCACTTATTCAGCCTTATGTATTTCGCCTAAAGCGTTTTAGCAATTAACGGAATGTCGTTCAAAGTGTTGATCATTTTCATGAAAATTGTTTGGTTTTCAGGAATAAAGATTTCAATTGCTTTGCAGTACAAAAGGCAATACTAACAACAGTCTTTTGGAATGTGTATGTCACGGTGTAAGTCACCTGACAACAGTTAAGATGAAACAAACAAACAAAATCAGGGAAACTATATTACAATTGATTACACTTTGAAAAGAGACTTCAGAAAAAAAAAATTAACAAACAGATCTTCTTATGAAATCCTAAAAGGGGACAAAACCGGACTCAAAATGTCACTAAAAATGTCAAAATCACAACTGAATATAATCTGAAATGTGCACATTTTCCTAGTAGTGCTGATTCCTGGAGTTGGCCAACACATTCAATAAACTGGCAATAAGTATTACAGCTGCACTGGTCAAAATCAAAAGAAAAAAAAAGAGTGAGTTAATTTTTGGTAGTACCACAGCTCAACCACACTGCTGATTCGTAATATTCGTCGCAGTAGGAAGTAAACGTAGCGCAGGTGCTCAGCTTTTCTTCTGCATCGCCTGAGCACTGGAACTGCAGACCTCCCATGGGGTAATAGTACTCTGGTTTGTCCCCCTCCGAGATCAACTGTCCCTCTCCTGAGAATCCAAGCTCACGACAAGCTGCGTCGGCCTCTGTATCAGTAAAGTTTTTCCTGCATACCATCTCCCACTGCTCCTTCATGCTGTTCCAGCTCACCAGCATTCCCTGGTCCTTGCTGCCTGAAGCGAAGACCAGGCGATCTGCAAGCAGTTCATAGTTGGTGTCAGAATTATTACATTTTCTTGAGTTATGGGCTTTATGGATACTAGTTATATCTGCTCTTCTGATCTTAGGCCGTTTGTCTGTTTTTTTTAAAATATATTAAATATAGGAAGACTCATCAACATCAAAATCTGATTAAAATGGAGCACTTACTGACCACATTTTAAAATCCACCTATCATTCGTTCTTGGAACTTCCGCCCTCTTACTGCCCTTTGCTGGCAAATCCAAATCCACCTTCTGATCCAAGTATGATTAGGAATGTGGCATCTTTTCTCACTCCCTCCTGTACAACCTTTCAAAAGATAAAATTAAAATAGAATGAAAGATGGATGGAAAGCTACGCTTTACTTCTCTATTTTTTTATCTGTTCATTACGTTGCCTTTTCTTCCACACTTTGAAATATTACCCGAACCACTGGGATCATCAAAGAAAAGTGAAGAAGAACCAATGACACTCGTGGAGTTTTAATGACATTTTCCAGGAGAATCACTAGAAATGGGGAATTAAGAGGCAAGATCAGCCAAAGATGTTGAAGGGATGGACTGTCAATGTCACCACAGCGAGGAATCCACTGGTTCCGTTTTCATCTTCCTAAACTTCTTGGAAGTTGCAAACTTCTCAGAAGACTTAGGATACTGGTCTCAAGATTCATCATTCTTTCCCACGATGTGAACCATGAATAACACGTAAAACAGTCGTATTAAAGCTTTAGAAGCTCAGGGCAAGAGTTATGTGACTTCATTTAATATTAAAATCGATGATCACTGTCCATCTTTCTGATTGAAATTTTTGGACTAAAAAATGATACAGACGCTTTATACAATGACACACCTGATATACAGCAAAATAACTTTTGGCTAACAACCATGAAGGCCAATTCTTAGTACCATTTTAGCCTAGCTGACCACGGAAGCCACACTGAGGCTGAGGCCAACTGTTGAATCCGGAGATTGGAAAATCAGATTTGGAAACAACAAAAAGAAAGTTGGAAATATAGAAATACAGAGATCAACTGTGACCTGACCCCAAAAAGAAATGACAAAAACGGCTGCTCTGGGAGAACTAAAACAGAAAAGGCTATTTGCACAAATTTCTGTCCGTCCTCGAGTCTGGCCTGAAACTCATACCAGACAACAGAAATGGATATTCGCCCGAATTTGAGGCAGTCACCTTGAGTCAAGTCTAGGTGCATGATTTCATCATGACATTTTTTTCCCATCTTGTTTTACAATATCGTTAGAGCAATATGGACATAGTTTAGTTTTATGGTATTGTTTACAGCATTATGGATGTAATTCATAGTTTTATGGTACCGTTTAGAGTATAATTGACATAATGTATAGTTTTACAGTATTGTTTACACTATTATGGACCAAATTTATAACTCATTTTGGCAGTATCAGTGTATGTCTGACAACCGATACCACACAAAATCGCGGTGAGAGACTTTCTGTGGAGGAAAAGTCATAGCTCCTGCATTTGAAAGCATCTTACCTGTACAAGAACCAGACTTTTATACTCTACCCACATCCTGCTGAAAAACGAAAAGGTCAAAGGAAGCACCAGAACACCCGGGACTGAAAACGACAGTATTTACACACAGAGATATAACTGTTTTCATCCCGAACTTACATTCTTCTGATTCATAGCAAGACACGGCTGGAATATGCTCGCCACACCAGGACAATGCCCCACTGTACAGGTCATACACGTTTTCCAGCTTCCAGTCTGTGAAACAGAACACGGAATGCGCGGGGCGGTCCCACTGGCCGCACGTCAGATGTCCTCTCCAGCTCTGCAGGTGTGCGTCAGGCTGGCCCAGCAAGGTGCCATCCAGCTCCTCTCCGCCCCGTGGGAAGCCCATGATGCGGCAGAGGGTGCTGTAGGACTCTAGTCTGTACACCGAGGAGCTGCAGTAGTAGCCCGTGGAATTGAGGTAGGTTACCGCTACTCTGCCTTGGCGTGCAGCATTGTTGTCCGCAAAGAAGAAATGCGGTTCTGAAAGGACCACACACACACACACACACAAACACACAGGAGTGCGCGTATGCACGCACGCGTACCCACACACACATGCATACACACACACACACACAAATACACATATATGGTTATACATACACTCACTTGATAGCTACCACAGATTAAAAACCTTCCTTAAAGCAGAGCCACTAAGCATTTTGCTACGTACATACTAAGATGTTGTCAAAAACAAATGAAGGGAGGCATCTGATCATTTCAAACAAGAGCTATTTATTTCCACCTTCTCTTCTCTGTCCCCTCTCCCAACATTCTCTCTCTCTCTCTCTCCTCTCTGCCATACACACACACACAGAGTCTTATTCACCCTCTTCCTCACCTGTTTTCAGCACCACTATGTGGGTTCACCTATGCTGAAAATGAGTAGCCCCCTTCTGCAGTAGACAGATAGGACTCCTTCTCACATGTGCAAGTTAGTTCAGCTCAAACTGGCTCAGTCTGAACAACACAGGTTCCTTCTCACTCTGTATTTTCTCCTATGTCACGGGAGACACTGTGGACTGTATCCACATATAAATCCCCTGAGAGACAGGGTAATATATCAATGTAAAGACGTGCAAAAAATAATTCAGGACAGTATTCTTTTATCAAAAGATTACATTCTGTTACAAGGGGTGAACGGTTGGGTGAAGGTGGACATAGCCACAATACAAATCAAAATCAGTGATAAATTTCCTATCTCTTGCATTGCATAATTTCATACCATTGATTTAACAATCGTAAAAATCTATGAAAGCGAAGATAACATTATGGTTGTCTCACCTTCCCATTCCTCAAAGCATTTGGCTCGTCGCGCATGACATGACGTGTAGTCTGGTTGTTCTGAAAGGGTATAGTCCCTCTCTGCAATGGAGCACTCTGACACATGACTGGCATCAGCAGGACAGCTCATGTCGTCGACCCACTGCGCTAGGTTTGTGCCCCAGGCCTCACTGGGTATGGCCACCCCGGAGTAGTGGCCCAGCATCCGGCACACAGTGGCAGCTTCATTGTTCGTCCAGTTCAAGGCGCACACGTGACCCCACAGACCAAACCTCATCACCAGAACGCTGTCCTGGACCCCAATCTTCCACTCTGTAATACCGTCTGGATGTGGAAAAAATGGACAAAAATCACTTCTTGTCAATCAAACAGACATGCATACATCATTCCACATATTAAACTTGATTTGCAACTTACGTCACTAACAAATGCTGTTCGTCTGCTGCAAAACTGTTGCTGAAACATTCTAAAGTTGTTCGTTGCAACCATACTTGTTACAGAATCTGCTGGACTTACCACTGCCATGGCAAAGTGGTTCACGTCACAGACTCACAGCTAGGAGGTCGTGGGTTTGATTCTCATCAGAGTCATGTGGGTTTTCCTGCCCCGACCGGCTCCTACCCAGAGCTGAGTTTGCTATGGGCTCAGTTGGGAAGACTGGGACCACACAATCGAGTTTCATCCACTTAATGGATGCGTCTCTGACAGTGTTGCTCAAATTTCCTGACCGACATTGCAAAGCTGGACATGTTCCCATATTTAGAAGACAATGAAAATATGATAAGCGACAAAACACTCTAACTAAAGTTTAAGCAACAGGAAATGTTTTTTCTCTTAAGCATAAACGCACACACACACTCACACACACACACACACACACAGAGTGAGAGAGAGGGACAGAGAGAGAAGAGAGAGAGAGAGAGAGAGAGAGAGAGAGAGAGAGAGAGAGAGAGAAAAACTATAATACTATAAATCTGTCAGATTTGAATTACTACCTAGCAAATTACTAAATCTACATAGAGAGAGAGAGAGAGAGAGAGAGAGAGAGAGAGAGAGAGAGAGAGAGAGAGAGAGAGAGAGAGAGAGAGCGAGCGAGAGAGAGAGCTATTATAGTATAAATCTGTCAAATTTAAATCATTATCTATCAAACTACTTAATCCATACATACATTCTGCAGGCAAGTAAGTGGTTAGCAATCCAACAAATGCTTTGATCTTTGTAACTGGTTGAAATCAACGTCAAACTTAATAAACAAATTACTCATACATTTCTTTTTTTTTTTCTTGAATTTCTAAATTTCTGACTTCAGTGCTTTGAACCTGAAGTCAGCTTCACATATTTCAGAAGTCATTTACCTGCTGGCTGCTCTCCTTGATAGCACACCACAGCCACCAACGTTTCATCGTAGTTGCAGTCACTGTTGTAATCGTCGGTTCTGTTGACGGTCATACACTGGTCCACATCCTCCTCAGTTCCGTCGCAAGAGAAGCTGACGTGCATCTTGGCTTTTGAAGTGAACATGAACACGTTCCTTCTCACCATGATGGCAGATGAGCTGGTGGAGTTGGTCAGGCTGTGACAGACCACGTCTGCAGCTTCCTGGGTGTAGGAGCTGCTCTGAGCACAGACTGGGCGGAAGGTCCCGAAGTCTGGGTGGAAGGTCCCGGAGTCTGCCACTTCCAGTACGCCGCTGGTGTTGAAATAGCCAGAGTGGACCCTCACTTTTGATAACAGAGGAGAGGAACCGATGTCACCGTCACTTCATTATTAAACAAAGTGAAGAGCAATGGACTTTGGAGGTAACATGAAAATTCACTGACATAAAAGCAAACTCACCAACACAAGATTCTCCCCCCCCCCCCCCCCCTCAAAAACACACATGTGTATGCAGACACACAAACACAATCAAAACATCATCACACACAAACAAAAGTATTGAAGAGAGTAAACAGGAAAAAATTTGAGAAAGAGCTTTACAGCAGAAGGACTTCATAGAAGACCCTCCTTTGACCTCCTTTCAATCTAAGGAAGCCGGGCCATACCTAACATCATTTCTAGATCCTTATACTTTCAAAAATATTTTTCGCGCTGGGCGGATTCAAACATGCACCTCCTAGATCATTAGGTGTGTGCCTCTTTTGACAGACTCTTAACACGTAACTCTTTTGTTCTTAGTTGGGAAATCTAAATATTACGAAGTCCATTTTTTGGTTCTCCCTCAACTAAATGAAGCTGGAACACTTTTCTGCTATCTCTGCTGTTGCCTTCAGAATTCTGGTCCTCTTCTCCCGGGAAATCAGGGACTGTTTCAGGTGATCACAGGCCAATGAGTCAACCCCACCCCCCTTCCTCTGTGGTGAGAACTTTCGCTTGGAAGCCAGATTCCCTCTAGCTGCTGGCTAGACTGGTCTTGTAGATGTGAACTTGCTCCATTCTGCATTTATATGGCACAGGGAACTCAATCAGAATCATTTCTATTTCAATGAACCTGAGTGGAGTACCATACCTGTCCTGTACCACTCTTCCTGATGATCTCCAGATGATCATTGTGGAAGACCTACGGTGACCTCATAGTCATCTACTCCATCCGGTAAATCCTGCTTGCATGGTCTTGATGTCACATCTGTTTCAGACCATGATTTGTGGTCTACTGCCGTGTAGAACTGAGCTCATGGAGGCTCTGGTGGTGTAATGGAGGCTCTGGTGGTGTAATGGAGGCTCTGGTGGTGTAGTGTGTCCTTAGGCAATGCTAACCACATGTACAACCACTTTAAGCACCAAGTTGTGGCTCCAACAAGCCGTTGTGGTGAAGTGGCTAGCATCGCAGACTCCCAGCTGGGAGGTTGTGGGTTCGATTCCCATCAGAGTCATGTGGGATTGTTCTGCCCCAATCAGCTCCTACCCATTGCCGAGTTTGCTGCGGGCTCAGTTGGGAAGACTTGGACCACACAGTCGAGCTTCATCCACTTAACGGATGCGTCTCTGACAGTGTTGCTCAAATTTCCGGTTGATGCCAGGATATATTATGGAAGGAAGCGTACTCTGTTTAAAATTTCTGCCCTCGAATTCAGCCCAGGGGAAATCAGATGACCATACGTTCCTGCTGCGTCTTCAGTACTCTTCAGTTTGGGCTGAATTGATCTCACAACTGTGTCTCCCAAGTGCTCAAGCATGGTCAGTAACCTTGCCTTTGCCACTTTGTACACCTTGAGAATGGATTTGAGGGTAGTTTCAGTTTTGCGTGGTGATAGTAGAATGCAACATCAGTGACACCAGGTGGACACCAATCAATTTCCTTGTTCACTTAACAATTTTGTTTTCCACTTATTCAACTGTGTAATGCTGATATCATACATCAAAAGAGTCCAGCTTGAACTGCAGATACCAAACCTAGCATTTGCCACGAAGGCCAAATCGGTCCATTATCTGGAAGTTTTCTTATGCCAGCTGCTTGGTTTTCTTTCCCCTGTTTGTGTCTTTCAAGCAGTCATCATATCGTCAGTATGGCCCTTGACTGGTTCTGCTGTGACTTGGGACTGCTTGGTTAGCTACAGTGCATGTGACTGTTACGGCTACTTTTCCTTTCTACTGGGAGAGGCTTCATGATTTCTTTGGCTGAAGATACTTAATTCGTCCAACTGCTTCGAGTTTTTTTAGTTTCATCTTACATGGTGGAAAGAACTGTTGTGTCATCCACGAAGGCTTTCAGAAGAGACCTTTGATATCCATTCTCATGGTCTGCTGAAACTGCACTGCTTGCTCACAGCTGCAATCAAGATGACTTCTAGTGCCAACACAAACAACAATGGAGATGTTGCACAGTACACCGCTATGCCAGCTTCCAAACTAATCCAGTCTGTCGTGCATTACATGTTCATTTGAAATGGCTACATCAGTTTCCCTGGTACGTCTCTAGTAAAGATCATGTTTACACGGGTGCACTTGTTTAAAAACAACGGAATGTCTTTTTTGCAATACTGACTAACTTTAACTCACTCCTACCCGTGTTAAAACTTGATGAGATATGTCAACCACTTTACAGAACTCGCTGAGATATGTCAACCACTTTACAGTCAAACGTTTGGAGCTCATGATCTATGGCAGCATGGTCCGTCTTGGGGGAGACAACCCCAGCTCTTGTCAAGAAACTGAGGTGTGCTCTCAGAAAAGCATCCGTTACGAGGATGAAACTTAACTATGTTTGCCATTTAATCCATAGACATTCAGCTACTCCACAAAGGCACCAACAGGACCCAAAATTCCACAGCAGTTTTCATGGTTTTGATGGAGTTCAAGCCTGTGCCCTCCCACTCCTAACTCATGGTGGTAACCACTGTGTCTGAGGCTTTCTAAGCTAGTTTGAAGACAAATGGATGGTCCACCACTTGTGGATTATCCAAACTTGACTTGTGGCCGATTTACAGGGGAGAAATGTAAAATAAGCGCTTCCATGTACTTTCAAACCCAGATGGAAACCCATGAGACCACTGCCCTTGTGCTCATTATCATCATGAACCTGAGGAAAATGTTTGAAATTCTCTGGCGCTTTATGTTCTGCCACAGGACGGGGTCTGTAGATGGTGTCCTGAAACTGCGACCACCACAAACCACAGTGACTCGGCGCAGCAGAGCAGTATCTCCTTGGGTGAGTGCCCTCAGAGTGATCTGGCAATCGAGGGATAATGTGAACTACTGGGACTGTGATAGAACGACCTGTGTATTGGTGTTCCTGTACATTGGGAGCATGACTGGATGGTACAATATTGCTGACAGGACGCAGAAGAGACAGCAACAGCAAAATGCAACAGAAAGCGAGAAAACAACACCTACACAAACAGAACACCACCACCAAACCCCTACAATCAAAAGCTTTGACGGAATGATAGTCGTAAGTTCATGTGCTGTCAAAACAGATTTTTTAATGGCTTCATATGATCATAATTCATAAATAAAAATGAACCTATGTTTATATGTGACCAATACCAGTCATTATTTGACACTAACAACCCACTATGGATCTACCATTCTTATACCTGGTAGTACTGTGATCCATTATATTACAGAGATGAATGCATGCAGCATTTATGTGAAGCTAGATAAAGTCGCCGAGTATTGGACATTTTTGCTGACATCATCTACCTTCTGACAAAAATTAGCTTCACAGCATATTTTCTTAAAGTGTTTTACTCATTTACTAGCTCTTCGGATTCCCTCCAGTCTCTAAAACTTGTGGCCTTTTACAATTGAAGTTATTTAAGAAAATGGGGAGAGAAAGAGCAACAAAGAACACACCAACATACAACCTCACAGGCAGTAAATAAGAAATAAACTAAAGACCATGATCAGACGAATGTGAAGATGCACACGCACCCAATTACACATGCATGTGTTCATGTAAATTCCCGTAGGTCTATATACTGGCAACGACATATCTGCATAAAAACTCTATATCTGCATAAAAACTCTATCTCTCAAAATCTGTTGCCAGACAAAACTCAAAAGAAAAAAGAGTGAGAGAGAGACAGACAGACAGACAGAGGGAGAGACAGAGAGTGACTTCAGCATTGAATAGAACTACTCCTTTTTTCATTTCCAGTAGACATGTTCCAGGTTCTATAATGACGGACAAAAAAACCCCACAACACTACATTATTGGTAAAACTAAGCATCAACACTTACACACCCACCTTTTTTATCATAGCAAAACGCTTTGACGCTATCGAACTTGCAGTAATATTCCACATGACTGCCATTAGAAGAAGTCCAATGCATATCATGTGTCGTACCCTCCCAGTTCGTGCTGCACATCGCCAGAAGGGGTGTCAATCTCACAGTCGTGACTGTCGGTGGCCCAGTACAGTAGGTCTGTTTGCTGTGGCAGGTTGCCCCAGTACTCCTCGCCGTCAAAGAAGCCCAGCTCACGGCACAGGATCTGGTAGTGCGTCTTTGAGTAGAAATCGGCGCACAGTCGTCGTTCACTTCCCTCCCTCGTCACATGCACCCATCCATAGTTTCCGCTTCCATCTTTTCCGTTGTACAAAGAGAAGATTGGCACTGGAATGCACATGAAGCAAAGTTTTAGTGTCATGCACCCTCCAGAGGAAGAGCTCACTCACGCCAGCTTCGCAACTAAGCAATTATTGTCATCAGTAAGGGGCTTAGTAGGTGGTGTCCTTCATATGTTAGATCAGAACAGGCGCCACCAAACACAACCAAAGTGACACAGCAGCACAGGCATGGTACTGGAGTAAAATCATTTTTCCCTGAAATTTTTTGGGGGTCCAGGGGCTGATGCTGAAGGTTTTTCAACAATTCTAGCCTGTAAAAATGCCTCTCCTTGAACTAATTTCAGTTCTTCATACCAAGCAATTTCTGCCATAAAATAAGCTCTCCATCAGTCATTCCTTCAACCCAAAGGAGGTTTTAAACCCAAGTAATCACATAGCAAAAATGAGTACACATCTACATTGCTTTAAGTGGCATACACTAACTCAGCTTTTCCAAGCACGATGAAAACGTTTCATTTTCGTGGCTCCTGTTCAGCTAATCCCATCACCATTTGTTTGCCATATCAGCATCAATATCTTCTGTCGGAGAATTTAGCGGAACTATGTCTGTTCACTTTGGCATTGTTATATTTTCCTTTTTTTACTTTGCTCTTGTTCAGATTCGATCAGGTCGACCCAGAGCCGAAAGCAGTGGCGAATGTCTCGAAAGCGCATGCGTGGAAGTAGTCCTACTCAATGCTACTTTTGGCACGGCTTTCTTTTTTTTCTTCTTTTTCTTTTTGCGGATTTCCGTGAATTCGCGGACATGTACCATCATGCCTGCAGCAGCGCAGTGTCTCCTCCGGAGGGTTGCCTCTTGATGACCCGACATTGACTGCTCCATGTGCCAGAGCTGCGGCTGGCCGGGCCTGGCTGTGTGTGTGGACGAGTGGTCCCAGTGAGTGGTATGGGTGCAAAGCCACTGAGGTGGCACAGAAGATGGGACAGCAAAAAAAAAAGTTTTAATGTCATTTTCAAACAAAATTCCATTTTGCCTCCGACGTGTACAACACAGAGAAAGAGCTGGGCTGGAAGCGTTTGTCATAGCTTCGGATAAGTGACCAAACAAAGAGTAGGTTACCAAACAAGACAAAGCTGCCAAAAGTAACCGGTTACAACTGTTTTTTAGGTCAGCAAATCACAACTTCAGCAAACCACCACTGACAATACAAACTAAGAATGTATTAACCTTCACAATGTTTCAAAACGAAATAAAAATAAAGAAGAAAAAAAAAACTTACAAAGTCAGCGAAGCTCCCATGTCTCAAAGTCAAAGATTCAACAGAAATGTATCATCAAACCAAAAAGTGAAAACACTTATTTCATGAAACCATGCAGCGCTAGAGATGCCACAAACTAGATGTGGCTATTTACAGGAGAGCTGAAACAAGTGACTTAAGACAAATGTCAGTGAACGTGCGTGGACAGTTAGTTTCAAAGGAAGGAAAATTAGACAAAACAAAATGTTTGAAAACCAACGGAAACTGCCTGGACGTGAATTAAACCCACCTCAGTTGCATTCACTTTGTTAACCTTTGCCATGCTTTCTTAGTACCCCTGTACCCAGACACATAAAAAAACTTTCTATCTCCAGAACGCTATTTCAAACATCTTTCTAAATCATACTTCATGTCTGTAAGCTTTTGTGTCTGTGCACCAATAGGACAGAAAGTATCAGCTGTGTCAATTAAAATACACGTTTTACTGAACCCCTAATTTAAGGAACAGCAATCAGACACCGCAATGCACTGAGAATGGGTACAGGTTATCCCGCGTTGTCTGTTTAAGTATATATTCTTTGGTACTCTTCGACACCACGAGTCTATTAAGACCTGCAACGTCTGAATAGAAATAAACAGGAAAAAAAAAAAAAGACACAATAAAGCCCCATAAAATGTACAGGTACCCAACTACTGTAATGGAGAAGGGTAAGACAGCATAAACTCACAACATGTTTGGGTATAGTGAAATACCTGGCATTAGCCGGCAGGATAAATTAAAAACAAAAAGCAGTGAGACAGGTACTCACAGTCGGACTGATTGAAGCAGAACACCCGAGCTGGGGACCGCTCGATGCAGACATCAGAATCCACCTCTTCATGGACGCATTCCTCCCAGCTGTCCGCTTCTTCACAACTCACGTTGTGGATGGAATACGGCAGGAAGGTGGAATCTACAGTCTTCTGTCTGGCAAAGCCAACGTCGAAGCCGAAGATTTTGCAGACCTTTTCGGCCTCCCTGTCTGTCCAATGGTCGTCGCAGATGTAGCCCCACGAGTTGTTTTTATAGATCAGAACTGTCTGTCCGTCATGATCCAGCTTCACAGTCATATCTGGAACTGGCAGCAAAAGACAAGAATGAATGAAAAAAATCTGACAACTTTCATAGTTTGCGCACGTGCATGCATGTACCTGCACACTTATTATATGTATATGTCTGTCTGTCTGTGTGTTGGACTATCTCTACAGTTTTTTTTTATGCACTAAAATTTGGCTTATAACAACTAACTGTAGTGGCATGCGTGTCTATGTCATCTGGTTTATGCACGTAGAAAAAGAAAACGGCCAAGTATTCAGATCTGGGAAGCTAAGTTAAAATTTGGTTAGTATCAAAATACCAAAGTTATTTCTCAAGTGATTCCAGACTCTTCCATATTTTCACAAAACGATAAAAAACAACCTAAGTAATACTTAATTATTCGAATGAAGTGATGCAGCACACGTTCTTGAGAGAACTTTTCAGCCAGAATGCCCTGTGGTTGAGTGATTAGAATGCACAAACGCTATGCTGAGGATTACTGGTTCAAATCCAACTATCAACTTAAAAAAACCAAACTGATTCCCTCTAAATGTTGGTTCACTGTTTCAAAAACTGCTGCAAAGGGTAACAGCTGGTAATCAATAATTGAATAAATGAACAACCTGAGTGTGGAAAAGTGTCTGGGATAAGTAGAACTGGAAACTCGGGTAAAAAGGACGTCATTATGAACCCTTAACTTCTCATCTTCTTCACTTTATCATCATTGCAAAAAGGAAAAAAACTTCATTTATCATCATTGCAAAAAGGAAAAAAGACTTCATTTATCATCATTGCAAAAAGGAAAAAAGACTTCATTTATCATCATTGCAAAAAGGAAAAAAGACTTCATTTATCATCATTGCAAAAAGGAAAAAAGACTTCATTTAATCAACAATATCCAGCAAACTATGGGGGAAAAAACTCTGATGATATGTGACTGAATGTTAAAACCATGAAGATTTAGTCAAATTATCTGACTTTCACTTACAAGAAGCATTCTATCGTACAAATGGAAAAAGCCTCTGGTTTGTACTGACCTGCCTCATCACTGGCCTCTAGTCGAGGCATGCAGGTAACGACGGCGAAACCACTTGTGCAGTGGTAGCTCACTGTTGTGTTGCGGCACTCACTGATTTGTGTCTCTGTACCGTCACAAGACACATTGATAAAGAGACCACTGTACTGATAGTACTTAAAGGGCTGATAGTCGAGGGTCTGCCCAGACTCAAACCCAAGACCCAGATCTCTGCAGAAAAGGGAGGCAGCGAAATCAGTGAATCCATCACGGCAGATTCCTCGATACTCCGGCTCCATAATGCTTGCCTCGCTCGGAAAGAGGGCGATGCCAGTGGAGTTTAACAAGCTGTTGTGTAGACGCACTGAAACACAAAAGGAATATGAAGGAAATCATCAGTTCATTTCAAAAGAGTAATCGAAACCTGACGACGGCAAGATGTGGCACCGCCATAACAGTTAAAGACTTCATCAAAGCCAGGCTTCAGGAAGGACAGAGAGAGAGAGAGAGAGAGAGAGACAGAGACAGAGAGACAGAGAGAGTCAACGACACACAACATTTTTCTTCTAGTTGTTGTTTCCATACTTCATGCTAGTACGTCTACCTGCTCAGATAACTGACAGAAGCATCTTGCTTAAGAAAGATTCATTGAGCACACAAGATTGGATAAACGATTAAAAAAAAAAAAAAAAGAACAGTTAAATAATGGAAAAGAATTTTTAAAAAAATTACCAAGTTGCCACACTCCTACGCTGCTTCGCTTCTGACAAATACAGAGCCATGGACAGATGCACTGGTCGCACCTTGCATCTGATATGTTCATGACAGCCATGGGTTGGCAAGTGTAAGGGAAATTCACTTACGGTTTTCAGAACATCGACGTTTTGCCAGTGAAAATGAAAACTACTCATGCTGAACTTCAGCATATTGTGGACAAAGGGAGGAAGGATGAGTGGGGGGGGGGGGGGGGGTCATGCTGTACTAATGTGGATTGTACGGCTGAGAAGGCGACAAACAAAAAAAACCCTTTTCTTCTTTAAAACACCAAAGGAAGAAATAATGAGTGGACTGACACATTGATGCAGAAGATGTGTAGAATAATGCGTCATCTGGGTAAAGAACCTCGAACGTTCCCCAGTCAATATTATAAGCCAATCGGAAAGTACTCTTCATACTAACCAGACAGAACGCAGCTTGTGTAGATGCGGGATGACTCTTTACTACAGTCATAAAAAGTTCAATGTTGTTTTGATAAAACCATACTCAGACAATTCTACCGATCAAGTGCTTTGGTGATTTGTTCCACCTAGGGAAAGCAACGGATGGTTTGGCCTCATATACTTTACCATGTCAGACCATAGCATTCCACGGCAGTTAATCAGCTCTGCCAGGCCGAGATTTTTTGTGGCTAATGCAGTAATAAGACCATCACGTGACACCCACACTACTTCCGCCTGGGAAGAAGCCGGTGTAAACATCCTGTTCCTCTTTCAACCTCGGCGTCTTGCCTAACAAGGACAGGTTTTTTTGCTCTGTCTCGCCTATACTTCTGTTTTGTAGAGATTGCTTGTGTGCTTGCCTTCTTTACTTGCTCTGTTGTGGCTTACGTTCGACCATGGGTACCATTGCCGCGTGAGGCTTATGGATGGCGTTTTTATTTTATTTTATTCATGCTCTACGGCGTGACGGCTCTCGACTTCTCTTCACCCCATTGTTCTCCATTCGTTCCTTACTCGCCGGGTGTGGGGACGCGTAACCCTTGTAGTAACGTGTCCCCCACTCTCTCTTTATATTCTTCCCCATTTTCTTCGATCGCGGCGCCTTGTTTATTCCCACTAGCCATCTCGGTCATTCACTGCGACGATCGATCTTCGTCGGTCGCTCAAGCTGCCATCTTTATTCTCGCCATTCCGGCCGACCCCTGCGTGGTCGTCCTCGTTCGTTGTACCCGCTCTCTGCTATGGAGGTTTTCCTCCTCTATTATTATCGCCTTCTTTTCCTTGTATCACTACTCCTGATCGTCTTCTTCGATCGCTCGTCTAGTACGGTCGATCGGGTTTGTACCCACATCGCTACCATCAAATTATGATGGCGGATGTTTTAAGAAAGAAGAAGAAGAAGAGTTTGCCTTTCTATCTCCCGTCACTCATTTAAGCCAATAATAAACATTGTTATCCTAACATTCCCTATGCGGAGTCGCCTTTCGCCCCCCGTTTACCTTCAGCGCGTCAGTCTATTTTACTCTCGCGCCCATTGCTTCTCTTTCGACAACCTAACCCTCACCGGTCAATCGACCCGCCATCTTGGATTTTCCACTACGGTCGGCGTCTTCTCCATACTCCCATCTCACAGACGCTACCTACGTCTCGTCTGGCAAGATCGGGATTCCAGAAAATCTGGGAAGCAGTCTTACTTACACTGAAATATGCTCACAATGGGTTCTGACAAACGGCCCTAGCCTAGCAGACGACGCTCGCCTTGAAGTATTGATTTTTCTCAAGGTCTCGTCCTAGTTTTGTATAGTCTCGTTTCGCGTGACGCGATACTTACATCCGCCATTTTTCCATCGGTGCTCAAGGCAATCGACATGTCAGGAAAGTGTGCATTTCAGGATCTTGGGGTCAAGGTAAGCAGTACTGGTTGCTAGGATCCCCAAAACAACATTATTTCTATGTTCTGTGTGCGAAAGATCGCCTCACTGGGCATCTATGGGCTCACAACCACACACTCATGCTGACTATGGCCACAAAAGCGCATGGCTCAGTATCTTTAAATACACGCGCGTTCGTGTTCCCGTCTTTTCAAGTGGACGGGTAGGGAGAGTGGCACTAGTTCAACCTCTACACTACCCCTCCAACTCGGGCTGTCCCCTTTTGAGAACCCTCATACCTCGAGAGTGTGGGACGCTCAGTCAGCCCGTCTCCACATCAACGTCCTGGAAATGGAAGCGGGCAGGCTTGCCCTCCCCGCTTCCAACCCCGACCCTCAGCCTCTCCCTCCATTCCCCCGCTTTCCAACCCCAGGTCTTGCACCGACTTGTTCTCCTGCCCACGGACAACACTTCGGTGCCTTGTTGTGTCAAAAAAAGAGGGGGGGGGGGGGGGGGGGGGGGAAGGGGGCTCGCTTCCTCAGCCCCCCCCCCCCCCCTCAAATAGAGGCCCCCCTCCACTGTTGCGTGCGGGGATTCACCCTGTGCGCGACACGCATAGCAGGGCCTCTCCTCCTCACTGAAGGGACCCACAGCAGGCTAACCCTCAGACCAGTGGGGAACAGTGTTCAGGCCCAGGGTCGCTCACCCTCCCTGGTCTGGCCTCATTACATACGCCTTCCCTCCATTCCCAATCCCCCACAGGGTGAGCCATTTTCCAAGGGGAGAGATGGCCGCCTGGGCTCATCTCTGTTCCTCCATCTGGCCTTCCAATTATCAGATAGGTAGTTCTTATCTCTCCTATCTTCTTCGTTAGGCTCTCGGCTGGCTCCATTCGGGGCTACTGAGAACCCCGCGCCCCAGGCGCTCCTCCCAGTCCTCTAGATGCTTCTAAGATGGGCAGATCGGCCTACGCCCAGGCATATAAGGATCTCCCCATCTTCCGTCTTATTCCCCGGGCCCATGAAGGCAGGGCGCTGGCCACTTCCACAGCGATCCAGCGCTCTGTCCTCTCGCACCACATCCTGGAGGCAGCCTACTGGCATCCAGAAAAATCCCTTCATAAGCCTTTATTTTAGGGATGTCCGCATGACCAGGGCTGATGGTTCTAGGGACTTCTTTTGCGGCTAACGCAGCCATATCTATTCCTCTGCTAACCCCAAGAACCATTAGGGCACTAAGCCCTACTCCGATTCCTTTGAATTCTGCTATGGTCTGACATGGTAAAGTATATGACGCCAAACTGGGGAGTTTGTATTATACTCCTGTTTGGCTAGTATACTTACCATGTCAGACTCTAATGCCCACCTACCTTCCCGCTAGCGCTATGGTTTCGGGGTTACCTTGGGCATAGGCCTCGCTGAATGAGGAACAGGATGTTTACACCGGCTTCTTCCCAGGCGGAAGTAGTGTGGGCATCACGTGATGGTCTTAATTACTGCATTAGCCACAAAAATCTCGGCCTGGCAGAGTGATTAACTGCCGTGGAATGCTATGGTCTGACATGGTAAGTATACTAGCCAAACAGGGAGTATAATACAAACTCCCCATTTTTCATCCTTCCACACATCATTAATGAAAAATACTGGGTTTTTTTAATCATATGTTTTGCAGGATAATTTCTATTTTGCCTCATCTCCAGAAACACTGCGGTCGGCTTTAGTCTTCTCCTCATAATGTTACATACATTTAAATCTCACACCCCAAAAAATGACACATTTGTTAAACCAGCATTTACTAATACTGCTCCTGTGGACTGTGTTAAAGATTTTTTTTTAATGGTGACTATGCACGTATTTGACTCTCCATTGTTAGACAATTGACTCTTACTGAGAACTCCATGACTGAAGGTAAATTTCTCACACGCCTGTCGAAAGGCCTATCCGCAATTTCACAAAAGACCCAGTCAAGTGCATGTCACAGTTGGCTATCCCCTCTACCATGGTTTGTGAACAGAGCAACTTAGCATGCCAAACGCATAACAGCTTCTGACCCCCCCCCCCCCCTCCTCCCCATCCGCAATTTCACAAAAGACCCAGTCAAGCGCATGTCACAGTTGGCTATCCCCCTCTACCATGGTCTGTGAACAGAGCAACTTAGCATGCCAAACACATAACAGCTTCTGACCCCCCCCCCCCCCCCCCCCCGCATTTTTGTTTAGTTGACTTAAATTTTCTTATGAATTTTGTCAAAGACACTTCCTGATTGTTGTGTGGTTTTCCGTGTGTATGTGTTTTGAGCCTGTGCTTCAGATGGTGCGAGTGTTTCCAGTCATTTTTGTTGTTGCAAATGACTAACACCCAGAACACTGCTGTAAACCTTAAAGAAGGGACAAAGAAAAAATCTGACACATAGGAGACTAGCACATAGGTCATCTACACAGGTAAGTTATCTAAATGACTGCCACTCCACCTTATGGACATACTAAGATAGGCGTTCACTTACGATTGGTGTGAAAGAGAATTCAGGATTTTTGGGCTTTTCCACTGACAGATACCCTCCTACCCCACCCTCTTAATCACTGGCATCAATGTGGTTTTCCTTAGCTACAGATACCCTCCTACCCCCACCCTCTTAATCACTGGCATCAATGTGGTTTTCCTTAGCTTACAATCACCTTTGTTAAACAGTGAGAAATGGATTGTTTACCAGTGCTATTGAAGCAGAAGACCTTGACAGGCTGGTAATAATCCGACTCCACGTAGCTCACAGATCCATTGGGATGCTCGTGGGCCACCAGGACATTTTCATACGTCCAACGGCCACACTCCTCTATCGTCATGTCATCGTCATAGCAGCTTAAGGACGTGTGCCAGCGATACATGCCCATGTCAATGTCGGGCAGGTGTCGAGGAAACATGACTCCTCCATGAGGGTACCCGACAGCTTGGCAGAAAATATCAGCCTCCCTGTCGCTTAACCAAGCAGTCGTGATAAAGGCATCACGCCCGTCCACCGACCTTTTCACGTACCCGTAGTGTGTGTCCTCCTTGTCTGAGACAATCTCATACGCAGGATCTGAAAGAAGGTGAGCAGAAAAAAAAATTGATAAAACTACAACAGCAGAAATATGCACAACTACAAATAAATCGTTCAGCACGAAAAAGATAAAGTATACAGCACTTCACAGGCTTAAAGTGAGTCTAGTTAACACTACAAAATGAAAACAGATAGATTTGTAATCACATTATTGGTCACCCATATTCATGTACAGACTTTTCAATTAAAAGATGTTTCAATGTCCAAAAACCGCCGTGGTACAGTGGTTACCGTCGTGGGTTCCCGGCTTAAGAATTGTGGGTGCAATTCAAATCAAAGCTACTCATATATGCTTTTTTTTCCAGGACTGGCTCCTGCCAGGAACCTACTTTGCTGTGGGCAGAAGTGGAAAGGCTGGATCCACACTGTGGAGTGTCATCCGATTAACTGATGCGTCTCTAAGGATGTTGCTCAAATTTTCTGACCAACACTTCAGGCATCTGTATTTCTCAGTCCTTTCCGACACCACAATTTCCACAGCATCATCATCATCCTCACCAGTGAGCCAAAAAAAAAAAAAAAAAAAAAAAAAGTGAAAATTCTGTGGCCTGTCATGTCCTGTTCTCATGTTGACCTCAGCTTTGACTTCTTCTCCACAGGCCCAGGACGGGTCGAGGTCACTGGTACTGGCATGTTCATGGGAATTGTCGATGGGCAATCATGGTGGAAGCACCAGCCGCCGTGATGAAGTGGTTAGCGTCACGGACTCCCGGCTGGGAGGTCGTGGGTTCGAATCCCATCAGAGTCATGTGGGTTTTTCTGCCCCGACCGGCTCCTACCCAGAGTTGAGTTTGCTGCGGACTCAGTTGGGAAGACTGGGACCACACAGTCGAGTTTCATCCACTTAATGGATGTGTTTCTGAGAGTGTTGCTCAAATTTCCTGACCAACACTGCAGGTGCCTGTATCTCTCGGGCCTGGTTGACGCCGGGATATATTATGAAAGGAAGCTTAGAGTACAGCCCTGTCATGTAGTCTCAGACCGAAATGGAAATCCGTAGCATAATCTTAATCATCCTCATTCTCATCGATCAGCATTAAAAGAAGTGTCTCAAATTCTGTGGCCCTTCATGCCCTGCTGTCATGGTGACCTCAATTTCGATGTCCTCTCCACGTCTGCAGAGCTTAATCTAGGATTTTTCAAAAAGGGGGGCAGTCCCCCCCTCATATAAAAAAAAGGGGGGGCATTCCCCCCCCCCCCCCCCCCCCAACCACTTCTTCAGCCAATCGTCTTGAAACCGGTGTTCCCTTACACTGGCACTCTTTTGGGGCTGCTTCTCCGAGCTTTTGGATGTAGTCGCGGTTTCTTCATGATCTTCGCCACCCTCGCATGGCACAGAATCTTTTTTTTCACTTTTCTTCCACGAAAGTCGAAGTCAAATAGGGTGGGTGCACGCTTCATTTTGGAAAATATTCAATATGGCGTCTTAAACTCTCGCAACTTCTCGTCGGTGATCGAGAAGGAGGAGATGAACGCCGCCGATTGGTTGATTTACACAAACAGCCAATGAAATATCAAGAAATCGTTCGCTCCTGCTCAGTTCTAGTTTCAGTTTTTCAAGCAGACGACAAACGAGCGCCCGCAACGATCAGCGAACAGGGCGGGCATTCCTGCAACTGTGCGGGAGTCTGCCCGCGTTAAGACTCCATAATTGCGGGAAGGAACAGATTTTCGGGGGATTGTACAAATCCCGCGCTCTAGATTAAGCTCTGCATCTGTGGCCTTGATTTGGTTCCGTTGGGGTCACCGGTATCGGCGAGTCCATGGGGGCTGTCGTTGAACGGACGTGGTGGCGCCCTCCGGAGGGACAGCTCACTCACGCTGGCTCCGCGACTAAGCAATTATTGTCGTCAGTAGGGGGCTTAGTAGGTGGTGTCCTGTGTATGTTAGATCAGAACAGGCGCCACTGAACACCACCGAAGTGACTCGGCAGCAGTGCAGTGTCTCCTCTGGTGGGTTGCCTCTTGACGACTTGACATTGACTGCTCCCTGTGGATTGCTGGTGCTGGGGCTGCGGCGGGGCCGACCGGGCTGTGGACAGGGTGTCGGAATGAGCGGCGTGGGTGCACTGCCTCTGAGGTGGCGCAGAGGTTGGGACAGCAAAAAAACAAAAAACAAAAAAATCATGGTGGAAGCAAAACGTTCAGTTCACTCATGTTGACTATGCAACTAAGCAGTTACTGCCATCAGTAGGGTCATAGTGAGAGGTATCCTGAGTATGCTGGATCAAAACAAGCACCACTGAACACCATCTAAGTGATTAGGCAGCAGTGCAGTGTTTCCTCTGGCGGGTTGCCTCATGACGACCTGATACTGACTGCTCCCTGTGGAGTTACATACAGCCCTAGTGCTGTGGCAGAAAAAGCTAGGGTGTGACATTGGAGAAGGGGCCAGAAAGAAAATTGAACAGCGAGGGGATAATTTCAGCGAAGCGGCATGGAAGATGCGACAGCAAAGCAAAAAACTTCTCATGTCCAGTTCCTAAAGCCTGCCAGCCCTGAGAATGTCACAACAGTTAAACTGAAGGTGGGAGGGAGTGGGGAAGAGAAGGAGGGAGGAGGAGTTAACAAACACCACATATTCAGCCCATACAATGTGTTCTAAGGGTGATCTTGAGGCATAAATCTGCATATATGATGCACAGAACACCATGAAATCAAACGGTAATGAACAGAAACATACACATACACACACACGCACATGCACACACACAGAAGAGAAACTGGAGACAGAGAGAGAAGTTCCGAAAAAAACAGAGGAGAAGGACAGAGAGAAAGTGAGAGAGAGAGTGAGAGAGAGAGGACATGGAGAAGAAGAAGAAGAAAAAGAAAAAAAGAAGAAGAATGTGTATGATATGGTGGGGTTGACAAAAAAAAAAAGGACAGAAGAAAAAGGGGTATGGTACAGAAAGACCGACACAAAAGAAGAAGAAGGGGTATGATATGGTGGGGTTGACAAAACAAAAAGAGGACAGAAGAAAAAGGGGTATGGTACGGTGAGACCGACACAACAGGGAGAT
>CM031597.1:115905766-115923266 GCA_018398815.1 Conus ventricosus | reverse complement strand
GGCCTGTGCTCACAGCCATTTGCTTTGTCAGAACACTATTCAGTTCAGTGTTTTATCGACTTTATACCGATTGTTCTTCTATTCACTTTGACGTCACCACCAAGCACTTTACGTACGCGACCTTGCCGTACATTTACCACACATCAAGTGTTGGGAATACTGAATAGATGGTCAGTTGTTCCTAATACAGATGAAGAAGACCCGGATAGTTACAAGGAAAAGACGAGAGTGAGGGCTTGACCGAATTATCGCAACGTGAAGCGTTGGACCGTGGCCAAATAGTTGGGAGAGGAGGCATGCTGACGAGAGAGAAGACTAGACGCCCACTTACTACCGCTGTGCCTCAGTGTTTTTGCATTGAGCCAGCCAGCACTGACTGACTGTTCACTGACTGACTGATGGGTTATGTGAGGGGGCGAGCTGTGAACTTCACACACGCTGTGGGCCGACACTTGCTGGTCGAGGTTGAAGGGGGCGTGGCCGACTGACACGTGAGAGGCGAGCCACAGAGACGTGTTGGGTGGGTTTTATGAATAGATGAAGGGCTCTCAAAGGTTCAGAGACCAACAGGCACATGAATGACTTTGTGTTCATAAAAAATATTACTGTTGAGAGTGAAAGAGACGTGTGTGGTATGTGTGTGTGTGTTCCCTTTTTCTTTCTTACATGTGTACCAGTTAGGCATAAGCATGTGTGTGTGTGTGTGTGTGTGTGTGTGTGTGTGTGTGTGTGTGTGTGTGTGTGTTCCCTGCTATTGGAGTAGTTGTATTTGTGGCCGTTTCTTCCACTTTTCTGTTGGAAATATCATACTTTCTGGTCTTCAATTGTGAGTGGAGTATTTTTCATCCCTTGTTGAGAGTTTGTTGGCATTCTTTCTTCATTTTTTTACGTTTAGAAGGAACATAACATTTTTTTTTTATTTTGCATTTTTTTTGCACTTGAAAGTACTAAACATTTGAAATTGTTGTTGACTTACCATTACTAACATGTTATGATATAATAAAAGTACAGTGTATCTCCTCCATTTTACAAAAAATAGCATGAGAATTGGTTGTTTAGTTCCAGAGATATCCACGTTTCACATATGCTGGTGTAAAATGAGAGCTTTTTTTGAAAAATGGCTGGCGATGGGGATTTATGCAAAATAGAATGTCTGGCGGTGAAAGGGTTAACCACAGCTTCTCTGGCCATTCATAGATGGTATCCATCTATAATAGAAAAAAAACCCACCTTGTATCTGCTGGAACTCTCCTTCCTCCTTTTCATTTTTTAAGTGAATATAATTGATCTGTAGGAAGAGTAATTCTTGTGAATTTTTCCCAGAATTAAACACTATTGGTACTTATTCCTCACTCACAAACTTCTTTTAGGTGGAGATGAAACATGCCTTTTTGGATGCAGATGAGCTGAGTTGTCAGTCGGTTCAGTATACTTTCCACTTCCAAGTTGCTCGTAGGCTCTTTAGACATTGCACTTCCAATATAGCAGCTTTTGAATCGGCTAACAGTTCTCATTCAACCAGTCTCGGGGTTTCAGGTTATTCTTGCTGAGCTGAGCGATTCAAGTGATGACATTACACTGTTCCCTGACTATGTTTAGCTGGCTCTGTTCGTTTCCAAGACCTCACCGATGTTTATATAACACAAAGCTAGTACTAAGTTTGATGATTCTGAGTCACCTGGCTACACTTTGACCTTGTGAGTGCTGTCGTGGTGCAATTCATTGGTTGATTTTTGAGAGTATTGTCTGTGGTCTGTTCAGCAATGAACTTTGTTTCCTATGGTATAATACATGTGATGACAATGCTCATTGTGTGGGAGCATCCACTCTGTCCTGTTGGCGCTGGGCTGACAAGGACTTTCGCTGTAGCAAGTGAATCATGGAATGTGAATCTTCATGTAAAAAATAAATTTAGCGCTGTTTCTGATCAGCAAATCCATTTCTGTGATCCCTACTACTTCAGGTGATCTAGACTAGATCTGATGTTTATGTGTCATCCTCAGAATAGTATGACTTTCAAATCAGACAACTTTACAGAAATATCTATTTTTGGGAGATGCATGTCTACGAATTCTAATCTCTCTCTCAAAAAAAAAAAAAAAGGAAAGAAAAAACACACACACACACATACAAGAAAAACGATTTCTCAAATCTCGATTTCAGTTCTAATCAACAAGTTTCAGATGTTTTAATCATATTTCAGTTTCCAATTTTTGTTCTACTGTCACAAACCCAAACCTTAGATTCAGACGTGTTTCCCCTAAAAGGTCTATTGGTGCTGCTACAACAAAACGTGGTGTATTTTCCACAAAGAATGTATACAAATTTTCCAAATTCTGGTTTAAAAAAAAGGTGGAAGGCGGGAGGGTGGGAGGCGGTGAGGCGGTGTTTGTTTTCATCACCATCTCGCAGCAGGGTGTAAAAAAAATATCTGATCTTGTAGCAACTACAGCGTAAGAAAAAAAGGTTCTTCAAACATAAAGTACTTTCAACCCGATTCATCAACATACCTTGGCACAAGTTCATCCCCTCTTGCTGTTTTTTTTTCTTCTCAATATTTCAGGGCCTGTAGATGCCGCTATTGTTCCTACGTACTGGCATGTTGTTGAAGGAGCAGGCAGCCAGACGAGATTTCGTGCGCAAGAGTCTGTTAAGACTTCTTGCTCTTTGGTCAAAGCAGACCAAGACACCATCATAGTTGATTGAATCAGCAGGTGCAAATAAAGCTTAAGAACTTCATCTCAAGATTTTTTTCCCCCGAGTGTGTGCGTGTGTTTTCAGTTCGTTGTACTCTTAATTTCACTAAACGTGTGTACAAAATACGTTGAAATCATATGGATAAAACAGGTCTGCAAATCCCTTAGGAACAGCTGCATCAATAAGTAATATGACAAGTGCTGCTAAGAAATGCTTAATGCTGAAATGAATGTAAAGTGTAGTGTGTCCTGTTTCTGACATAGTATGTTAAATTACACACACAAAAAAAAAAAAAAATCATTTATGAGAAATTAGGTTGAGATTGGCTGGGCTATAAGCAACATTACCTTCAAACCTACTTCATGTGAACTGTCCCTTTTTGACAAATGGTTTAAGAAACTGGCATCATCAACCAGTACTTACACTTCACTTGAAATCAAACAGCAGGCAAAACTGCAGAGGCCTTTGTCAAGTTTTCAACGTGGTAAAAATGTTGCCTCCGGTTATTCATTCCAAAGCCAAGTGACTGGTGAGATGTAATATTGTAAGCTGAAAGAAACAGGGACCATGAACTAAGCAGACAAATCTTACAATGTCGAGCAGCAGTGGGGCAGTTCACGGTATAGCACAACTGCTTGAACAAGGTTTTGCTGTGGATGTTTCATCCCGTGACGTTTGTTACATAAAACAGCGTGGAAATACTCACTGCTTTAATTTTTCAAACACCTTTTCTGAAAAGCCGTGTCTTGCCTGAAAACATTGTGCTGTGGCACAGGTTTATAATGAACATGGACAGCCGTGATCAAAAGCCTCTTTCTTTCACAAGCATACTTTTTTTTCATGCAGGATACTTTTAATCAACCTTACCGTCCCATGCCATAGCCAACGTTGAAACCCAGAGAACGACAGAAGACCAGAGCATCGGAGTCGTCCCAACCAGTCTCACACACTTGGGACCACTCACTGCCAATGCGTACCAGGACCATGTTGTCGTGCGTCAGCATAACATCAGAATCTGCCAGATATATCATGACATGCAAACATCTTTTCTGTTTTTCTCCTCAGTATCATTTCATTCTATTCTTTCTGAAATGGATAATACGTCTTTTGCCTTCGTCAGATATATCATGACACAGAAACGTCATTTTTTTTCCTCATCAGTATCATTTCTGCTTTCTAAAATGGATAATATGTTTTTTGTCTTTTTCTACGACAACTTCTACATTTCTGATCCTTACCAGAGGCATTAACAAGCGTTCTCTGAGAAAACAACTGAGATGGTAAAAAACACAGGCATGATCAATATAGTCATCTCAACCTCTAAACCTACTTACAAAATGTGGGAAAAGAAGATAACTAATGTTTCTAAATTAGTTGCAAAGTGAGGCAACTGCTGGCAGAATTCTAAACAATCTTAAAAAGTGTTTATAATAACTTCAAACAACGTGGACAAACGAATCACAAGACAAAACACGACACATTTCGACCTCTCAGGCCTTCTTCAGACCACTCTCCTGCCCAACAACCTCGTTCTCACTCAACGCCCATCTCGCGCCAAATTTAACAAAGATAAGTGATTACTCGTTCTTCGTTTTCATTGTCCTAAGTGTTGTTGATCTTGACTGAAGAAGACCCAAGAGGTCCAAATGCGTCATGCGGTTCATTTGTCCAGTTTGTTTTGGAGGAGTTAAAATAGAAACTTCTTAAGATTTAACTTGTGTAAAAAAAAAAAACCCTCGGTACCTCCCAAGTTATTATAGATGCTTCTTAAGATTTAACTTGTGTAAAAAAAAAAAACCCACCTCAGTATCTCTCAAGTTATTATAGATACTTCTTAAGATTTAATTTGTGTAAAAAAAAAAGATCTTGGTATCTCTCAAGGTAGAATCCCCACTCTAGTTGCGGACGCATTCTGGCTGCAGCTGCGGCAACCACACCTTTACTTAAAAAGCCCAAAGAGGGAATGATTCCACTCATCAGCAGCATTTTGGTGGGGCTGTGGCCAACAGTACCGCCTGCGACCATTTTGGAATGGGCCATGTAGCTTTCTGACCAGCCGCTTCTGCTATCAGCAATTGTATGCTTGTGTTGATGCTTGTGTTGGATTTACTGTGCATGAACATACATGCACGCATGCAGACATGTATGCAGGCACGCACACATACATGCTCACCCCCCCACGCACACACTTACACACGCACACACACATGCACACACACAGAACCACTATTGAGCCATGTTTTCTTTTATAGAAACATACAACCGTTGACAACGTTTCTTTGTTTGTTTTTGTCACCTGTAGCTGGATGCCGCATACACCACAGGCTTGCAGTCGGAGGGGTGGGTTTCTTGCATAAATGCAATTTACCCTTATGACAAAGTAAATGATTATGGCCACAACACTTTCATTCTTACCAAGGTAACGATGGTACGATGAATGCAGATACTGTGGGTTTGCTTTGAGTCCTTGTATGACGGCATCACGACTGCACTTCAAGGAAGGTGGTAAGAAGATGCCGCTATACTGAGAGTAACAATTTAAAGCGTCGAGAGATCGCCTGCAATAACATCAGACAGTATTTTAGCCACAGTACAAATGCAGCAATGTCATGTCACAAAATAATTCACATGTGCGCGCATACACACACACTGACATGCACACATACAGACATACACACACACACATGTACACACACACACACACTGGCTGACTGTCTGAAACCAATTTATTGTCATATTAACTCATGGTTGTACTGACACTTAAGAAAACATTATGAAAAGAATGTCAACATCTTTCATTCAAAGAAAAGGAACATAGTTAACACACAGACACGCACACACACACACAACACATACATAAATACACGCATCTCTATACAAGCACACCGTACCCATACCCTCGCATACATACAAACTCACACACACACACACACACACACACACACACACACACACACACACCATATCATCCTACACACATACACACACACTCATGCACACACATTCACTTACACACACAACCCAAAGAACAAGGACCTCAACCCCCTTGTCTCTGCCCTTGCTAGACTGCAACAGGCCACTGAACTAACTGTCATCCAGTGGGATACCCTCACACTGCAACATAGCAGGCAATGAGGAAGCAGACCGACTGGCGAAGGAAGGAGGACAGCAGCCACAAGAGGAACAGGAAATCTCCTATGAAGAGGCCAAGACGATCATCAAGGAGAAGCAGAGGAAAAGATGGCTTCAGCTACATCCAGAATATAACCAGACAGATCCCTACCACCTCCTACCCAGACCAGACCAAGTGAACATTGTGAGGCTGAGGACGGGCCACTCCAGGCTACACCATCACATGTTCACAAGGTTCCGCATTGGCGAATCTGCAGTGTGCCCCTGCGGTACAGCCCCAATGACAGTGGAACACTTCCTACAAGACTGTCCAACTCACCATGACCTGAGAGCAGAGACCTAGCCTGCTGACCAACCGATGAGGGAGAAACTCTACGGATCTCTGGAGGACCTCCGCCGGACGGCAGCCTTCATCAGTGCATCTGGGTTCCTGTCTGAGCGAACGAAGAAGAAGAAGAAGAAGACTTACACACACACTCATTTATGCACATAAGCACACACACACATAAACACACACAACACACACAACACACACTCACAAATAAACACATACACTAAGAGACACAGACATAAGACAAACACATACACAAGCATCCTCTTACCTGTAGCCATCAAAAGGATCAGCCGGTGTGGAGAGGTTGGTGTATCCACATGGATTCTGACCCCCGGCCAGAAACTCCATGAAATAAGAATTCTGACACAGATCCTCATTCTTGTCAATCTGAGGCAGTGTGAGCTGACCTGAACCAAAAAAAAAAAAAAAAAAAAAAAAAAAAAGAAAAAAAAAAAAAATGAAGAAATAACAGAACAGGGTAGAAGGGGTGAAACAGCTGATTTATGAAAAACAAAAAAACTCAAACAAAAAGCAGAGATGCGAGTCAAGCTCCAGGTACCAGAACAACAGAGAAATCGCCAATAGTTGCTGCAAGCTATGCTTCCCTATGCCATATTCCAATCCTGCTTGCCTCTCCCCGCACCCCATCCCAACCCCTATATTCTCATACTCTATGTTCTCCTATGAGGCTGTTCTTTTTTTCAGCATTTGTAACTTTTTTTTGGTCTTTGTTATGACGTATGAGATTACACAAAGACCTTGAACCCCCATTCTGACCACACACAAAAATGGGCAAAACTTAACAATGAAAAAAAGTAATGGCGGTATACAGTTATAAAAAAAAAAGTCCAAGCTTTCCTTTCTCCTCCGTAGTTCTTTCAGGCAAGATCTATTTTGTGTGTACTGAGTATTATGCAGATATGAAGTGAAAACAAGGTGGAGCAGACATAACATTTTCAGACATCCTCTTAACTTTGTGTTTTTCCATCTCTGTCTCTTTTATTTGTATGGACCACTATACTTGATGGATGCAGAATTCTACACATTTTCTCACGACTATTGACCAACATCTCTATTCACCCGCTGCAGATAGACACAATTCAACGAAGAAAGATTCACAAGAAGACAACAAAAGGAGAGAAACGACTGGAAAAAAGCGGCCTGGAAACAGAGGAACAATGTGTTCAGCTGCCAGACAAACCTTGACACTGGGCGGCAAAGAAGCCTGTCACATTGTGGACTTCATCATCGTGGTCAAGGTACAGCTGGTGAATGTTTTGCACAGAGCAGTTGGGGTACTCGGCAGTCGTCAGCATGGAAGCTGCCAGTATATCCTTGTAGAAGCTGATGACAGAGAAACTCATGACTGTGAGTTGTTCGCACTTTGGTAGCAAGGCTGAAATTTTTTTGTTTCTTTCCCCTCTATGAGACAGAAAACATCTATTTGGCGATTCTGTTGTTGCTGTTTTTTTTTCACCCCTGTTACAGTTGCTGATCGATGCCCTGTGTATTTGGTATCCAATGTCACTACTGTACTATCATGTGATCAGCTGTACAAGCCAAGTAACATTTAAAATTATTTTGATGATGATTGTGACGTCAACGTAAATTATGACGTCAACTTAAAATGACATAGATAACCACATGACGAAAAGAAGAAGATTAGAAAGAAAAGGGAGCAAGACTAACGGCTGAGGATTTGGTGTCCAGCCTAATTTATTTTGTTTAATCATCGTTTTCTCCATAGTGTTACTATGTGGAGAGGCTGACTTTCAAGTCAGTAATAGATCGAAGTTAATTGTGTATGTGGGATACTTTTGATGACGGTACCAGCGGAATATGTAGCAGGAAATGTATTTGTTATAAAATTGTTGTGAATGCTGTGTCGCCGAGAGTGACTTAAAACTCCTGTAAGAATATTTAATATGTGCTCCAATTGTACCACCGCATGTGTGTCGGTGGGCTATATTTATTGATGTGAACACTGTAGTATAAATACACGGAGAAGTTAATATTTGTTTTAGATCAACGGTGCGTCGAACCGAAGTTTATTGTGTTCTATGGGACTTTGGTGAAATTGTGTTCTCCGGGGATTCAATATGGTTTACTGTGCTTTATGAATCTGCGGTTCTTCTCCTGTGGATTGCTGTGCTTTATGAATCTGCGGTTCTTCTTCTGTGGATTGCTGTGCTTTATGAATCTGCGGTTCTTCTCCTGTGGATTGCTGTGCTTTATGAATCTGCGGTTCTTCTTCTGTGGATTGCTGTGCTTTATGAATCTGCGGTTCTCCTGTGGATTGCTGTGCTTTGTGAATCTGCGGTTCTTCTGCTATGGGTTACTGTGCCTTGTGAATTTGCGGTTCTTCTTCTGATAGTTCGACGTAATATATTGTGCTTGCTGTGTTGAGACCCTGTTTCTTCTTCATCGCTTGTGTTTTGTGAACGGCTGTGTTTACCGTGTGGGGACCTTGGTTATCCGTCTTCGTCTTATTTTAATGCTGTAGACTGTGGCGTGGGTACTGTGGAACTGAATGCGTTGATTGTATATGTGAGATACTGTGGACGGCGCCGGCGAGATCTGTGAGTTATATCAAGATACGTAGTATGATACGCTGATATATGATGATTGAAGTGTCTTATGTATTGATGTCTTAATTGACGTGCATTGATCTGTATTCTATCAGAGCATACTACATTACCGAGATACGACACTGCCTCTTACAGCCTACAAGTCCGTTCAGTCGATTATCTCCCTTAGTCGGCGCGGGCTGCAGGCTCGCGGCTGCTATGTGAAAACGTTGCCGTGATGAAAACAACGACGCCGTCGGGCCGCATTTGTTGTCATAACTTTACCTTGAACTGCTTCAGCAGTTTGTGACGACAGATTCAAATGCCTCCTACACATTTTTTGGCCCTCCTTGTGTTTGTGTGCGTGTGCATGTAGGTGCGTGTGTGCACTGCATGTGTGCATGCATACGCATGTATTTTATGTATGTATAGTGTGTGTGTTGTGTGTGTGTGTGTGTGTGTGTGTGTGTGTGTGTGTGTGTGTGTGTGTGTGTGTGTGTGCATGACTGTGGTAAGATGGGTGAAGGTGGGGTGGGGAGAGAGAGAGAGAGAGAGTTTGTGGCTTGTTCTAAATTTAAAAAAAAGACCATTTATTTGTCTCCAAATCAAACTTTAATTGTGTTGTGTCAGTTTATAACAACGTCCAACAATGGCATAATGAAAGGGGTGGAGGTGGGGGTGGGAGGGGGTAATGCAGTCCGTCTCATCCCACAAAACATAGAAAAAAGTTCTGCCATCAATACAAGATGGATTAAAACAAAACTGGTTGCATTTTCCAAACAGTCTGCAAAAATTTGCAAAAAATGTCTTCTTAAAATACGAGCAAAGAAGAAGCACACAATTTCAAATACACACATCAACCTCAAAATAGACATTGCGACGAGATAGGCCTAGACATGAAAACGGTCATTGATACATGTAGGTTTACACACGAGTATGCTGGGGGTGGAGGGGGTTAGTAATGGTTTTCTCTCTCTCCTCTCCTCTCTCTCTCTCTCTCTCTCTCTCTCTCTCTCTCTCACACACACACACACACACACACACACACACACACTGACTGAAACCAATTTATTGTCAGATTAACTCAAGGTTGTACACACACAAGCCATGCAACTGCACGCAGAGAGAGAGAGAGAGAGAGAGACAGAGAAGAGAGAGAGACAGAGAGAGAGACAGAGAGAGAGAGACAGAGAGAGATTCGGTGATGAAACACGGGTGTCGGCACTGTCATTATCAACATAAACATCACTGGCCATGTGAGGGCACGGTATGCGTGGTCTGGTTTTCCCCGCTGCCTAGTTGTTTAGCTAACGGGACTGTAAATAAGCCAGTAGGCTTAATGATTTCTAGAAGAAACAAGGTATGCGCATTGCTCTTTCCTTACATATATATATAAAAACTGTTAAAAATCTGCCCATGTGGCTTCATAGTCATACTATAAACTTGATCTAGACTAGACTCAAGTTGCACCAGATGCATAGTCCCACACCGTATACGGTATTGCTTACGTGGTTTACTCTGCCAATAATTAATAAAATGCAATAAAGTTTGTACATGCCTTTCTTCATCCTTTGGAAAACGAAAAAATGCCAGCCCTTCACAATCGATTTTGTTGCGAGCGTTTGAACAACCGATAGCGCTGCAGGCTTCGCCTCCTTGCTTCTTGCGCGTCGCTATGTTGGAGCTGAGTTTACACGTGCTGACTAAGGGCCGTAACCTAGTCCCGCGGTCTTACGGAAAACCCCCAAGTGTCGTATCTCGGTAATGTAGTATGCTCTGATTCTATGTAATGGCATGTATTGATTTGGTAACGATTCATATTGATGGTTCAGGCAGCATATAAAAAGAGAAAATATAACACGTGTGTTGCCTGGCTATCTATGTTCGTATGGTGTGGGTGTGTGTAGGGGAAAAGTCGTACACGCATCCAAACTTTTGAGAGTGAGAGTCAGACAACAAAACACGCACCACACACCATCCGTAAAAATCTGGTGACCCCGACAAACAACAGTACATTGATTATATTGTTATTACTCTCATGTCATTGCTTGATTTATACTTGCTGCTGAAAATTTGGCATTGATTACCGATTGTGTTTTTCTTTCTCCCCATATCCCAAAAAAATCCTGTTTCGTTGTTTATCTCTATCTTTGTGTTGGTTGGGTTTGATAATACTTAGTCTTTTTAAGAGTGATTGCCGTTAATGCTTGTTTGAAAAAAAAAATCCTCTTTGGAATTCATATATATTTTAGTGGACAGGAGTTTCAAATTTTTTTTTTTTTTTTTGCTTGTGATAGCAATTGTTTGTATTTGATCCACTAGTGTGTGTGTCGGGTTTGACAGGACATTATTTCATATTTTCATGATGGCACAGAAGGCTAAGGAAGAAAGTCCTGTTGTGTCCTCTGTGGACGAGGACAAAGTTTTCGCTAAATATTTACAACGAGGTAAGTTATGTGGTCTGGAGGGAGAAGATCTGTTGGCCTATGTTGACAAGTGTATTGCCCAGGACATGGAAAGAGAGGAAAGAATGCGATTGAAAGAATTTCAGTTGAGAGTACAGGAAGAAGAGATAACCTAAAAGAGAGCAGATACAAGAGGAAACTAAAAGAGAGCAGATACAAGAGGAAACTAAAAGAGAGCAGATACAGATACAAGAGGAAACTAAAAGAGAGCAGATACAAGAGCAGGAGGAAACAAAAAGAATGCAGGAGGAAACAAAGAGAATGCAAGAGGTAGAGGAAACTAAACGAATACAGTTACAAATAACCTCTCAGCAGAGTGCGGTCTCAGGACAGGACAGTGAGAGTCAGGTTCGGGTTTTCCAAGGTTTAACACCCCTCGCCCAACCTTTCCTAAGTTGCCCCCTTTCAAGGAAAGAACTGATGATATAGACAGTTACTTGTTTCGTTTTGAAACCCATGCTCGTTCCTTGGGATGGTCTGAGAGTTTGTGGTAACATACCTGTCTGCACTACTTGAGGGTTCTGCTTTAACTCTCTATCACAGTCTCGCTGAAATAATGTTGTGTCTTACGAGCTTTTGAAAGAGAGCTTGCTAAAAAAATTTCAATGTACTCCAGATGGTTTTCGTAAGCTTTTTCGTGAGGCTAAGCCTAGCTCCGATGAACCTTTCGAGACCTTTGCAGTTGAACTTAGGCGTTTGTTTGACCGTTGGGTCTCTTTGTCAAAAATTGATAAGTCTTTTGAAGATCTGGTGGATCTTATTTTGCGTGAGCAGTTTTTGGAGTGTGTCTCTAAGGACTTGGCTACTTTTTTGTGTGAGAGAGATGTGAAAACTTTTGATGAAATGATCAAGTCTGCAGAGTCATACAGACGTGCTCATCCAACTAAGGTGCTTTCTAGGAAAGCTGATGTAAACATTTTTGCTTCTGTTGGGTACAAAACTCCTGGTCAGTTTGACAGAAATGCATATCCCGGTCAGTCTGATAGAACTCCGTACTATGGTCAGTCTGACAGAGGAAACAGAAAACTCTACTTTTCAAAACAGTGGCCACTACTCTGGTTCCTCGGCTGATCGTGGAAGTAACTTTGGTGGTAGCTGTTATTGTGGTCATCAGAGTTTTGGTTACTCAGCTGGTCGTGGAAATAACTTTGGCGGTAGCCGTTATCGTGGTCGTGGCGCCCGTTATACCTCTGGCAGTAAGAGTTCCACAGAAGGTGCTTCTGATCAGTTTACAAGTGTTGTGTTTTTTTTTGTGTAAAAAGACAGGACATGTAGCTGCTAGGTGTCCATGGAAGTCAGGTAGAAACCCCTGTAGAATTTGCACCCTTAGCCACCCAGATGAATGTCCTTTTGTTTTTTAGTAACTCCACTGTTGTCGAGAACTCGGCCGACAGCAAACAGTTCAGTGCTTGTTGTTCTGTTCTTGATACTCCTTTTGCTTGTCTAGCTGCTGGTGAGTTCACAGGCAAATTGCATTTGGAGTCTGGTTCTGTGAATGGCACTTTGAGTTCTGTTCTGCGTGATACTGGTGCTACTATTTGTGGCGTTCGCAAACGGTTGTTTCTGACAGTCAGATGCTAGGAACCACAGTGAAGTGTGTTTCTTTGGTGGTCGTGTGGATGAGTTTCCACTGGCTACAGTTTTCAGTCAGTTGTCCTTATTTTGTGGGCGATTTGACTTGTTGTGTCTTGGATAGCCCTGTTGCAGATCTCATTGTGGGTAATGTGCCTGGAGTTTCTGTGAGCGGTGAGTTTAGTGATGTATCTGGTGAACCTTTCTCTTTAGCCGCCATTACGAGGGCTAGAGCTAAGCATGTTGTGGACAAAAAGCCTTTGTGTCAGACCCCTAATGATCTGAACATTTCCCGTTCTGATCTTGTTCCGAAACAGAAGGATGAGTCATTGAAGTCTTGCTTTCAGTTAACGTCTTCTGATGTGTCTGCTATGTCTACTTCTGATGTTGTGCCTACAGTCGTTCTTTCAAAAGGTACTTCAGTGCCTGGGTTAGAGATAGCGCCTTTGGCTTGTGATCAGGAACAGGTTTCTCTTGAGTACTCTCCAGGAGTTGGTCTTTCTGTGGATCCCTCTCCGAAGTCTGTTTGTACTGTTCGTGAAGTGGTTTGTACAGTTGGTGTCGTCCAGGACTGTGATGACGCTTTACCCATCCCCACTTTAACTGTTCCGATGGCGTCTTCTATGCCAGATGAAAATGTTCATTCTGTACAGTTTGATTGTACTTTGTCTGACAAAAGTACCAGGGGGTTGCGTGTAATCTTTGATGATTTTCAGGACATTTTGACCCCCAAACCAGGTTCTTTCTCAGGTGATGTACTATTAGAGATCTCTCTTACAACAGATGTCCCTGTTAGAAAGAAATGTTACGAAATCCCCTTTTCTGCGAAAGAGGTTGTTGAGAGAGAGATTGGTATCATGTTGGATCTTGATATCATTGAGCCATCGAATAGTCAGTATGCATCTCCAGTTGTGTTCGTCAGGAAGAAAGATTGTACGTGTCGTTTCACTCCTGGGTGTGCTGAAGCTTTCAGGAAGATTCAGGGAATCTTGTCTTCTGCACCTGTGTGTTGTTACTTAGACTGGTTAATACTTTTGTGTTCAGGACTGATGCTAGTTCTGTTGATTTGGGTGCTGTATCGCTGCAGGGGAATGATGATGTTCTTCATCCAGTCGTATTCGCTAGTCGAAAGTTGCTGAATCGTGAGAAGGCGTACAGCACTATTGAGCGGGAATGTTTATCCATTGTCTCTACCCCGTGGGGGTATGGAGAGGCTGACCGAGTGGTCAGTAGACATGTGTGGTCTCTACCCAGTGTGGGTATGGAGAGGCTGACCAAGTGGTCAGTAGACATCGTATGTGCATTGCCATCCAGGTGTGGGGTGCAGCCCATGCCCAGCCGCCGTCTCTACTCTGTGTGGGTATGGAGAGGTTGTCCGTGAGGTCAGCAACAAGCTAACATGTAAAAGGGCTTCAGAGTTCGTTGGGACGACAACTTTGTTCTTCTGTTGTGTGAGAGTCCCTGGAAGGACTCCACGAACTGCTTCCGTGAGTGGCTTCGTTTTCGTCGAGTGAATGTAATTTGTAGGTTTGTGTGTTCTGCTGTTTGTTTACTTCTTTTTCAAAAAACAATTCGGTCATTGTTTTTTTTCTTGAGGAGGGGGGAGTATTGTGACGTCAACGTAAATTATGACGTCAACTTAAATGACATAGATAACCACATGACGAAAAGAAGAAGATTAGAAGAAAAGGGAGCAAGAACTAACGGCTGAGGATTTGGTGTCCAGCCTAATTTATTTTGTTTAATCATCGTTTTTCTCCATAGTGTTACTATGTGGAGAGGCTGACTTTCAAGTCAGTAATAGATCGAAGTTAATTGTGTATGTGGGATACTTTTGATGACGGTACCAGCGGAATATGTAGCAGGAAATGTATTTGTTATAAAATTGTTGTGAATGCTGTGTCGCCGAGAGTGACTTAAAACTCCTGTAAGAATATTTAATATGTGCTCCAATTGTACCACCGCATGTGTGTCGGTGGGCTTATATTTATTGATGTGAACACTGTAGTATAAATACACGGAGAAGTTAATATTTGTTTTAGATCAACGGTGCGTCGAACCGAAGTTTATTGTGTTCTATGGGACTTTGGTGAAATTGTGTTCTCCGGGGATTCAATATGGTTTACTGTGCTTTATGAATCTGCGGTTCTTCTCCTGTGGATTGCTGTGCTTTATGAATCTGCGGTTCTTCTTCTGTGGATTGCTGTGCTTTATGAATCTGCGGTTCTTCTCCTGTGGATTGCTGTGCTTTATGAATCTGCGGTTCTTCTTCTGTGGATTGCTGTGCTTTATGAATCTGCGGTTCTCCTGTGGATTGCTGTGCTTTGTGAATCTGCGGTTCTTCTGCTATGGGTTACTGTGCCTTGTGAATTTGCGGTTCTTCTTCTGATAGTTCGACGTAATATATTGTGCTTGCTGTGTTGAGACCCTGTTTCTTCTTCATCGCTTGTGTTTTGTGAACGGCTGTGTTTACCGTGTGGGGACCTTGGTTATCCGTCTTCGTCTTATTTTAATGCTGTAGACTGTGGCGTGGGTACTGTGGAACTGAATGCGTTGATTGTATATGTGAGATACTGTGGACGGCGCCGGCGAGATCTGTGAGTTATATCAAGATACGTAGTATGATACGCTGATATATGATGATTGAAGTGTCTTATGTATTGATGTCTTAATTGACGTGCATTGATCTGTATTCTATGTAATGGCATGTATTGATTTGGTAACGATTCATATTGATGGTTCAGGCAGCATATAAAAAGAAGAAAATATAACACGTGTGTTTGCCTGGCTATCTATGTTCGTATGGTGTGGGGTGTGTGTAGGGGAAAAGTCGTACACGCATCCAAACTTGTAGGTTTGTCTATTACTGACTTGAAAGTCAGCCTCTCCACATAGTAACACTATGGAGATCCGTAACGATGATGATTATTATCACAGTTATTATTTTAAACATTTTGAGATTTGGGTATGGCTGTGATCTGGTGGCACCAATCTGTGCTAGGTTTTTCTGTTGCTCGCTGGTGTCTACATGCTTTACTATTTCCATCAATCGTTAAAGTCCCATGTGCTTATTGTTTATGTCTCAAGTACCTGTTACTTTTATTGCTAGCTGATGATGATTTACTTGGTGTATGCAGTTGCTAGCAGGCGACTGTATGATAGCATGGTGCATGCTTGGCTATCCTGTGCTACAATCTTGGTGTATGCCGTCACTAGGTGGTGTGTGTTATATAATATGGTAATACTTTGCTAGTGTGAAGCGTGCATGGTGCATGTTGTTGCTGATTGTTGTCCTATCGCTTGGTATGCCTGTTACCAGCTGATGTCCTCCTCTTGAATGCTTGGGAGTTGCTATCTAATGTAATATGAACTTGGTATTTTCCTTCACCAGCGTAGTGTCACGTATGTCTGATGTTTTATTAGTTGGTAGCGTCCTATACACCTGATAATGTTATTGCAAGCCAGAGTCCTATATGTTCGGTATTTGTTATTACTTGCCAGTGTTATGTATGCTTGGTGTTGATGTTCCTAATCAGTGTCCTAACATGCTTAGCGTTTTTATCATTAGCCATTGTCTTATATGCTTGGTGGTGTTATCATTGGCCAGAGTCTTATGTGTTTGGTGTTGTTATTTACGAGCCAGTGTTCTATACTCTTGGTGTTGTTAGTACTAGCCAGTGTCCTATATGCTTGGTGTTATTATTACTATCCGGTATTCTATATGTTTGGTATTGCTGGTACTATCCAATGATCTGTATGTCTTATGTTATTACCAGCCATTGTTCTTTATGCCTGGTGATACTATTTCTAGCCAGTCTTCTACATGGTTGGTGTTAGTAACAGTATCCTATACACTTGAAGTATGCTGTTGCTGGCTAGTGCCTTTGCTGCAAGAGTCTATATTAGCTGTTGACCTGGGTACTTGGCGTGTGTTTCTGCTAGCTGCTTTCCACATTCTGGTGTATGTTTCCGTCAAGTGTTAATCCATATACCTGGTGTATGTTGCTGTAACTTGTTGACCTACATACCAGGTGTATCTTGCTGCTACCTGTTGATTTCTGTACCTGATGTATGTTGATGGCTATTGAACTATACACCTGGTGTGCATTGTTGCTAACTGTTGTCCTGTATAATCTGGTACATGTAATTGCTAACTGGTGTTCTATATGCCTAACATACACAGTTCCTATAGGCTGGAGTATGTTGCATTGAGCGAACTTTTACATGCTTGGTGTATTCGTTGCTATGAAGTGCTGTACTGCCTACTTATGTCCCATTACTCTCTGTATCCAAGCAGCTAAATGGTTAGAATTTCAAACTTCATGGAATAAAGACAAAGGAGCACATACATCATGCTAATAAAGCAGATGGTTACTCTGTGAATGAAGAGAGAGAGAGAGGGGGGGGGGGAAGTGGAAGGGCAAAGGGAGGAGGGAAGGGGACAGGAGGTGCAGCTGGACTTTGAGGGGAAAAGGGGTCAGGGAAATGAATGCATGATTGGGACATATGAAGTGTGAAACAAAAGTATTTGGGAAAAACGCTCTTTACAGGTTTGAAGTTTGACCAGCAAAAACGTGAAGGTAAGCCAAGAATACCCGAGAATTCGTCCCCAGTCGTGCTGGGTTTGATATGTTGAGTTCTGGAAATCTTGCAAGCGCTCTCCCCGAGATGTAAGTCAAAACCCCATAGTGGGGCCCCTTTTTTGGCTGGTATCTGTTTTACAGAGGGCCCCC
>CM031597.1:115886917-115890219 GCA_018398815.1 Conus ventricosus | reverse complement strand
CTTTCTTCTGCGTCACACTGCTGCGTTGTTTCTACATCTGAACCATTGATACTTATGAAGCTGTCTCCTTGGATACAAGCCGTCACACACACACACTCACACCACACACACACACACACACACACACACACACACACACACACACCACACACACACACACATACATACGCACACACATACACACACACGCGCACACACACATGCACACACACACACACACACATGCGCACACACACACACACACACACACACACACACACACACACACACACACACACACACACAAATAACACACGCACACACACACACACACACACACACACACACACACCACACACACACACACACACACACACACACACACATGCCTGTCAAAAAAGCGCCAGAATTTTGTTCAAATCTTACTTCCATTTAAAAAAAAGAAGAAAATCTTTGATGAAAAATGATCATCTCTTTAAGAAAGTCAACAACAACAACAACAACAACAAAATCAATCAGGTGGGATATCTCCAACAAGGTCTTCATGGAGTCTGCTGTAATATGTTTATGTCTGACATCATGCGAGTCCCAGCGGGCTGTAAGGATACATCTAACAGCGAGTGTTAGATCACATGCAATGCACCATGAGATTCTTCACGTTGTAAAAGCTACGAGTGCTGTGTAAATGGTGGTGGCCTGTATGCAAACGCGCAAGACTTTTTTTTTTTTTTTTTTTTTTTTTACGGCCTCCAGTAGCACATGGTTCAAAACTCTTTCAGGTTTGAAACGGCGTGGAAGAATTATGAGCGCAAATTATAACGAACCGTGGCAAAAGCAGAAAATATAAAACCATTAGCATTTATGAGCGCTATCTCCGGTTTCCTCACACACACACACACACACACACACACACACACACACACACACACACACTCACACACACACACACACACACACACACACACACACACACACACACACTCACACACAAACAACGCGAGTGCGCGCAAAGAGAGAGAGAGAGAGAGCATGCACGCGGACAATACGCGCCGTGGTTAAACGAGACGTTGAAACCATTAGTACGTGTACTTGTGAATGCCACCTCCCTGGGATACAGGCTGACACACACACGCACACACGCACGCACGCACGCACGCACGCACGCACGCACGCACACGCACGCACACACACACACACACACACACACCACACACACACACACACACGCACACACACACACACCGCTTAAGCCAGCCCCTGACAGCGACACGGACACGAACTGAACAACGCACGTGTGTGCGAACAACAGATGTGTGTGTGTGTGTGTTGGACATACATAGATACATATATACATACAGAACCTACATACATACATACATGCGTACTGCGAGGGGCGAATGATCGATAATGTGTCATTAAAGCGTACGCCCCGACACCGCTTGTGTAAACGCCTGTGTCAGTTTAACAGTATGTACATGAGCTTTGCTTTTTTTTTTCTTTTTTTTTTCTCTCGTTCTGTTCCCCCCCCCCCCCCGCCCCTCCTTTAACAAATAACTTGAATATGAGATCATTACTATGCGCGCGCATACTCCCTCTCTCTCTCTCTCTCTCTCTCTCTCTCTCTCTCCTCTCTCTCTCTCCTCTCTTTCTCCTCTCTCTCTCTCTCTCTCCTCCTCTCTCTCATCTCTCTCTCTCTCTCTCTCTCTCGCACACCTCATAGATTTTTGTTGTTGTTCTTGTTACTGCTTAATCTCTTTCTATGTGACGTGACAGACGTACGTGATAGTGGCCTACGTGGACGGATGGGCGACAATGAAAGAGCTGAATATGAAATTTAAAAACAAAAAACAAACAAAAAAAAAACCCGCGCTGTTTTTTTGTAAAAAGTAAGTCTATAGCCTTCGTTTTGCACGCTGTTTGTTGGTTTGTTCTTCTTTATTTTTTCCTTAAGTTTAGGATATTGACATCCTAAATCCATGACGGATGTGCTAGATATTGACATCCTAAATCCATGACGATGTGCTGTAATTGGAAGGATATTGACATCCTAAATCCATGACGGATGTGCTGTCATTGGAAGGATATTGACATCCTAAATCCATGACGGATGTGCTGTCATTGAAGGATATTGACATCCTAAATCCATGACGATTCGTCATGGACGGATGATTCTCTATCCAGACGATGCTGTCATTGGAAGGATATTGACATCCTAAATCCATGACGGATGTGCTGTAATTGGAAGGATATTGACATCCTAAATCCATGACGGATGTGCTGTCATTGGAAGGATATTGACATCCTAAATCCATGACGGATGTGCTGTCATTGGAAGGATATTGACATCCTAAATCCATGACGGATGTGCTGTATTGGAAGGATATTGACATCCTAAATCCATGACGGATGTGCTGTAATTGGAAGGATATTGACATCCTAAATCCATGACGGATGTGCTGTAATTGGAAGGATATTGACATCCTAAATCCATGACGGATGTGCTGTAATTGGAAGGTATGACATCAATCAGACGGATTGCTGAATTGACACCTAAATCCATGACGGATGTGCTGTAATTGGAAGGATATTGACATCCTAAATCCATGACGGATGTGCTCAGTGAAGGATATTGACATCCTAAATCCATGACGGATGTGCTGTAATTGGAAGGATATTGACATCCCCAAATCCATGACGGATGTGCTGTAATTGGAAGGATATTGACATCCTAAATCCATGACGGATGTGCTGTAATTGGAAGGATATTGACATCCTAAATCCATGACGGATGTGCTGTCATTGGAAGGAATTGACACCTAAATCCATGACGGATGTGCTTAATTGGAAAGATATGACATCCTAAATCCAGAGTGCTGTAATTGGAAGGATATTGAATCCTAAATCCAGACGGATGTGCTGTAATTGGAAGGATATTGACATCCTAAATCCATGACGGATGTGCGTAATGGAAGATTATCATCCTAAATCCATGACGGAATGTGTAATTGGAAGATATTTACATCCTAAATCCATGACGGATGTGCTGTAATTGGAAGGATATTGACATCCTAAATCCATGACGGATGTAGGATATTAATCCAAAGCATGATGTCTATCATGGAAGGATATTGACTCCAATTGAGATTCTTGAATTGAGGAATTTATCCTAAATCCATGAACGGATTGCTGTAATTAAACATGACATCTAAATCCATGGAAGGATTGACATCTAAATTAGGAATTCACTAAATCCAGAGGATGTTGGCATTCGAAATCCATGAGAATCTAAATGGAAGGATGCTCTAAACATTGAAGGATCTCAT
>CM031597.1:115861917-115871917 GCA_018398815.1 Conus ventricosus | reverse complement strand
GAGAGAGAGAGAGAGAGAGAGAGAGAGAGAGAGATGGGGAGGAGGAAGAAAAAAAGCAAACAAAAAACAGAGAGATAGAGGTGAGGAGAAAGAGAGGATGGTAGGTGGGGATGTCAAGAAGGGTGGGGGAGAGAGAGAGAGATGAGAGAGAGAGAGAGAGAGAGAGAGAAGAGAGAGAGAGAGAGAGAGAGAGACGGGAGAGGGAAGAACTTGCGATAGTGAGGAGGGAGAGATCGTTCAAATTAATGAAAAAGATGGCAGGCTGTGTGTTATTTGCAGGCTTCGGGACGATGTAAGCGTTGTTTATTTTAGTGGAAACGCAACAGGTGGGCTGTTCTGTGAGTCAACCGTTGTAACGGCTGCCGACACAGCAGAATGAGCTGTGTCGGTGATATACACAGGCGAAGCAGCCGAGCGGAGAAATACACATTCACACGCGCGCACACACACACACACACACCACTCTGTTCCCCCCCCCCCCCCCCCCCCCCCCCCCACACACACACACACACACACACACATGCCACAGTCACATATATCGTCTGCGATTATAATTTAGTGACGCTTGCTGCTCTCTCTCTCTCACACACACTCACACACACACACACACACACACACAGAGTGTAATGCAATGCAAATGATACTCTGTCTGTCTGTCTCTCTCTCAGTTCACACCTTACAGCACGACAGACTGGCAGCAGGTGTTTATCAGCAAGACAGACATACATTGATTTTTCTTTCCTTTTTTTTCTCTTCTTGTTTGTGTGTGCTGTGTGCTCGCCCCACCTATTTCTCACCCTTCAGGGCTTTCTTTTTCTTTACTTTTTTCCCCCCCTCAGCGACTCGGCTCCGGGATAGTGCGGTCGTTTCTAGCCTTTGCTGTCTGAAATCGATAAAAAATCATTGTCCCAGCGAATGTCAACTTGCTCGAGGACTGAGTGTACTACGCCTCGCTGCGTCCTACGTCATCGGGGTGGAGTGGGTGGGGTCACCGGAAATCTATCTCGGGTTTCACGATTCTGGAAGTCTGCAAGTCTGCATCTGCAAGTCTGCAAGTTGTGTGAGAAGCACTTGTGAGTAGCCATGGTAGACTTGTAGTTTGTGCCTGGAACGTCGCAGGTGATGCATTTCTTTTTGTTGGTGTTGGTGGTGTCGTCGTGGTATGTCTGGAGAGATGTGTGAGAAAGAGATTTTAAGCAATTATTGTTTAAAGGGAAAAAACCGTACTTCTGATGTGTGTGTGTGCGTGTGCGTGTTTGTGTGTGCGCGCCGGCGTGTGTGTGTGTGTTTGTATGCGCGTGTGCGTGCGTGCGTGTGTGTGTGTGTGTGGTGGCTGGAGCCGGCTCTTTATCAGTCCATCCTCTGTGTGTTGTGTGGCGTGATGGAACAAGCACTGATCTGGAATCTCCCCCGAGGCAAAAGGAAACCAGGTCGACCAAGACCAACGTAGCGCTCTGGTGTAACAACACCATACACTACCCCACAGTGCTTTTGCTGCGTACGCTTTGAACACTGCCGTAGTGGGTTTTTTTGGTTTTTGTTTGTTTGTTTTGTCTGTTTATTCGTTTGTTTTCCGCTTTTGCGAAGGAGCGATAATGAAGGATGAAGAGCGAGAACTCCAGCCAACGCGCTTATTTAGCTATCAAGCAAAAATGCACTCGCTACCCTCACTTTTTTTCCAAACCAACGGTTCACCAATTTTGTTTTAACTTTCCCATTGATTTGGACAGAAATTAATTTTCGTCTTAGTGTTCAATTCTCTAGGCACCCTTTTTTTTGGTTAAAAATCTGAGTTCTGTTCTGTTTCCTCAACCCACGCACCCCCTCTCCCCCTTCCCCCCAGGGAGAAAACGCAAGGGACAATACTCGGACCCCATCCCCACCCTTTCCCTATAACGCACACACACACACACACACACGCACGCACGCCATTCATGCATACACGCATTCACACACACACACAACACATCACACATACAGAGGCATGCACGCACGCACACACACACACACACACGCACACGCGCGCGCGCGCGCGCGCGCGCGCGCCTGTACACAGGCTTACTCATGCAGAGAGAGCGAGACTCAAGAGTTCCTTTCTCCGTTTGTTCGTTTAGTCGTGCCACATGTCGATCCTGTCTGCAGATTTATTGCCTCCAATGGCGTGCTGCAACATTTGTTCGTTTAGTCGTGCCACATGTCGATCCTGTCTGCAGATTTATTGCCTCCAATGGCGTGCTGCAACATGAAACTGAGTGCCATGATAAACTCAGCATCCGCCCTTTGCCTTCCGGCAAAAAAAAAAAAATATATAATATATAATATATTTAAAAAAAGAAAAGAAGCGGAAACCCTCCATTGTATTGAATTCTTGCATCCTGCATGTGCGAAGATATTGGCATTTCTCTCTCTACCCCCTCTCCTCATCGTATGGGCAAATAACCTGAAAATCTAAATATTCCCAACTACCCCCCCCCCCCCCCCCCCCCCTCTGTCTCTCTCTCTCTGTCTGTGTCTCAGTCTCTCTCTATCAGTCTGTCTCCGTCTCAGTTTCTCTCTTTCTCAGTCTGTCTATGTGTGTGTGTGTGTGTGTGTGTGTGTGTGTGTGTGTGTGTGTGTGTGTGTGTGCGTCTGTCCGTCTGTCTGCCTGTCTCTCTTCATTGCATGGGGAAATAACCTAAAAATCAAAATATTCCCGACTACCTTCTTTCTCCCCCCCCTTTTTCCCTCCCTCCCTCTCTCTCTCTTACTGTCTCAGTCTCTCATTTTCTTAGTCTGTGTCTCAGTTTCTCTTTCTCAGTCTGACTGTCTGTCTCTCTCTCTTCATTATATGGGCAAATAACCTGAAAAAAATATTCCCGACTACCTTCTTTCTCCTTTCCTCTCCCCTCCCTCTGTCTGTCTGTCTCTGTCTGTCTCTCTCTCTCTCTCTCCCCTCTCTCTCCTCTCTCTCTCATGGGCATATAACTTGAAAATCAGAATATTCCCGACTACCATCATTCTCTCCTTTCCTCCCTCCCACCTCCCTCTATTTCTCTGTGTGTGTGTGTGTGTGTGTTGTGTGTGTGTGTGTGTGTGTGTGTGTGTGTGTGTGTGCGTGCGTGCGTGCGTGCGTGCGTGCGTGCGTGTGCGCGCGCGCGTGTGTGTGTGTGTGTGTAAAACTCAGACCTACTAGATACCCACCTTTTATTTCGAAACAAAGAAAAAAGGCATCCTGTATTCACACAGACTTTGACAGCTAATTATTTAGTTTCTATTTGCTGCATCTGCGGGTATTTTCTTTTTTAAAAAAATCTCCCTTTAGTTGCTGTTCCTGGGCACCACACCCGTGTACATGCTTTGGCCGTCTTTTCAAGCGGGAAGTGACACGTGGTACAGTCAGTTCCCTTCCAATTTCAACTCCACACCGATCAAAACCATCTATTGGGCCGAGGGACGCAATCATCCCAGGTGAGTCAGAGAAGTTGGGAAGGTGGTGTGAGGGGGGGGGGGGGGGGGGGGGGGGGATGGGGGAGGGGAAGGGGGAAGTGACTTATGATTAAAAGCTAGTTCGATTCAGGTGTACTTTCACGCCCGTCCATGGGACAGACAGATGTATCACCCCCGGGGGTGAATCAGGGATTTTTTTTTTTGGGGGGGGGGGGGGGGGGGGGGGGGGGAGGGAGAGGACAAGGGGGAGGGAACGGCAATCCGTCAAAAGAATGGGCGGAGAAGATGGCCTGTTTGTGCTGGCAGTAGCAGAGTGATTTGAACTCGCCGCACTGGTCGACTGACGAACTCGGCGCTCCACCACGGAAGAGGGGGGGGGGGGGGGGGGGGGGGGGGGGGGGGGGGCGAGTCTGCAGCCAAAGGATTCCACAGAAACTTGTAGGCTGGTAATAACACAGCAGCGCAGTCAAGGAACGTGTCCTGCGGGGAGAAGACAGTCCCGGTTCGTTTCGTTGAACTGTTGCGGGTGAGGAGTGGTGGTTCATGTGCAGAGCCGGGTGAAATGTTGAGGTTAAGTCCGGAGCGGGTGGGGGGGAGTGCGGGGGGGTGTCGGTGATGTAGGTGATCTACATGCCAAGGCGCGGAATTAGTGGTGGAGTCTTACCTCTCCTTCGCGGCCTGGACACATGTTGAGTGGCCAATACGCCACAGTTAAGGAGTTTGCAATTAAACACTATTATAATCCATGTAAGCGTTTGAGGCCTTCATGAATTTTACACAGCATTTAATGGTTAAATCATACTTGATCACAGAATCCCCACCAAATATTTCCCTTGTTTTGGGGTGGATCTTCACCGTGAAATCGTCTTCAAATACATTATATCTCCCGTAGTTGGACACAGATTTGAGGCTTCGCATACCCGTCACCCTGTCTTTGCGCCAGCTTTAGAGCACGAAATTCATCAATTTCCTTTGGTTTTAATCTGTTCTGCTTGGAACCACTGGCTTGTACCTTGACATACGAAGAAAATGCGGAGAATCACTTTTTCGGATACATAAAAAATCCTCAAACCAATCCCATTGGCAGGTCTATAAATACTCGATCCTTAAGGCCTTGGTGCATTAAATTTTTGGTGTGCATCAACTGATTCGACAGGACCGGTTTTGCTGCTGGGTGACGGACAAAGAGGGGTGTTCAGCGTGAAAATACGACCCATGCTAGCGGTGGTTTCATGTTCCGACTGTCAGAACCGCCGCGGTGACAGATGAATCTTATTCTTTTCTTGTCTTCTTGGTACGCAGGCTGATACTCCTGTGGACATCCCTGCATAGACAAGCCACGGATTAAATCCCTCTACCCAACAATGGGCGGTGGAGAGTGTTGTTGTATGACGTTTTTTTTTTCATCCGCCATTAAGGCAGCCGTACTTCAACTTTCGGGTAAGTTGCTTGCTATGTGTGACAATCCATACAACGGCTCCAAACTGGCCTTCTCTCCCGAATAAAATTTGGTGTGGGAAGTTTACGTACGTTGCAAGATTGTTGTAGTCTCATTCGAAGGATTGCATGGGAATGGAAGTCAGATGTCAGGGTAAAAGACCTGTCAGGGGGAATGAGGCAGGAACAGACAAAGAGCATCAGCGGCACAACTCAACCACTCATTTCTCCTGACCACTCCAGGAAGTACGAAACCAAATAAACATTTTACTAAAATTTCAAATACACAAATTTACTCACATTTATTTAAAACCTCAGTCACTCACACAAACACTCCATTTATGAGATGGGGTCACCGATAAAGAGGGAGGAAAAGAAGGAAAAAGAATAATACAATAAAAACAACAACCAAAGTATAGACCTATCAGGAGCTAACTGTCGTTAAGGGACAAAATAACCGATCGATGGGAGCTTCGACAAAAAAAACACCACCACGGATTATGCCACCGACCTATCACATCTAATGCTACCGCCAACAAATAGGAAGAGGAGAAACCAAACTAATACAAACTACAGGGACCATATAAGGATACATTAAATCCACTAGCGCACGCACACAAATCCACAGCCCATTACACCACACACACTTGCTACATAACTGCTTTGTGAAGACTGTCCAAGAGGTGTTCCTGGATTAAATCTCGAAGCAAGACAGGCTGCGCTACTCCTGCGTCGAGAAAGACTACTTCCTGCGCGGACCCGCACCCCTCTGGTTCGGCTCGGAATCCTCCCTCCGGGAACATCCTCCAGGTCGCCCAACTTTGGCCTATCTACATCAGAAGAAGAAAACGAAAAGGCCCTGGGCGGATGTCGTCCTCGCGCATAATCGTGATGATTGTGATTATGTGGTGTGATTTGCAGGGCTGGTGTGACTGTGTACGTACAATTTAAACAATTTAAAGAATTCAAAGAAGAATAAACTGTTACAATCATTATTTTCTTTTGGGTTTCACCTGTTCCGAATCATTGTGTTTCTTTTTCCTTATTATCCTTTAATAATAATTCTCTTAATTTTTCAAAATTTACATTACATTGTCTCATTCATATTACAAATTGCAATGCAAATAAACACTTTGAATTTTCACATTACATTTTAAATTAATACCAGATGAAATTCCATAAAATCACTCATTCTTCCATATTATCTATAAATATTGATAAAATAACTAAATAAAAAAAAAACCACAGAGACAAAACAAACATGACAAGGAGGCGGGACCAATGGCGGAGCGCCACATCGTAATTTCGCAGTCGACTGAATGTTTAGTCGGCGGCACCTGTTCTGTACGGACCCGACTTGCTGTTTTTTTTTTTAAAATAAAAATAAAATAAAGAATTTGCTTCAATCCTTGAAGTATCGCTTTGGAATATCCGGACTCACATGTATTCGATCCAAATATGACCGATCTAATGCGTCAGAACTAGTTGTTACATGTCAAGTCAAATACAAGTAGCTCCAAACAGAGCATTGCTTGACATCCAACTTAAAATAAAATGATCAATGTCACTTAAATTGTATCTGACCGACTTAAATGCTATCCCATCTTGGGTACAAAACTCTCATCACAACGAAAATACAAAACACAATAGTATTCATATATAGACTCTATTTACCAAAACGGCGGGCTTGAAGAAGAAGAGAACTACTGCAAGCTTCACTCAACGAAGGCCCAAAGCCCCACCAGTAAATCCGCACCTCCAACGAAGGAAGTTAAAGCGTTGGAATGACTCTGAAGAATGGTGTGGTGCCAAGGATTGACGATCCTTCCAAAGCTCAGTTGGACTGCCTCCCGCCCATCGAAGGGTTCCGGCCGTTCCGCTGCTTCCACGGGGGGGGGCGAAGTGAAAAATAAATATGGCTACTACAGAGGATCGTGGCCTCTTACCAGCTAAGCAAAAGCAAAAAAAGAAAGAGAGCCGAACTGCATAGCGCAGAGGTTTCCCCTCCACAACACACAAACACCTACTCACATTTTCGACACACGCTAAGCATTAAACTGCTCCTTACGCACAGAACACGTGCAAGACAACCTCCCTGCACCGTTATTAAAATGTAGCAACACACAACTTCATCCCGGTTCCCGCTTCCCTCTACACTACTCCTATGTGCGTGGTTTCTGTGGGGATGACATGATCCACTCGGGCGGTGCACAAACTGAATGTGACAGAGGAGCTTCACTCTCCTCTACACCCCCTATTATAAGTATAAGCCGCTTGTTTAACCTCTGTGTAGAAACAGCCCTTAAAATCATGAATAAATTCCAAACACTGGTCGTCCCGTGACATCAGAATCATGTTCACTCCGAGGGAAAAATCCCTGTAACGACAAACGGCATGAATGAACGGCCGCGGTTGCCTTGACTTTGAAAAATCCCCTGTACCGAAACGGCATGAATGAAACGGTAGCCTTGACTTTAAAATCCCCCTGTACGGAACGGCTTGATGAAAGGTTGCATGACTTGAAAATCTCCTGTACTCGAAACGGCATGGATGAACGGTTGCCTGACTTGAAAAATCCCCCTGTACCGAAACGGCAATGAAATGAAACGTTGCCTTGACTTGAAAATCCCCCCTGTCCGAAACGGATGATATGAACGGTCTGCTTGACTTGAAAAATCCCCCCCTGTACCGAACGCATGAATGAACGGTTTTTGCCCTTTTTGACTTGAAAATTCCCGATACCGAAACGGATGAATGAACGGGTTGCCTTGACTGAAACATCCCCCTATTTCCGAAACGGCATGAATGAACGGTAGCCTGACTTGACAATCCCCGATACGAAACGGCATGGAATGAACGGTTGCATTGACTTGAAAATCCGATACGATAAACGCATGAATGAACGGTTGCTTGACTTGCTGGGAATGAGGACAGGCGCATTCTACACCGTTGTGACAGTTTTGTTTCAAATCGGGGTGACTGGAAGGCGAAAACTGAAGCAAATTTAAACGACAGGTTTTAGTTTCACAAGACAATACAGACAAACAATTACAGGACAAAAACACGCTGCATTTCGACCTGTTGGTCTTGTTCAGGCAAAAACAAACAACGTTTTAGAACAATGAAAAACGAAGGAACGAGCAACCACTTAAACTTCTATCTTCGGCGCAAAAATTAGTGTTGAATGAACAAACATTTCACCTACTTTGTGCCGAATATGAGAAGATAGTGGTTGCTCTGTTCCTCGTTTTCTGCCTAAATGTCGTTTGTGTTTGTTTGTTTGTTGTTTTGGGTTTTTTTGCTAAAGAAGACCCAAGTAGTCGAAATGTCATCGTGTTTTGTTCCTGTAAATTGTTTGTCTTATTGTCTGCGGAACCGAATTTCCTCTCCTTTAAAAAGTGAGACAGTTGTTTTTGTCTTGTGGAATTGGTTGGGTTGTGTGCAACACCGGGGACTGGATAACGGGATGAATCTGAAACTGAATGATCTGAGATTTAATCTAATTTTGTCACACAAAATATATGCGGCGCGAGAGATGCACGCAGCAAGAATGCTCCTCGGACGCTGGGGCGCTGCATAAAACACACGCAGACATGCACACAAACGGCGCGGAGCGCGTAACCGCATACACATACACCAGCGCCGCGGCACACGCACGCACATACGCACGCACAATTACATACACACACCACGCTTGTCGCACCACATGCACGCACAAGCACACGCATTGCACGCGCTCCCACGCGCGCCGCGCGCGCAACACACGCAACACACACCCACAACGGCAGCACGCAACATCACACACAACACACACACACACACCCACACACACACACACACCCGGGCACAACACCACACACAAACACACTCACACAACACAACACACAACACACCACAACTCTCTCACCTCACTCACACACAAACTCACACAACACACACACACACAGCACACACACAACACCACACACACACACACCGCACTCACACACACACACATAGGCGCACACGACGCACGCGCGCGCGGCACAACACACCACCACACACACACATAACAACACACACGCAAATACACAACTATGAGGACAATACAGCTGCTTGTGATGTGTGACGGCACGGATGAGAGTGTATGAGCGTGAGCATCGCGGACAGAAAGACGGAGACAGATAGACAGACAGACAGAGCAGCCAGACGGACCAGAGAGAGGATGCGTGCGTGCGTGGCGTGGTGTGTGTGTGTGTGTGTGTGTGTGTGTGTGTGTGTGTGTGTGTGTGCGCGCAGCGTCGTGCGTGGAGTGGTGTGGCGGTTGTGTGTGTGTGTGTAGTGTGTGTGTGCGTGCGTGCGTTGTTCAGACCGCACAGCTAGGTTTGTGCTGACATATGACAATGACTCCAGAAGACGTGACATTCCTCCTTTCTCAGGTGCATTGCTGCCTTCAATTACAAGGAAATACCGGCTCAGGACGAGACACTCGGACCAATCTCTCTCTCTCTCTCTCTTTCTTTCTTCTCTCTCTCTTCTCTTTTTTCTACTTCCGCCGCTTCTCACTTGAGCTCGCTAGACTTATTTTGCATAAAATTAAAAAAAAAAAATTGAAAAGACGGTATAGAATTAATGCTCGATCCACTTTTTTTGGATTCTGCCCTATGTCGAGCTTAGCACGTGATATTTTCATTAAGAAGAAAAGAAAGGGGAAAAAAAAAAAGGGGGGGGGGGGGGAGGGAGGGTCAGCTCATCTCCTCACGTGAGTCGTCAGAGTTAATGGGAAACAATAAAACAGAAGTCATCAAGTCCTGCTCTATCTGCTTCGTTTAACGAGCCCTTAGACAGACCTCCCTGAGGGACGCTGGTAAACGGGAATACGCGCTGAGGAATTTAAATATTTATCCTCGCCGTTTTTGTCACCTGTCAAGTCCGAATGATCAACCTGATGATTGTGGACATTAATGGGATGATGATGTTGTTTGCAATTCATTATGACATATTCGATCTCCTTGACACAAATGGAGAAGAAGCTGCGACATAACAGACACGCTAAACCTTCACTTTCATCCTTTTTTCCTTCACACTGTTGTCGTTTTGAGCCTTTAAAGCCCGTTTATAAGTGTTCGATTCTTTGATAGGGCAGCCCAGTTCACCC
>CM031597.1:115829417-115856917 GCA_018398815.1 Conus ventricosus | reverse complement strand
TCCCCTGACTGCAGATGCATGAGTGACCGGTGGAGTTTTGCCAGCTGAGACGTCGATTGTTGGCGGTTGGGGGTTGGGGGTCGAACTCTTGTTTGGGTCCGCTTAGAAACAACAACTCGATGCAAGGATTTACGGTTGAGGGGAAAGTAGGGGGGGGGGGGGGGGGGGGGGGAGGTAACCAATCGATCACTTTGGAAGCAGATGTTATTTGCCTCCCCTTCCCACATTGGACCCTGGTTATCTAGACAGGGCAGAGACTGAATTCGTCAATTTACGTATAGTGTAGGGATAAAATGCATTGCACTTCCCAGCAATCTTTTTTTTTTATGGTGTGTGTAGGTGATTTGGTGTGTGTGTGTGTGTGATTTCTACGCCTGCGTCTCAGTATGTACAAAGTTTTGTGTGTTCGTCTGATTTCGTTAGTTACAGGCCAGCTGCTTTTGTTAAGTTTATGCATACAAACTGCCATAGCAAAGGATTAATCATATTTTTTTTTCTTATTTTCTCTTTTTCCAGAAACAATGGCAGAAACTGTAGCTAAAAGCAGCCTGGGCACAGGCAACCCTTTGAAGTGGTTCTACAACTTCCTGACGCTGGACTTCAAGATCAGCAACGTGGAAGACGAGTGGCAGTACCAGGAGGAGCCTCACTCCACACGTCGCAAGGAGATCCTTCGCAAGCACCCGGAGATCAAACGGCTGATGGGGTACGACCTACTATCACCTACATCGTCACTGCCGAGATCTTCGCCCAGGTCGTCTTCTGCTGGCTGATCCAGGACTTGTCGTGGATGAACATCTTCATCTTGGCCTACTGCCTGGGCGGCGTGCTGAACCACTCCTTGGGCAGCGCCATCCATGAGATTGGCCACAACCTGGCTTTCGGCCACGGCTGTGGGTGGATGAACCGCGTGCTCAGCATCTGGTGCAACCTGCCCATGGCCATTCCCATGGCCATCACCTACAAGAAGTACCACGCCGACCACCACCGTTACCTGGGGGAGGAGACCAACGACGTGGACATCCCCACCCGCCTGGAAGCCTACCTGTTCCGCCACCGCTGACCAAAATGCTGTGGCTGATCATCCACCCGCTCATCCACGCCTTGCGGCCTTTCTACAAGAGTCCCAAGCCCATCACTGGCTGGGAGCTCATCAACATGGTCTGTGTCCTGCTCTTCGACTACGTCATCTTTGTCAGCTTTGGCCTGAAGCCTCTGGTGTACCTGGTGGCGGGCACCCTTCTAGGACTGGGCCTGCACCCGCTGGCTGGGCACTTCATCTCCGAGCACTACCTGTTCAGCGGGGGGCAGGCCACGCACTCTTACTACGGCCCCTCAACTTCATCCTCTTCAACGTGGGCTACCACAACGAGCATCACGACTTCCCTTACATCCCTACAACCGTCTCCCGAAGTCAAGCGTCTGGCCCCCGAGTACTACGACAACCTGCCCTACCATTCCTCCTGGGTTAAGGTCATCTGGGATTTCATCTTTGACAAGAATATGGGTCCACACGCGCATGGCGTGGGCTATCCTGGAGATTCTATGGAGAACAACCCAATAAGGAGAAAATCCAGTGATGACGGGAGAGAATGTATACGAATGAGAGAGAGGAGAGAGAGAGAGAGAGAGAGAGAGAGAGAGAGAGAGAGAGAGAGGAGAGAGGGAGAGGATAAGACTCATCTTCAGTCGATCTGGGATCAAATCCAGCTGCTATCAACTTGCTGAAGGCGCTCGCCTGAGGACTTGTGTGTAAACTTTTGATACCCGTTTTATTTCTTCCTAGTCTGCTTTTGGTGCCACTTTCTATTGTTAACATGAATTAACTGAAATTGTTTCAGCTGAATGACATAAAAAAAAGTGGTCATGATGCAGAATAATACTTAACTTTCCTTTTGGGGAAAAAGCAAAATAAATAAATAAGCAAATAAATAAATGACAATAAAAACATGTTTCACTTCATTCTATGAATACTGTGAGTTTGTATGTGCCTTCGTTTGAGTGTGTGCATACATGAAAATGGAGGTCTCTCTGCAAGTTTTGGAAGACCCAGAAAATTGGGTGGTGGGGGGGGGGGGGGGGGGATGCTCATACTATAACTTAAAGACATGATGAGAATAAGAATAGTTGTGCTAATTCACAGCTTTAGAGGCCAAGTCTACCTCTTTCCTCCTTTCAGACCAATTCAAATGCTAACATGATTTAAAACCACCCTTCTTTGTTTCTGTTTTGTTTTTAAACAGAACAAGATTAGAAAAAATCCACAATATCAGATACACATAGGAAGTTTTATGCATGAGTTTCCTAAGAGTAGATGCAATGCGAAATCGCATCAAATGACATGCTGAATGATTCTTCACCCATTCAGTACAGAAAATGAGTTGAAAAGCTCTGTAACTCACTTTTTTGGGGGGTCAAAAATCCACATTGCTGGTCATACTACCGACATGCATGAATGCTGGACACTTCTCCCTTTCTCTGTGTTGTGTGTGTGTGTGTAGTGTGTGTGTGTGTGTGTGTGTGTGTGTGTTGTGTGTGTGTGTGTGTTTTTTGTTCATGCTTGTTTCTGTGTTTGTTCACTACGGTTTTCATCCTTGGTCCACAGGAAACCTACCCTCTTGAAGACATTGACAGTGGCAAGATCTCACCGAGATGCTATCCTGTTTTTTTTGTTACATGTTTCTTTTCCTGTTGTATGTTGCTAGCTTTCTGCTTGTAAAGCAGTGACGTCCGTTCACATCCTCATTTCTTTCTTCTACATAACATTTGTAACCCACCTTGTACCATTCCATCCACTTCCTGTATTTTCTCCAGTCAACACTTCCCATTTCAGTTTTAAATCATTTTGAAAGGTAACTATCTCCCACCCCCTCACAACCCATATTTCCTCCACCTCTTTTTGAATGTATGCTTCTCTCTCTCTCTCTTGAAATCCAAGCTATGAGCAGCTTTTGTGTAGTGCATTTAACCTGTCCCAGGAAAAAAAAAAGCTTTCAAGCAGCTTATTTGACCTGTCATTGCTTGTGACTAGCAGATACTGTGATTATTTTGTTGTTCCACTGGGTGATACACCAGTCTGTTTTTCTTCCTTTTTTTTTCTGCCCTGGCGGCAACCCGAATACCCACACATATCCAATAACATTGTTCCCGTTGGTGGTTTGACCACTGTATTTCCCTATGCATTTATTTATTGTGTGAACTTATTACATGTATCACGTTGTATTGCATTTCACCCTATTGCTGTGTTATTGCAATGTATTATTAGCTGCCTTTCATCTTCACATTCTTTGAGTATCAAAACAAAAGGCAGCTTGGAAATGCATATTCTTTGTCAATGCCATTGGTCCAAGCATCTGTTCCTTCTCTTTCTGTCTGTACTTCAGTATCCATAAAAAAGAATAGTTTGTTATTGCTAATTCTTATTTGCTTGGTAATTCATACAACAACGGTCAACAAACTGGTAACACAGTGTTGTCAATCTCTCATGACTTGGGATCTGTTGTTTACTTGTTTATCAAAGGAGCCGAAAACATCTTTCAGGTATGCATACGACCAAGAAGTAATGCACATTTGTGCACAAACAGATGTAACCAAGAGAGACAGACGAATGAAGGAAAGATCAGTGACACATACATATGTCCCACTGTTATATTATCTTATTTGTGTGTGTGTGTGTGTGTGTGTGCTCTTCATTCCTCAAAGTGTGACAATGCTGACACCCTTTTCTTGTGAGCCATGAATAATGGTTGGTGACTGTCTGCTACCAGATGCATCTATATTGTGTGAACAGATAACCGCATTGCTGAGATTTTTTTTTTTTTGTCTTGGGTTGTAATGCTGTCAGAAAGCATAATAAATATACATACATCAACAAAGCAGATTTTCCTGAACTATTAGGGGATTAAATTGTTTTGAATCAAATATACTGTTAAACAAAAACTTTAATGAAGCAACATTTTTTTTTTCAGAGAATAAAGATTTGTACTGTATCTCTCATGCATATGATCACAATATGGTGTGTGTGTGTGTGTGTGTGTGTGTGTGTGTGTGTGTGTTGTGTTGTGTTGGAGAGAGAGAGAGAGAGAGAGAGAGAGAGAAGAAGGACAGACAGCGACAGAGAGAGGGAGGGAGAGTGAACATATGTAGCAAAGTAGAAAATGTTAATCTTTCTCATGCTGGGTTACGTTTTTTGGATATGTTGTTTAGCCACCAGCTATGTTGTTGAGAGTACATATCATTTCTGGAGTGGAGGCTGTTCCATTACCTCCCTCCCCCCACCTCCTCCCATATGTACATCTTTGTGTGCAATTACCTTAAGAAGGCATGGACAGCTTTTCTTGATCTTTAAATTGAAACCAAGGCACCTTGCCCTCAACAACGACGTTAAACAAGTGAGTAAGGAGATATGGCAAGAACCAACAAAATTTGCATCCAGCACCTGCTGTGATAATTTGGAAAAACACAGATCTGTCATAGGCCGTCTCATGACCGCAAGCTGGATGAAAATATACATGAAGAAAAAGAACACTGAAAGCACGCCCCATAAAGGTTCATTAATTGAAAACTGTTGAAAGAAACTGCAAGACTGTTTTTCCTTCTCCCGGCACCATGTGTTCCCCTCTCCCTTCACGCTGTTCCAGCATTATCCAGAGAAAGAATCAATGCAGCATGTAACAAAATTCACAGCTTCTTGGGAGGGGGAAGAGAGGTGGATTTTAAAAGGGAAAAAAAAAAACATGATGGGCGCTTACACAGTTCACTTGAATAATCTGGAGGGGAGAACATTTATGAATCTGCATTTCTCCTCTAATCTTCAAGGCACACCAGTAACATGTACATTCAACATTCTTGACAATGCAGGATACAGTGGATTAGAATTTTACGCATATCTAAGGTCAGACTGTCTTTTCAATGTATCGATGTTATTCATTCATATTTCTCTCAAAACTCTTCACAGTAATACTCATAACAGTAAGATAATAAAACTACTGTGGAGATACTGCATTATAAAACAAAAGAACCCGAGAGAAACAAAACTAAACTGTACTAAAATGAAACAAATTAGGGGAAAACTACTTGTCGGCTGGGCTATAAGCACTTATCTTATCTTATCGTTCTGACTTAAACAAAATTTATCAACATTAAGAAACAAACAAGCAGATAAATGCAAAATCAAAATATTCATAGCTATTTAATAAAGCAAACACACACAACTAAACAAAAATAGAGTTTTTGGCAAGATTCAATGTATTTGCAAAATACATGTGTGGTGATTTGGTAGAGCTACATAAGACACACATTTATGGAAAGAATATTCAACAGTGTACTTTTCTGTAATTATCCATGTTGCAGCAGAAACTCCAGCGAAAGCTCAGCAGTAAGCCCAGTACTGTAAATTCAATGATTTTCTATCTTTTGCAAATAGCATATCAAAACTGCTAAATCATCTGAGCTGAACATCTTGTGAATTTCCAAAGAAATGTTTTTCTGCTGCACAAGTGGATGAGACTCCCTAATAGGAAACATGTGGTGTGTTACGCTTGTGTTTCCTCTAATGATAATAACTTTACCAGCATGTTTCTCATCTTCTTTTGTTTTCAGTTTGGTTGGCTTCTGAATTTTGAATCTGGTTCAGATCTGAATCACAAAGATGACAATTACTGCAAGCATCTGTGTGTGGTGAAAAGAATCTAAAACGAGAGAGAGAATGAGAGTGTGTATGTGTGTGTGTGTGTGTGTGTGTGCGTGTGCATGTGTGTGTGTGGCGCGTGTGTGTGTGTGTATCCAATGTCACTATGTGTGTTTGTGTATGCACATGCATCCATCCACATATTCATCAAACATCAACAGTCCAGTGTCAAAATCACACCTACAACAGCTACACTGTCCATCTTATCAACCAATCCTTTTTTCTCTAATAACAAAGAAGGAACCAAAAGCAGCCTGAAGACTGATCTAATGCAGTAAAAGGGACAGCAGATGTTGTCCATCTGTGGTGGCAAAAACAATATGAGGGGAACATAACATTTGCTAAAATTAATGTTCTGTTCATTTACTGTTTTATTCCCTTGCAAGGTGGTTTTTCATTGCTTTCCTGCTCAATATATTTCTCTCTGCACACGGCAAATTGACAGCTGTTAACGACAACGTACCAAAGTCTACTTTGGCACTTGCTGATCAATTGTAATGAACAAAATTTGTAAACTCAGCAGAATGTAAATTTTTTTTTCTTCCAGTTTGCATAGCAAACGGACCATTCAAACAGCTACAGACAAGGTGCAATGCCCTGAAAAGAGCTGCATTGCCCTAAGAAATTCGGGAATGAGAGTTTAGACTCAAGGAAGTTTGAATGGAATGAGGAATACATAATGCTTTGTGCCAACATTGATGGGGACCAGTTGAAGTTTCTGCCTTGTATTAGTGGTCTGAAAGCAGCTGCCCGTAGATGTCAAGTTGAATTATACCATGGACACACTTGCTCACAAAAACACATATGTAAATTGTATGATTACAGACACTGGTTCATAACTACATATATGCATATGTTTATATATATTATATATATATATATATATATATATATATATATATTGGAGGATGTCTCCCCCTTGGAGAATATAAGCTTGCTGAAGGCTCATTTTGAGAGCATTTATTTTATTTTTCCCCATTCACCCACTCAAGCACATTTCTGTTAGTTAGGCAGAATCATCTACCACTACAGATATGAATGCGTATCTCCCCCAATTTCTTCAATCTAAAACATAAGAGCAAGCTTTATATATTATATATATATTATATAAAATTTTATATATTTTATATATATATATATATATATATTATATATATATAAATAGATTCAGATTCAGATCTTTATTCTGTTAGGCCATAGCCCTCAGAAGGGGGTACAAAGATAGAACAATATTCTGTAACCAAAGCAAAGAAGCGAACAAAATAAAGCATAACCACAAAAACAATCTTTTTAAGGTTTAAACCTTCGAAGCATTAATTAATTTCACTGCACGTAGTTTACTATTTGCAAATGCTACCACACAGAATATATATAGAGAGAGAGATGTCGATAGACAGATAGATAGATAGATAGGTAGATATTGTTTAGATAGTTTGCTTTATGTTGTCATTGCTACCTCCCTCTCACTCCCCCATCCTGTACCACCACCGCCTACTGCACTTGCCTCATCCACTTTTGCATTTGACACATTTAATGTGATTTTTATTCATGTGAACAGAAATGGCAGTTGCTACAAAAATGACAAGCCTGGAAATGTGTAGATGAGTTTATGTATGTGGACTGAGAATTTATTCTTGCTACACCATTCTGAAAAATAATTTTTGAGCAGCTTTTAATGAGAAGTGGCGAGTGCTTAGGTGTGTTTGTGCACGTGGATGGCAACTTTTGCCCTGATTATTGTTATTCCAGTCTGAAAAGATTTTTCAACCAGATGTTAACAAAAAGTCTTGACCAGTCTTGATGCACACACATGACCAAGTACAAACTGAGCTTTTTAGAAACCAAAATGTTTAGAATTCTTATCTCTAATTCCCCTTCTCTTTCCTTACCCCTTCAAAAAAGTCTCATGTGCTCAATATCTCAACTGCACATGAGTGTCGAGTGCAAGCACGCACACACATGATGTATGCATAGAACAAAATTGGCATCATCTATCTTATGGATAAAAATCTGCACACTAATTACTACATGGCAACAATCACTCGGGACACACCTTTTTTCTTCATGACGCACAGTAGTCCTCATATAATACAAACCAGCACTGACAATTCTACCTGTTCATGCTAATCCACAGAGGGTCGTTGATTTTAACCAGAAACCAGGGAACATTTTGGGACCACTCACATCCACCGCCACACATTCTAAGTATTCATCTCTAACAGCACATGTTCATTCACCGTCAACAATAAAACTTCTTCATCTTCCCAGGTTCCATCCACCATGCCACACAGTCAGTGCTGCTGACATGAGAAAGGTTGCTGCTCTTGCACGGGCTCTGCCAGTCTCCACAGTCATCCAGTCTCCACAGTCGCCCACACTGGTCCATCCCCTCTGTCCAGAACTGAGGTCGCAGGCTGAACATGACTGAAACATATACTCTTAAGCAGGAAGAAACTGGGAGGGAATGTACGTGGACTATGAGCCCAAACCACTTGGCTACACTGGAAATCTTAAACAGTTCATGATGAGCAAAGCCAAAATGCTCACAATTTGTACAGTGTCGGGCGATAAAACGGTGTCTTCCCTATGCGTTTTCCCCTGAACCAGGTGAAGTTGGGGACGAGGGCAGGGTAGCGAAGATAAAGGCCTTGACCACCTGGAGTGTAGGCTCTCAGGGTGACGGACCTTCCCCTACCTGCCGCAACTGACACCCAACCTGAATAACACAGCATTGGTACCCAACCTGAATAACACAGCACAGGTAGCCAACCTGAATAACACAGCACAGGTACCCAACCTGAACAACACAGCACAGGTAATCTTTTAAGATGACCATGAGCAAAAATCAATGATAAGTCATGACAAGCCTGTGAGGTGCAGTGGTATGCATCACAGATTCCAAGCCAGGAGGTTGTGGGTTCAATTCCCATCAGAGCCATTTATTTGTGGGGGGTTTCTGCCCCAACCATCTCCTAAACCAAAGCTGGGTTTGCAATGGCTCAATTGAGAAGAGTGGAACCACATTTTTATCCATGTAATGGATGTGTTTCTATGAGTGTTGCTCAAATCTCTTGACCAACACTGCTGGCGTCTATATCTCTCAAACATAGTTGATGCCAGAATATACCATGAAAGTAAACATGGAGTACAGCCCTGTCATGCAGTCTCAGGCAAGAAAGGACCTCCATACTATCATCTTCATCATTCTCATCAATCAGAATAAAAAAAAAAAAGGCTCAAATTCTGTGGCCCTTCATGCCCTGCTCTCACGGTGAACTCAGTTTTGATGTCCTCTCCGCATCTGCGCCCTTGGCTTGGTGAGTTCGTGTCCAAGTCACCAATATCAGCAAGTTCATGAGGTCTGTCGACAAACAGGGCGGCAGCCCTCTGGAGCTGGACACTCACTCACGCTGGCTCCATGATTATTCTAGGGAACTTAGCAGGTGGTGTCCTGCCCGTGTTGGATCAAAACAGGTACCACTGAACAAGAGCAACGCAACTTGGCAGCAGAGCAGTGTTTCCTCTGGTGGGTTGCCTCAAAATGACTCGACACAGACTGCTCTGTGTAGATTGCCAGTTTCAGGTGTAGCAGCAGGACAAGCATGAATGCATGCCGATGGGGAATCGGAATGAGCGACATGGGGATAATGCTATTGTGGTGGCACAGAAGATGAGAGAGGCAAAAAAAAATAAAAAGAAAAGTGATAAGAGTGCATGCTCTGCTCAAGTATATAACCAGGAGAGAAAGAGGACAGTCATATGTGTGTGTGTGTGTATATATACATGTGCTTACGAGTGTGCATGCATTGTGTGTAAATCGGCAAGCATTTATGTGTGTGTGTGTGTGTGTATATGTGTGTGTGTGTGCGTGTGGTGTGCTGGTGCGTGTGTGTGTGTGTGTTTCAAAACATGCTTTCCACAAATATTCCAATGAAGTATGTAACTAATAAGAATTACAAATTTGAAACCTATGAGATTTAGCAGGACAGAAAATTTGTTTAGCTTTAAACCAATGCATTTTCCCCAACAATTTTCTGTTATACTCCACATCTTTAATTAAACAGCACCAAACAAATTTTCATTCCTGCAGCACTAAAGTTATCCCGAGAAGTTATGTGAGTTTAATGCAATATGTTCCCAACTTTCCATACTTCAGAAGTTCTCACAGAGACGACAGCTGAACATCAGCAGCAGCCACATCCCACTCTGTACCAATTATGTGGAATTCTCGACCAATCAAAGAAGGGATTCTGGGACGTCTGTCTCATCGCCAATTGGAATCTGGAAAGTAAATTATCTGAGTTTTCCGCTCTGCAAGGTACCCACAATTATCAACATATGTAAGATAGCAAACAGACTATCAACATATGTAAGATAGCAAACGAGACTATTCAACATATGTAAGATAGCAAACAGACTATCAACATATGTAAGATAGCAAACAGACTATCAACATATGTAAGATAGCAAACAGACTATCAACATATGTAAGATAGCAAACAGCTATCAACATATTAAGATAGCAAACAGACATCAACATATGTAAGATAGCAAACAGCTATCAACATATGTAAGATAGCAAACAGACTATCCAACTATGTAAGATAGCAAACAGACTATCAACATATGTAAGATAGCAAACAGACTATCACATATGTAAGATAGCAAACAGACTATCATCATATGTAGATAGCAAACAGACTATCAACATATGTAAGATAGCAAACAGGATTATCATCATATGTAGATAGCAAACAGACTATCAACATATGTAAGATAGCAAACAGACTATCAACATATGTAAGATAGCAAACAGACTATCAACATATGTAAGATAGCAAACAGACTATCAACATATGTAAGATAGCAAACAGACTATCAACATATGTAAGATAGCAAACAGACTATCAACTATGTAAGATAGCAAACAGACTATCAACAATGTAGATAGCAAACAGACTATCAACATATGTAAGATAGCAAACAGACTTCATCATATGTAAGATGCAAACAGACTATCAACATATGTAAGATAGCAAACAGACTATATCATATGTAAGATAGCAAACAGACTATTCAACATATGTAAGATAGCAAAACAGACTATTCAACATATGTAAGATAGCAAACAGACTATCATCATATGTAAGATAGCAAACGACTATCAACATATGTAAGATAGCAAACAGACTATCAACATATGTAAGATAGCAAACAGCTATCAACATATGTAAGATAGCAAACAGACTATCAACATATGTAAGATAGCAAACAGACTATCAACATTGTAGATAGCAAAACAGACTATCAACATATGTAAGATAGCAAACAGACTATCAACATATGTAAGATAGCAAACAGACTATCAACATATGTAAGATAGCAAACAGATATCAACATATGTAAGATAGCAAACAGACTATCAACATATGTAAGATTAGCAAACAGACTATCAACATATGTAAGATAGCAAACAGCTATCAACATATGTAAGATAGCAAACAGACTATCAACATATGTAAGATAGCAAACAGACTATCAACATTGAAAATGCAAACAGACTATCATCATATGTAAGATAGAAACAGACTATCAACATATGTAAGATAGCAAACAGACTATCAACATATGTAAGATAGCAAACAGACTTTAACATATGTAAGATAGCAAACAGACTATCATACATATGTAAGATAGCAAAAGACTATCAACATTGTAAGATAGCAAACAGACTATCAACATATGTAAGATAGCAAACAGACTATCAACATATGTAAGATAGCAAACAGACTATCATACATATGTAAGATAGCAAACAGACTATCAACATATGTAAGATAGCAAACAGACTATCAACATATGTAAGATAGCAAACAGACTATCAACATTGTAAGATAGCAAACAGACTATCAACATATGTAAAGATAGCAACAGACTATCAACATATGTAAGATAGCAAACAGACTATCAACATATGTAAGATAGCAAACAGACTATCAACATATGTAGATAGCAAACAGACTATCATATATGTAAGATAGCAAACAGACTATCAAACATAGTAAGATAGCAAACAGACTATCTTCATATGTAAGATAGCAACAGACTATCATCATATGTAAGATAGCAAACAGACTATCAACATATGTAAGATAGCAAAAGCTATCAACATATGTAAGATAGCAAACAGACTATCAAACATATGTAAGATAGCAAACAGACTATCACATATGTAAGATAGCAAACAGACTATCAACTATGTAAGATAGCAAACAGACTATCAACACTATGTAAGATAGCAAACAGACTATCAACATATGTAAGATAGCAAACAGACTATCACTATGCTAAGATGCAAACAGACTATCACATATGTAAGATAGCAAACAGACTATCAACATATGTAAGATAGCAAACAGACTATCAACATATGTAAGATAGCAAACAGACTATCAACATATGTAAGATAGCAAACAGACTATAACATATGTAAGATAGCAAAAGACTATCAACATATGTAAGATAGCAAACAGACTATCAACATATGTAAGATAGCAAACAGACTATCAACAATGTAAGATAGCAAACAGACTATCAACATATGTAAGATAGCAAACAGACTATCATCATATGTAAGATAGCAAACAGACTATCAACATATGTAAGATAGCAACAGACTATCAACATATGTAAGATAGCAAACAGACTTCATCATATGTAAGATAGCAAACAGACTATCATCATATGTAAGATAGCAAACAGACATCAACATTGTAAGATAGCAAACAGACTATCACATATGTAAGATAGCAAACAGACTATCATCATATGTAAGATAGCAAACCAGACTATCAACATTGTAAGATAGCAAACAGAATATCAACATATGTAAGATAGCAAACAGACTATCAACATATGTAAGATAGCAAACGACTATATCATATGTAAGATAGCAAACGACTTCAACATATGTAAGATAGCAAACAGACTATCATCATATGTAAGATAGCAAACAGACTATCATCATATGTAAGATAGCAAACAGACTATCATCATATGTAAGATAGCAAACAGACTATCATCATATGTAAGATAGCAAACAGACTATCAACATATGTAAGATAGCAAACAGACTATCATCATATGTAAGATAGCAAACAGACTATCAACATATGTAGATAGCAAACAGACTATCATCATATGTAAGATAGCAAACAGACTATCAACATATGTAAGATAGCAAACAGACTATCAACATATGTAAGATAGCAAACAGACTATCAACATATGTAAGATAGCAATCAGACTATCAACATATGTAAGATAGCAAACAGACTATCAACATATGTAAGATAGCAAACAGACTATCATCATATGTAAGATAGCAAACAGACTATCATCATATGTAAGATAGCAAACAGACTATCAACATATGTAAGATAGCAAACAGACTATCATCTTTTGTAAGATAGCAAACAGACTATCAACATATGTAAGATAGCAAACAGACTATCAACATATGTAAGATAGCAAACAGACTATCATCATATGTAAGATAGCAAACAGACTATCAACATATATAGATAGCAAACAGACTATCATCATATGTAAGATAGCAAACAGACTATCAACATATGTAAGATAGCAAACAGACTATCAACATATGTAAGATAGCAAACAGACTATCATCATATGTAAGATAGCAAACAGACTATCATCATATGTAAGATAGCAAACAGACTATCATCATATGTAAGATAGCAAACCAGACTATCAACATATGTAAGATAGCAAACAGACTATCAACATATGTAAGATAGCAAACAGACTATCAACATATGTAAGATAGCAAACAGGACTATCATCATATGTAAGATAGCAAACAGACTATCAACATATGTAAGATAGCAAAACAGACTATCATCATATGTAAGATAGCAAACAGACTATCAACATATGTAAGATAGCAAACAGACTATCAACATATGTAAGATAGCAAACAGACTATCAACATATGTAAGATAGCAAACAGACTATCAACATATGTAAGATAGCAAACAGACTATCAACATATGTAAGATAGCAAACAGACTATCATCATATGTAAGATAGCAAACAGACTATCAACATATGTAAGATAGCAAACAGACTATCAACATATGTAAGATAGCAAACAGACTATCAACATATGTAAGATAGCAAACAGACTATCATCATATGTAAGATAGCAAAACAGACTATCAACATATGTAAGATAGCAAACAGACTATCAACATATGTAAGATAGCAAAACAGACTATCATCATATGTAAGATAGCAAACAGACTATCATCATATGTAAGATAGCAAACAGACTATCAACATATGTAAGATAGCAAACAGACTATCAACATATGTAAGATAGCAAACAGACTATCAACATATGTAAGATAGCAAACAGACTATCAACATATGTAAGATAGCAAACAGACTATCAACATATGTAAGATAGCAAACAGACTATCATCATATGTAAGATAGCAAACAGACTATCATCATAATGTAAGATAGCAAACAGACTATCAACATATGTAAGATAGCAAACAGACTATCATCATATGTAAGATAGCAAACAGACTATCAACATATGTAAGATAGCAAACAGACTATCATCATAATGTAAGATAGCAAACAGACTATCAACATATGTAAGATAGCAAACAGACTATCAACATATGTAAGATAGCAAACAGACTATCAACATATGTAAGATAGCAAACAGACTATCAACATTATGTAAGATAGCAAACAGACTATCATCATATGTAAGATAGCAAACAGACTATCAACATATGTAAGATAGCAAACAGACTATCAACATATGTAAGATAGCAAACAGACTATCATCTTTGAAGCAGTATCCAAAAACCAGCACCAGAAACCAACCTTAACTCCTGACAGCCAAAATATTTTCTGCCAATGACTGTCATTTGAGGCTGGTGCCAATCTTGCCATTTCACTTTCTAAAGCAAATTACACAGTTCATAAAGACCCCAAAACTGAACATTCAAGGACTATTTAGAGACTTTTCAAAAACTTTTGATACAAAATTCAAGGAGTGTAATACAGAAAATATTAGCTTATACTTTTGTTGCAATCACTTCAATGGCAGCAATTTGTAGCAGACTAAAGGGAAGCAGACAGTTTCAGCAGATACAAAAAGAACTCCAATTTTGGTAACTGTTTGATTAAGAGCTAGGTACTTATATATATATATGCCCCAGTCTGTTTCGATGTCATCAATTGGCATTCTCATGGACAGACAGATGCAATCTGTCAGGAAACAATTCATGCCAGCACTCAAATTATACACATCTCCAAAACTCTTTTTCAAATGTGTGTATTGTCCTGCTCATTGACAAAATGTAAATGTATAAACAGAAATAATTCCAATGCGCAGCTAAACGATCTTTGTAGGCGATGTGAAAAACATAGAGCACGACTGGTTCACAATGACTGTTGGAGTAAGGCAATGCTGTTTACTCTCATCCACTCTTTTCTACATTTACCTGGAGAGAATCATGAACTAACGTACTGAGAGACATCAAGGCTCAGTGAAGACTGAAGAATTTCCCAACCATTCTTAAAAGCCCCATCCCAGTTAAGTCTGTGTGTCATACCACTTTTGATAGTATTTTGCTTTCAGATCATTTTCTTCAACAATACCACATCACAATCTCTTTCAAATTTATCTGGACATAAAACATGCAACACTTCAGAATAAGTAGTTTTCTCATGCTTACCTAACTAAACATGCGTCACTATTTTGCTCGGCAAGAACATCAACCTAGCTATTCCTAAATGTTCAGAATGAATATCTGAAGCACAAAGACACAACTTTGAAAATCTGATAGCATACTGAACTTAATGGTGAGTTTAAAGTAACACAAATTTGGGAAAGTTCTTTCTTCCTTGTACAAGTCTACAAAATATAAAGCATTTTCATACATCTGTTCACTTTTCACTGAAATGTTACATAATTAATTTCGTCACCAAAGAATGAACATCTTTGTCGTAGTTTCATGTCTTTCCAACATTCAGAGGACAGTCCTGCAAGGACACACCTACCCCAAGAGCAGCTGTGCCCAGATTATTCATGTAGAAGTCATCAGCTTCGGCACCGTCCTTCACGTGCAGTGGGACTGTGCCTGTCGCATACGCTGTTAGGTAGATCGATGAATTGCCCTGCAACAGGGAAAGGATTCAAGGAACATCAGAGAGAGAAATTCAAGATAAAATGACAATGAGATATGACAGAATAACCTGGGGGACACACAGACACACACACACACAGACACACAGACACACACTCACACTCACACACATCTCTCTCTCTCTCAGTCACACACACACACACACCACACACACACACACACACACACACACACACACACCAAAATGTTTTCCTTCAAACTCAGCATTTACAATCTGTATTACAATCAGAGCTGCCAACCCCAAAATTTCTTCCCAGTACTATTCCTGGCTTTTCACAGTATTTTTCACCATCTGACAGTATTTTCCGACCGGAATTAAATTTCACGCGGCGTTTTGATTTCTTTTTTAACCAACTTATTTTGTATGCACTTTTCTTTTTATAATTAATAGTGATTAAAAACTATTAGCATAAGAGATTGATCAAGACTTACTCTTTGACAATAACATACAATTTACTTACTTAGTCTACTTCTGCTAGAAAAAAATACTACTACTATCACACACACATACACAAATTGAGACACAGAGACATATATATATACACGAACATTTCAAACCACCACAGTGACAATACACATACACACATATGTATACGAAGAAAGAAAGAGCAGACCAGCATAAGACAAAGACAAAACTGACAATTACACACAAAAAATAATCTTAAAAGGCTTACCTTCAACTTGATAGAAGCTTTCTTTCACAATAATTTGAGCAAAGTGAATTGTCACTTGACTTAATCAGTTTTTGTCAATGATTTTAAAAAGTGAATCATTAGAATGTCTCTTTGCATTTCTCACTTGACACTCAATTAATTATTGTCACTATTTTTAAAAAAAGGAACAGCTGTCCGGCATGATCAGCGGCACTGAGTGCAATGTTGTGTTCAACCAGAAAGTGAGCAAACAGTGTTTCAGCTCTTATCACCGACGACTCCATTGCTTTTTCAGCTGGTGAAGGGGTGGTAAAAAAGTTTGTCAGTTTGGAAGTCTGTCCAATTGCAGCTCCTTTCTGCTTGTGCCTATTTGTTTTGACGTGGGACGAAACATCGTTGATTCCACCATGACTTATAACGAAGTCTAAGTCACAGACGGTGCACCTCGCATACAGTGGTCCTAGTTTTGAGGCAACAATGCATGGAAAGTCCTTGGAATATGAGAGACGAAAGTGCTGTTGTCTTCTTCTTGCTGGGTTTTTTTTTTTACTCCCCGAGGGTTGAGGCTCTTCACTTTTTCTTTTATTTGCGCCGTTGTCCATTTTGATTATGAAAAACGATGATGAAATTCAGAAAACCAATGTGCTTCTTCTGCCGCTCAGTGCTTACACGACGCTTAGGGTTCGCGGGCTTTCTTTCACTCGAGTCAGCACATGGTCCATCAGACCTATCACGTAACTGAGTGGAGCTTTTGTTTCCACATTCGGAAGAGGGGGGTGGAGGGGGGGGGAGGGAGGTTGGCAAGCAGGGGGGTAGGATGGGCATACTACTTGCCATCCTCCCCCTCCCCGCCCCCCCACCTCTCCCCTCCCCCCCCCTCTCCCCTCCCTCCTGCTAGCCACAGCAGTTGCTGCCTCAGCTGCTAAGGGCCAATCCTTAACACATGTCGTCTGCTACAGGGGTGGGGAGAGAGAGGGAGGTTGGTAAGCAGGGGGGTAAGATGAGCATACTAAAAATAGCCACAGCAGTTAAGTCGCTACCTGGGCCATTCCTTAACACATGTCGTCTGCTACAGGGAGAGACAGATGGAATTTCCTGCCCTGCTAGTGGTCTGCTAAGGCGAGAGCTACACAGTAAAAGGAATCAAGGATGGATGGAATTTTTTTTTCAGCTAGGGCCTACCTAGTCTATCAACTATATGTGGCTGGCAGAGGCCTTTTTCTTCTGTCTCCTTGTAGGATCCCTTTTAGCACTACAAATCTGCTGCCTCGGTAAAGCAACAAATGGCCGTACCATTTGCGCAAGTTCGTCACCGTATTATTTTGGCTCGACCGTATCACCGTATTTTTGTAAACTCGCCGTGACAAAATACGGCCGGAACGTACTGGTTGGCAGCTCTGTACAATGAACTGAATCAGGTGCCCATTTACTGCTGGGTGGATATAATGGGATTAAGCTGAAAAATCCAACTTCATGTTTCGTTTGAACTCACAACCATCAACTCCCTTAACAACCACAAACCATTTGTCTTTGGCCCCCTCTGGCTGCCTTAGACCACAGGCTAAAAACATTTGAACATATAAAAGCAAAAGAACACATCATGCATGAATTGCAGTCTATAAACACAGGCCTTCTGGAAGGAACTCATTTCTAAGTTACTAGATGTTGGACAACAACTATTCCGTGAATGTGATCGTAGATCATATGAGAAAGCTTTTAGCACGACTGGATTGGAAAGTTGATTTGCTTGACAACATGGTTGGATTTTGAGAAGAAAAATACTACCTTGAAATTTCAAAAAGTTTGAAAAATTCAGGTGAGATGGATATCAACAAAAGTTTAAAGAAGAAGGGCAGACTAGATACACAATTTCACAAACAGCCCTATGCAAGCATGAGAATATTCAGAAAAATACTGATGAAAAAGGGAGATAACTGTTCTTCAACAAACTATTACCAATGCGACAAACACCAATAACATTTCTTTACTACAATGAAAAACAAAGAAATGGTACATGTGATGAAACAAAAAAAAAAGCTAAACTGACAAGCAATGATCTTATAAAATGCAACACAAATAGTCAGAAGGGCAACAATGTTGCCCAATCCAAAGCTTCATAATATAAACTCTAAACCATTTTCTACATTTCATGATAATTAACTTCTGTCACGAAAAAGTCTTAGCAGGCATTCTTTAGTCCATGCAGAGTAATCATATCATGTTTTAAAACAAAAATATTGCATTATCTCTTCCATTTTGATGCCTTATCTTTTATCCCTCCCAGCAAAATTGTTTCAGGAATTTGAGATCAGTCTCGGGGAGAAAAGCTTATGATCCTACATGAATCTTATGATTTGTTTTATAAAAAATATCATCCAGCCAGGCTCAACCACACTTGCAGCTACACTCTCTATTGATTTATTCAATTCTAACATCATTTGAAATCTTAAAATCTTCCTGACTGTTCACAGTTCTCGCAGACAAGAAAATGTAGCACGCTCTGATTCTTCAAAGCTGGCCAACCAAAATAAATCTTGTAAAAACCAGCCAAGGAAATGCATTGCACATCCCTTCAAATCTGGTCACTGTTGATGTCAGTGCAAAGCAAAAGTGTGTTTTCTGTTTGTTTGTTGTAATGAAATACTGCATAAACATGTTTGTGCATACATGCACACAAAAAAAAGTTCTGCTGTTGGCAGTTATCTCCTACAGCAGATATCATACAGTCATCTCCTACAGCAGATATCATACAGTTATCTCCTATAGCAGATCTTATACAATTATCCTACAGCAGATATCATACAGTTATCCTGCAGCTGATATCATACAGTTATCCTACTTCAGATATCATACAGTTATCCTACTTCAGATATCATACAGATATCATACAGTTGTCCTACAGCAGATATCATACAGTTATCCTACAGCAGATATCATAGTTATCCTGCAGCTGATATCATACAGTTATCTCCTACAGCAGATATCATACAGCTGTCCTACAGCAGATATCATACAGTTATCCTACAGCAGATATCATACAGTTATGTCCTACAGCAGATATCATACAGTTATCCTACAGCAGATACCATACAGTTATCTCCTACAGCAAAAATCATTCAGTTATCCTGCAGCTGATATCACACAGTTGTCCTACAGCAGATATCATACAGATGTCCTACAGCAGATATTATACAGTTATCCTGCAGCTGATATCATACAGTTATCCTACAGCAGATATCATACAGTTATCCTGCAGCTGACATCATACAGTTGTCATCTACTTCAGATATCATACAGTTATCCAACTTCAGATATCATACAGTTGTCCTACTTCAGATATCATACAGTTGTCCTACAGCTGATATCATACAGTTGTCCTGCAGCTGATATGATACAGTTGTCCTGCAGCTGATATCATACTGTTATCTCCTACAGCAGATATCATACAGTTCTCCTGCAGCAGATATCATACAGTTGTCCTGCAGCAGATATCATACAGTTATCCTACAGCAGATATCATACAGTTATCCTGCAGCAGACATCATACAGTTATCCTGCAGCTGATATCATACAGTTATCCTACAGTAGATATCATACAGTTATCCTACAGTAGATATCATACAGTTATCCTACAGCTGATATCATACAGTTATCCTGCAGCAGATATCATACAGTTATCCTGCAGCTGATATCATACAGTTGTCCTACAGCAGATATCATACAGTTGTCCTACAGCAGATATCATACAGTTGTCCTGAAGCAGATATCATACAGCTGTCCTACAGCAGATATCATACAGTTGTCCTGAAGCAGATATCATACAGTTGTCCTGCAGCTGATATCATACAGTTGTCCTCAGCGATATCATACAGTTGTCCTAAGCAGATATCATACAGTTGTCCTACAGCAGATATCATCAGTTTCTCCTACAGCAGATATCATACAGTTGTCCTACAGCAGATATCATACAGTTGTCTACAGCAGATATCATCAGTTATCCTACAGCAGATATATCAGTTTCCTACAGCAGATATCATAGTTTCCTACAGCAGATATACAGTGTCTACAGCAGATACCATACAGTGTCTACAGCATATCATCGAAGCTACAGCAGAATTTACAGTTGTCCTACAGCAGATATCATACAGTTATCTCCTACAGCAGATATCATACAGTTATCTCCTACAGCAGATATCATACAGTTGTCCCGCAGCTGATACCCTCTAATTGTGACACATATGGCAATGAGGCTGTGGAGGCTCTGGCAAGGAAGAAATGAGCTACAGCCCGGGAGGTCTGAACTACAATCTGTCAGGAAGCTAAAGTCATCAACAGGGCCAGATAACACTTCAGGTGGCTGTGGAAACACCCACAACACAACAAGGCAAACCCCTACCACCTGCTAACAAGACCAGAGCAGGTTACCATCTCAGGGTGTGGATAGGCTACAACTGCCTGAATAACCACCAAGTTCTGAATCAGTCAGTCTGACCAGTGTACCCAGTGTTAGTATGACAACATCTGCTGCCTTTTCATGACGACCTTAGGCAACCGTTATAGCTGGCCAGGAAGATCAACTGAGGCAGGGAAGCTGTTTGATGAACTAGAGGACATGCAGACCACAGCAGTCTTCATGCAGGAGGTCAAAAGCACTATCTGAGGAGAGACCAAGAGGAAGAAGATTGATGACGATCATAGACACCTGTGGATTTCCATTCTCCTCTGAAACTACGTAACTGGGTTGTGATCTAAAAATTTAAAAAACAGAAAAGAGAGACAGAGAGAGAGAGAGAGAGAGAGAGAGAGAGAGAGAGAGAGAAGAATCTTAATCTGGACTGTGTGCCATCCTTGTGTAATGTGACCGCTGACCTGTACGTAATCAATACGGCCCATGCCAGTCACAAACAGAACCTGGCCAGGTCGGATCACCACACAGCGTGGTTGAATTTTGGTCTTGGGCAGAATGGTCACCAGCTCTTCAGGCTCAAGCAGGTTGATGATCTGCCACAGAAATTATTTACAACATAGACTGCTGAAATCATAGCCAGTCGAATTGAATGCTTTCAGCAGAGGGATGGAGCTAACGAAAGACTTTATTTTGAAAAGGTAAATCACGGCTTGTGCTGCTTTGACTACCTATGACCAAACTGATAAATAATCAGGGTGAGAAATGCATGTATTCATGGCCATCCTCCCCTCACAGAACAAACAAAAATAATCTGGCAATTTTCAAAGCAAGAGCTTCCAACACAGCAATCGGTGAACATTTTTGAGTTAATAGAAAAAACAGCATTATCAATCTATGATATTCTTGTTAACACATGTGCTACCATAACACTCACATTTGATCAATTTTACTCATTTATAACTAGAAGGGAAACAGACATCATTTGATCTGACAATACATTTGTATCTTCATTGTCTACCATTTGTCCCTTCCTCTCATTTAGCTTTTCTTTTTTTTCTTCACCCCCTCCCCTCTTCTCCCCTCCCTTTCCCTCACCCCAGGTAATGCCATACTGTTTCTAAAATAACTCATTCCATACAAAATTTCTGACACCTTGTTTATGACTACTTCCCTCACAAACCATATCTCCCCACCCCCTCCTTCTTACTCACCTCTTTCTTCAGCTCCCTCTCGTTTTTCTTTCTAGGAAAACTTGATGGTTTTCTATCAGCTGCATCTGAGCATGGGGTTTTTTTCTTTAATTTTTATCTGTTTTTCCCTCTCACCTCTTTGTGTTACAGTGGGGTAACCTGCCCAGGGTGGGGTGGGGGTGGGGGGATCTTGACTGGCCGCTTTAGGCAACTGACACTCTCTCCCCCTTCCTTTCAGCATATTCATAAGTTACTCATCGTAATCAATACTGCAGTCATTTGTAAGTATTTTGCCAAGTGTCACTCGTGGTTAATGAGATTAAAGTCACTTCTTTCTCCCCTTGATCCTCCCCCCCCCCCCCTCCACTCTGCCACCCACCTCTCTCCCTACTGCTTCTATCTCTTTCCAAACTGTCCTCATTGTTGCCTTCAGCACCGCCATTCTCTTATCTCAATAACACTAATTTGTGCAATTGTCATGTCTGCTATTTATAGCTGCTGAAGGAGGCGTATTTCATTCTTAAATTTCATTTGTCTGTTTTGTTCTATGCATCACAGAAGCACTGCTTTGGACTCTGTGTTTATCTGTATTGTGCTAGGTTTCAGTAAAGCTGCAATGCAGCTTGTGTTATTCTAAAAAAATAAAAATAAAAAAGTAATCAACTGAAAGGGGAATCTTGCAGCCCACACTTGAGGATCCAAGAAGAACGCAAGGGAGATCAAACTTTGCAACAGTTTGAGTGGCTAGTTACACACATCATACACACTGATTTGTAACACAATACAGACCATCTTGTGTGCAGACATTTGCATGAATATTAAACCACCAAAAAATGAGATCTCTATCATTTTCTGCAATTTGTGTATCAGCGGTGAAAACAGGAAGAATTTGCATCTTGCTATTCTGATTTTGCTTCTTGTTACTTTTCCGACCATGCTTTTTTGTTTGTTTGTTTGAATGAAACACAGGTGATGTTTTTTTCCATTGCAAGTGATCTTGTGATGTATATATAAATATGTATGTATGTATGAATATATGTATTATATATATATTCCTCTTTTTTTTCTTTTTTTTTTTTTGGTAGTGATCTACAATAAGTGCAGCATCACCAAAAGACAAGAATGCCAAACTTTGCATAGTCTCACCTGCTCAGGATTGACCACACCTGGGTATCATTGCACCAAAACATGGGCAAATTCTCTGGCTTGTAGTCCTGGCTCTTGTTTCCTGTACTCTGTGACAATGGATGTGATGTCTCCTCGAAAACGCCTTCCTTGTTGTAACTGAAAGTGACGAAATCTTGTCCGTAGCTCTGCTCCTCAGCCTCTGTTTCAGTCTCTGCTATTGTTCGGGCACTCCGGAAATCAGTGAGACCAACATGTCCTGGGAGAGAAAAAAAGAAAAAGAAAAGAGAAATGAAACTCTTTTTCATTCCAGCTGAGATTCATAAATATCACGCTGTAACACACACCCACACACACCACACACACCACACACACACACACAACACACAACACACACACACACAAGAAAGTGACCTTCACATTATTCAAGTCTTCAAATCCCACTGTATCATAGAATCAGTATGTGGGCGAGTAGTGGAAACAAGAAAGGGGAGCTTGGTGATGATGGTTACACACAGAAGTTGACTCTGCAGACGCATGTGTATGCCGGTTAGCTTGTTTTGCCATGCACATTAAATTTTTATGGACAGAGTCTGAAAAATTATGAAGGAATCTTTACTGACTTCAAACTCTAAATCATCAGGGATGTCATCTTCTCATGTTCATTTTCCATTCCTTGAGAAAAAGTGTTCAAAGCGACTTCTCCTGGAGAGCTGTGTTCTGACAAGTTAGGTCAAAAATTGACTTGAGAAACTTTTATTCCTATTAAAAATATATGCCTATCACAAACTCACAGTTTCCATGCCATGTACTTATTATCATCACCTTTTTCAGTTTTTGTCACAATACTTTTTTGTTCTTGTGTTTGAAAAGTAGCTCTATATCCCCGAAAGCAGTACGGAATGTTTCCACACTAACATGCATTCTCTAATCTGTTCAAAGCAGTGTTCAGGTGGACAAACTATCTTCTTGAACTGGGTATATCCCTTCACGAGGCTGTGGTCATGCTCATCATGTTGCTGGGTGCCATCATGCAGACTTCAGGCTCTCAACAGAACAATCACAAATTGTGGTGATCCCAAGCGATGACAACATGTTTTCTCTCTGCACATTATATCACTGTATTTGTGTCAACTATGCCAAGAGCACAGAGGTCCTCAGTGTTACTTGAGGATTACTGACCCTTCTGGAAGTGGCTCAGCAACCACTCCATTTGATCTCATGTTAGCACCACTGTGTTTTTCTTTGGTATACTGCATTCTTTGGTGGAGGTGGGCTCTCTCTGGAATAGACTCAGTCATGCATTATGAAGATTCAGAGTTGCCTATCTCTTAGTTATTACTTTGTGTTTTTCGCTCCCTGTAAGTTGGGGGTGAGGTGAACAGGGGCATTACAAAAACTGTTTAAGGAAAGGACCTGGGGTATCCCTAAGCTTGAATCTCAAAACTCATAAGCTGCCCCACTTGAGAAGTCAGGCACACTGGGTGGTGGCTCTCACCCACTTGTTGACAATTTTAACCAAGGCAACAAAGAATTCATATCTCCTGATTGAAAAAAAAGGTGTATTATGTAACAGATCAAAGTTCACAATGGAAAGTAGGAGGTCCAGGGAGAGGGTGGAGGGGTGGTGGGGGCTGGTGAAGTGATGGCGTTCCACTCATGCTTTGAAAGTAGGCGCTGGAATGTTCTTTTCTTCACAGCTCCAAGGAACACACTCAAGCTGCCTCCATTTGGTCACCATCTTCCACGAAGTCCTGATCCCTTCATTTGGCCCTTTACCCCACGGCAGCATTGGCCACCAGTGACAACTCTCCAGCAGCTTCACTACTCGCCTCTTTCTTTCTGCCTCTGTCCAAGTCCCCCCCCCCCCCCCCCCCTTTTTTTTTAAAACTCTGACTGACTCAGTGTTCACCTCTGCTCTATTCTTTCTGCCTCTGTCCTGTTTTCCTCCTTTTTTTCTTTTAACTCTGACTTAGTGTCTCTTCTCCACCTGGTTCCAGGTCGTCCTCTCTTCCTTCTCCCTTGCTGATTCCAGGTCAGAGCCTGACGAGAGGTGTTGGACTCTGGCTTTCAGCGGCCTAAGTAAGCTCTAAAATGGAACAGAATCTCACAGTTGTGCACAAATGTGTAATAGTAATGTAACGGAAATGAGCCAATTGATAGTTGCAAAACAGAAAAAAAAAAAAAGAAATGAAAAAAAAAGGAAAAGAGGATTAACACCTGATTTTCATTGGTACCATATTCTTCTCGCTGGCAGCTTCATGCCGGAAGAGCACATGATTAAAATAGTCTTCCTACTGCTATGTATTCAACCCATTGTTCCCTACCAGATACCTATTTTTGCTTACCCTCTTGTACAAAAAAAACAACTCAAAATCTGGATCTGGAGATACTGACAGTTCAGATACTGACAGTTGTACACAAAATTCATTTATCCGTTGGGGGCACCTTTAAGCAAATCAGCTTTGTGGCTGCCAAACTCCTGCAAGCGTGAGCGTCGCAGGTCCTCTGCAGCTGCATATTCTCTCTGATCTGTGTCCAGCCTCTTGTGACGCAGCGCCAGCCTCCAGGGAGCTGGGTTGATGATAGGGAACTTCAGCAAGTTCAGTGTTGTGCCTGAAACATGAGTACAATAATAAACACATAGAAATTGTGTAGACCTGAAAAAGTTCAAAATGTGAGAATGAGAAATCTGTTGTCTCTGAACTTGTCTTCTGTTTCTATTCTTGGAGTCCGTTTTCTGAGAACCAAGGTAAAATTTATTAATAATCTCCCAGTGAACACAGGAGTTTAAATAATCTGGATTTATGTCTTTTTTTTTCTTTTTCTTTTTATCAATAAAGCATCTTGTGGGTTTTGCTTTTTCCAGGTCCAGTGATGTGGATATAGAATTATCATGAAATAACAAAGAAAACAATTAAAAATCCTGGATTTGCATCTGTGTTTGTGAGCGCAAGTGTGCACACACACACTCGCTCTCTCTTTTTTCTCTCTCTCTCTCACACACACACACACACACACATGCACGTGCGCGCTCACACACACACACACACCCCACACACACACACACACACACACACACACACACACACACACGAGACAGACAGATAGAGACAGAGAGAGACAGAGACAGAGACAGAGAAACAGAGTAAGATTAGAGACAGTGACAGAGAAACAGAGTAAGATCTGAATAGATAAGAACCATGAAATCTGGATGCTTTAGAGCCAGAGTGAAACAGTCAGGCATTCTTTCTGTTGGTGCTGAGTGAGTGAGTGTGTGTGTGTGTGTGTGTGTGTGTGTGTGTGTGTGTTGTGTGTGTGTGTGTGTGTGTGTGTGTGTGTTTGTAGGTGTGTGTGTATGTGTGTTTTTGGAGAGAGAGAGAGAGAGAGAGAGAGAGAGAGAGAGAGAGAGAGAGAGAGAGAGAGAGAGAGAGAAGATACGTATAATCAGAATATGAATGAACATTTTTTTTTTCAAAAAAGGTAGTCAAATCTTGTATAGCCTTTTCATCTTGAAATTCAACACTGTAACACAAACAAAAAGAAAATCACTCACAGTACAGTTAACCTTGGTATGGCTGACATTTAATGATCTATCAAAGGGAAAATGAAACTTTTGCGCTAATAACTAAACAGTTCAAAACTATTGCTGCTTTGTGTATAATTTGGCACAAATGAAGAGAAGAAGTTCCCAGAACAAGCAACAAAACTTCCTCAGAATGAAGTTATTTAACTTGCTTTTGTGCAAAGTGCTACGCATCTGCTGTTTATACTGAATGCATGTTTCACTGTCAGTTCAGAGTATCTAATGGACAAGCTTGAAACTTTCTTTTCAGTGGAAGTTTCTCAGCATGTTTTGTGTCTCAGGGTTGAGCAAACTTGGAATTTCCTTTTTTTTTTCTGGATGTTTGTCAGTTTGTTCTGAATCTTAGGGTTTGAGCAAGCATGGAGCTTCCTTTTGTGTTAAAAATCCTCAGTTTGTGTCTCAGGGTTAGAGCAAGCTTAGAACTTTCTTTTCTGTGGAAGTTCCTCAGTTTGTTTTATGTCTCAGGATCGGAACTTCTTTTCTGTGGAAGTTCCTCTGCGTCTTTTGAGTCTCACAGTATATACTATAAGCAAACTTGGTACTCCTTCTGTGGAAATTCCTCAGTTTGTTTTGTGTCTCATGCATTTATACAAGAG
>CM031597.1:115819417-115826917 GCA_018398815.1 Conus ventricosus | reverse complement strand
AAAAGGTTTTCAAACATGCTGTTTTTCATGTCAAACAGATCTACTACAACAAGGACAAGAGCTTTCGTACGCTTGATTTCCTGGAGGATTTGTGGATATGTTTCCGCTGAGACTCTCACATTCAGAAACATGTTGTAAGTCTGAATAAAGAAGCACCGTTGACATGTGCTTACACGCATGTCCTCACGAGTCAAACGTGTAAACTTTTCACTGGGCATGTAGCCTGGAATGGCAGGATCTTGGCAATGAAGAGCTGCTCCACAGCCTGAACAAGGAACATCACTGGCGGGAATGGAAGGGTCTGGTGTTCCTTTCATTTTTTGTTTCTTTTTTGTCTTCTGGTGTACAGTATGAACACGTGGAACATCATCATCTAAATAGATGTCTTCAATGGTGGTCATATCAGGCAAGCCAACAGTCTGTTCCTGTTCATCTGTCTGCACTTCAATTTCATCTTCTGCCTCTGCTATGCCTTCAACATCTGTTCTACGTTTACTCACATCTGCATCCCATTTAATATATTCTAGAGTCTTCTGCAACTCATGGGTGGTCAGTCTCTGGTTCGGCCGTTCCTGTTCGCTTTCTTGTTGCCTCATGCGTTCTTGATTTTGGATCATTAGCTTCACTATGAGTGGCACATTTTCGTGTGCAGGTTCATCTACTTCTGTTATCTTTTGCCAAACTTCTGCTGTGTCTTTCACATCTCCAGTTTGTTTGCCTTTACTGTCTGTCAATTCTCCAGTCTGTCTAGCTCTCGAAGTGGTTCTGGTCAGTATGTGTCGTCTGCTTTGCAGCATATGACAGTTCATCTGCACAAGCGATTTATTTTGAAGGCTCAAGAAGTGACGGTATTGACGAACATCTTTTCCGCAGTAAAATACCCCACAGTTAAGAAAATATTTAAGCACTGAATGCTTTGCATTTGCCATGGCTAGCTCTTCTCTGGAAAATCAAACTTCAAAAATGAGTTGATCACAACACGGTCACCTTCGACGGTGAAAGCATGTTTTGAACGGAAGATGTTAAGAATTATCTTCCATGTCAAAGGGAGAGCAGTAACAGACAAGGACTAGGGGCCTATGCATTATTTCCCTTTGCTTAAGACTGAAAGTTACGATCACTGGGAAACAATAACAAAACAGTATGTTTCGTCCAGCTGGTGCAGCAGAAATTGTTCGATCACATCAGAAAGATGACTTCTATTTGTCCTTTCTTCGTTCTTCGGTTGCTGATGTCGTTCAAAGACTAGCAGGTCATACATTAAGTTAGACTGAGTTCAACCTCGTTCTAAATCTGACTCTTCTCGTGTGCTTGTCTTCTGTTAGATAGCCAGATTAATCGCGTTGAAGATTCAGCTATACTTGAGGGTAATAAATTGTTCGTCCGGCGCTTTAAAAAAAAAGCGAGAAAAACAGAAGTGAGTTGAAATGGGAGAAGGAAAAGGAAGTGGTGGGTGTACAGGGTGCACAAATTGGGGAGGTGACAACAGCAAACTCCTTGCACCTCTGATGAGTTGGGGAGGGGGGGTTGTGGGGGTGGGGAGGGGAGATAGACGATGGTGGATAGGGGAACAGATCAGATATTTTTAGTATACATGTGTGTTTCTCAAGTCTCCATTTGGAGAGACTTACTTCTTCTTTCTCTAGAGTGTCCACAAGTCATCAAGTTGATTATTCTGACACTTGCGTGTGTATGACCGTTTTAAAAAAAAAATCCCGTCATTAAGGCAGCCATACACCAACTTCAGGGAAGGTGCATGCTATGTGTAACGTGTCATCCATACCAACGGCCAAACTGGCCTCCTCGTCCAAAAGTTCGTGATGGGATTTTACGTGTGTGCAAGATGTTGTGCGTGCATTCACACACAGAACCTCAGTTTATAGTCTCATTCGAAGCACAGTACCACTGAAGTATTGTGTGTGGAGATGGTTGACATCCTGTACTAGTGCGGTGGCAGGGGACACCTAAGTAAGGGAATGACTCTGGTGGCAACTCTCACAGTGACAGCTGATTTTGGTGTGGCTAGAGTTGAGCATTAGCAGCCCAGTACCTAGTATGTTACAAATCCTCTGGCATCCTTTCTTATTTCTGTTTCTGAACCTGTGATTTCTTAGTGGTTCATTGATCTTGATTATTAAAATATGATATGGAATTCATGTGTGAGTGTGTTTTGTGTGTGTGTGTGTGTGTGTGTGTGTGTGTGTGTGTGTGTGTGTGTGTGTGTGTTTGGCATAACTACTTTGTGTGTGTTATCCTGGATGGCATAACTACTACATCACCACCAAGCTGCTCATTCTGACAAAACCATATGCTCACTACCAGCACTGGAATTTATAATGGTGCCGAGTGGAGCAAGCTCTATGGAAACTGTTCAGCGAGTGACCACCAGCACTTTTTCTTTCATTTTTTTTGATCTGATGACTTGAAATGTCTTTCAACAGTAATTGGTGGAAAGGACCATATGGTGTGACACAGAATAGCTACACATACAGTTTCAGTTTTGTCTGGTTTTGTCTTGGTGCATTTCCTTGGTCAGCAGTTCACGATGTGTGTGTGATGGATCTTAACTTGCCTGCTGTTTCTACAAGGATGAGAGAAGAGAGAAGAACTAGACTGACAGTCTTTTATAATTCCACAAACTATTTCCCAGACTTGGTCACGGACAGGATTGTGAACATGATTACAACGGGCAGAAACAAAGGAATACAATTGGCGCTCTCAATACCACTGAAAGATTATGACTTCACTGATGACCTGACACTCTTCTCATACCACTGCAACCAGACGCAGGACAAGACAGATTGCCTGGGAGTAACACTTGCAGGAACAGGGCTGAAGGCAAAAGGAAAACAGAAACCATGAAGATCATCACTGCTGCCAGCACTTCGGTCAGTTACAGTTGCTGAAGATCCAATCAAGGACGATCTCTATGGTTAGTTGGGCACAGTTGTAAATAGACATGGGACACTGATAAAGATGTCTTTGCCAGGATAGACAAGGATCGAACAGCCTTTGTAATGCTTAATGCTCAAGAACAAAGGCGTGGGTCTGGAGAGAAATCAGCATAGCCACAAAACTCCACATCTTCAGTTCTAGCATCGAACAGGGTCTTGCTGTATAGCTGTGAGATGTTGAGGAAGACCAAGTCAGTGCAACAGAGGAATTCATAAACGCCTACGTTATATGGCACATTTGTAAGACCTAGTGGCAAGACAGAGTCAGCAGCAAGGAATCATGGCAAAGACTAAGCGTGAGGCATATGCCAGTTACTACAGGATTCTGAGGAGGAAGTGGGGCTGGAGAGCACTGACCCTTAGGGTGAGGAAGGGATTACCAAAGAAAGAATTGGAGGAGAGACGGCATTTGAAGTAAAGTTAAGGAGGAAGGAATCAACTGCTTCAAAGCAAAAAGGAAAGTTCAGAGTCAAGCTCATTGGAGAGTTGTCAATGGCTTCTGTTCTCTTAGTATGAAGGGCCTCAGTTTGTATATTCCTATCTCCTCTGCCTGTCAGCTTCCACCAAAATTCCAGGTTCCATTTTTACAGGTCTAAACCAGATCTTTACCTGAAATGATTCCCATGTAGAACATCCTACATGTTGTAGTCAAGGCCACCACACCATCCCCTTCAGCCTTCTACCACATGGCCATCATCCACTGATCTGTCTGTTTAATATAGGGAAGTCAAGAGAGGGATTTAGGATTTAGAAGGGGACTGGGGTCCTTTTTCATGATCGAGAACAGGTGGAGTGTGGCACCTTGTGGACTTAAGCACAGTACTGGTCTGAGTGTGTGGCTGCACCAGGCTCGTCTGGCACTGGTGGCTGAAAAGCATTGTCTGTATGCAGCAACACAAATGCAGTACTTTCCCATGGTGGTCACAACTGTCTGTATTCCATTGGATGTTCAACTTTAGGGGAGCATTTGTTTTTGATGTGAAGAAAAAAATGAAAATGAAGCAGAAGCACTTTTTTTTTTGTCTTTAGTTTAGAATAAAAATAAGATATTTTCATACATTTATGGCTTTATGTAGTTTTCTATAAAGATTTATTCATATTCCAGGTCCTCTGAGATGGATGCGGTATCGGCGTGAGCTGGATGTCTTGTCTGATGTGGTATATTTCTTGCTGACAACTTTTGGGGGTAATGGTTACATTTTTTTTTTCATTTCCTTTTGACAATTTTACCTGAATATCAAACACGTTTGTAGTACTGTCTTGTTTAATGAATGGTTATTTATATGATTTTAACTTCAGAGGTGTTCAAGTGATTCTTTTTACTCCTGATAATAGCAATAATTGATTGGTGTGGAGCCTGCGTTTGTGAATATATTCCTTTGGAGGGCACTGCCACATCCATCCAGCACTGGTCCTTTTGTGTTTACTGACACCAGCAACTTTCACGCTGGATCAACTGCCCTAATATGGTGGACTGCACGGTTGGCTGGGCTTTGATAAGCAACATGAATAGAACTGAAAATGATCACAGTAGGGGTGCAGGCATGGGTTGGAAACATAAACAGATGTTGCCAAAAGAGCAGGGAATGAAAGAGCACAGAATTCGAATCTTTTCATGATGAGCAGTGAGAATGATAAAGTTGATGCCATGAAAGTTCTGTTCAAGATTGTCTGAGTCTACATGACAGGGCTGTACTCTGTGCTTCCTTCCAAAGTCCACAGTGTCAACCAGGCCTAAGAGATACAGACACCTGCAGTGTTGGTCAGGAAATTTGAGCAGTTCTCTCAGAAACACATCTATTAAGTGAACGGAATTCAACTATGTTGTTCCAGACATTCTGTTTGAGGCAACAGCACACACTTCTTTGGGAAGAAGCTCTCTGGAGATGAAATACCTCTAAGGGGATTTGAACCCCAGACCCTCTGGTCTTGAAGTCTGCAGTTCTAACCACTGTTCCATGGTGGCTGCTTTAAGGATATCATGAACTGAGCTGCCATGTTGTAGATTGCATGGGTCGTGGTATTTGTTTCTTTTTTAGGACAGGGCATTTCTTGTCAGTGTTTGTTGACAACCATGAAGAGGGTAATGTGTGGTCAGCTTGGCTGTGACAACACTGAAATGGTGCAGTTGCCTGTGCTCAAATGTGTGTTTGTATGTTGTCCATGTCTGTGTGTGACTGTCTTCCAGATGTAACTGGAAGACTGTGGGAACATCTTATTCATTGTCCATGGCCACAGTTAACACTTTCCTTTTTTGTGGTGGGAGGTGGAGAGAAGGATGGGGGCTAGCGGGAGATCAGCAACCTTAATCAGAAGATGTGTTGCACAGGACGAGAAAAAAACAACAACTACAAGCTAGAACAAAAGTGAGAAACAGGGTTAAAAAACAAACAAACAAAACAAAAAATCAAACAGACAAAAACACCTAAATATAGAACTGTTACTATAACTTTATGCTTTGCACTCACAGATTACTCTGTCAGTTTTACAAATATGAAGGATCGCTATGTGATTTGTGTATAATTGTGATTGAATTTTTTAGGTTTGTGAGTACAGATGTGAAGAAGTACTGAAAGGGAAAACATTTGCCACATGTAACAATGAAAAAATAAAAACGCTTGATGATGCCCTAGTCTCCAGAACAAAGTGATCCACACTACTATGGAATTGTTTATTGGTGCTTGTGGTTAGGAAAAATAAGTTAGTGTAGATGATTTGGCAGTTCTTTGACTGATTCATTGCATTTATAATTTTTCTGTTGATGTTCCGAAGTCTGAAAACCAGAAACAACAAGCAAACTGTATGAAGCAGGCATGTGCACTTACTTCTAAGAAAACATCAGTTATGTTTATAAAATCAATGTTTAAAAGAAAATGAAAATAAGAAATAAATACCAAATCCTTCGCTAAAGACAAAAAAAAAAAGGGGGGGGGGGGGGGGGGGGGTTGGGGGCATTGTATAATGCAGCAACTCTGCCAAGTCAATGCAAATTTGATGCATAGGATTACATATATATGCATAACATCTCTCATCTGACAGAGAAGAAAAAAAGAAAAAAATGAAAAGGTCTGATTTTCATTTGTATAAGAAATAGTTAAAGTGTGCATGATTTACACCCTTTTCATGTTTTTTTTTTCTATGATTGCACTTATGAGGTTGGTTACTTTTTTTTTTTTTTTTTAATTGAGACAATGAGAAAAATAAAAACTGATTGAGTGGCAACTGGAAACAGTGATGATGAACTGATGTGTTGTCACTGTGTGAATACAGGTTTCTAACGGTGGAGAAGTCAGTATGTCAAACATTTATCAATGGTGATTAGCTCCAAAGGTCTTGCCTTCAACACATTTGTAAGTATTGGAAGTTTATCAGTTGCATCCTTCTTACAAAAGCTTTCATTCAATTGATTTAAAGTTACGATGTATCTTGTTCAACAGTTTAATCATATTGTTAACAAGACTACTGGCACAAGACTGGAATTAAAAGTAAGAAATAGATTGCAATCAGTATGATTTTAAAGGTACACATGCCTTTTGTTTTTCTTTTTTTAATTGACTTTTTTTCTTTCTTTTTTCTGTCTGCAGATAGAAAGATGGTAAACATTTAGTGTTGGCCATTCATGTTGCCTTGAAAAGGATATTGGCATGAACTGACCAGACATATACTCCGTCCTGGAGGTAGCAATGTCAGAAAAAGTTCTAAGCTGATGTTTCAAGTTGTGTTAATTAAGGCTTGGTTTAAGTGTTGATTAATTAAGGCTTGGCATTAAACCAGGGTCATATCCTGTAGACAGCTCACGAGACTTCTGTTGACTGAAATGTGACAAGGATGACACTGTACGGTATGATATCTGTATATCTATCATATCTATCTATCTATCTATATATCTATCTATCTGTCTATCTATCTATCTATTTATCTATCTATCTATCTATCTATCTATCTATCTATCTATCTATCTATATATCTATATATATAATGTAGAGAGAGAGAGAGAGAGAGAGATACATAGATAGATAGGGTAAACAGATAGAGGCAGATAGATAGATAGACATAGAACGAGTTTCAGCAGAAAAGAGCTACTGCATCAACAGGGTAAGAAGAACAACTAATTGTAATCATCATTCGAAAGGAACTGGCAATTTGGAATGAGGGGGGAGGGGGGGGGGGGGGGGGGGGGGGGGGGGGGGGGGGGGAGCAACAGAGGAAGACAACTAAATGTGTGGGTTATCTTATCTTTCTTGGTCAGAGAAGGGGCCTGATGATAGGTCTCCAAGTGTGCTCCCCCTACCTCCTCCACCTGGCCCTGGACAAACTGGAACGTCGCTTGCAGTCGGCTGAGCCCTTTCCTGTCGCCATCACAGGCCCGCAGCGAAGAGCAGCTGCTGTGGATGATCCCTGTGCTGCGTCACGCCATCACCCTCATCCATCGCACTCACCTGTCCCTGTTCTACATACGGGGCTTGTTCTACCATCTTGCCAAACGCATTTCTGGAATTCATTATGTGAGTCTGGTTGCTGACAGATAAATATCTGAAGTCTTACA
>CM031597.1:115804417-115814417 GCA_018398815.1 Conus ventricosus | reverse complement strand
ACATGCTTTGGGAATGTCCATCCATCATTTTGGTGAATAAAATTTTTTGCAAGTTTGTGTATATGGTTTTTGTGCTTAACGCACACTAAATTCAAAAATTAATTGTTTCAGAAAAAATTTTGGGTTTTTCGAATGTTTTTTTAAAATTGTGCTTAAGATAACTTTTTTTATTATGCTGTTGGGAAAATTTAAATGACTATTTTGGCAAAAAATTTGTTTTTTTTAAAATTTTTTTACTAAAATTTACTGGTGTAATCTTTGCTGTGTGATTGTAATTTTGTTGCATTTCCTCTTTCCCAGGAATTCCCCAACATGAAAGAAAGCGTTTTTTTTTAAAAAAAGGGAAAAGTTTGCCTGACTTTTTTTTTGGGTTTTTTTTTTTTAAAATTTTGTTTGTAGTTGATTTCCCTTTTGGGTTTTTTTTGTAGGTTTGTTGTTTTTTGGGAAAAGGCCAACCCAATCCCCAAAAATCTACACAAAATAGACTATATTTCGTTTAAATAAAAAAAACTAATTTTAGAAAAATTTTGATGAGCATAAAAGGATTTTGGGGGGATCTGTGGGGTTTTTCCCAATGGGGGTTTTCTTTCACATGGCCATATTTTTTTTCCCCCACCCCCCCCCCTTCAAACCCTTTCCCATTTTCTCTGCTCGGGGTTTTGGGGGGAAAGGGCAAGGGTCAGGCCCTTTTCCCACCTCTCCTACCCTTTCTGCCTTGTTCCCCAAATTCATTTTTTCCTCCTTTTTTTCTCTTTTTTGGAAAGGGGAAATTTTCCTTTCTCTAAAAAATTGAAGGGTTTGGGGGATAATGCCACAGAAAGGATTTGGGAAAGTTTAAGACTGAAAAAAAAAAAAAAAAAAAACATTGAAAGGTGAAACAAAGAAACCCTAAAAAGCATCCCGGACCCACAGTTTTTGGGGTTTTTTCCCATACCCCCCTTGCATTTTATATAACTTTTTTTTGTTTTGAACCCAAAACCCTTTTTCCAAAAATTTTTTTTGGCTAACTTTTTATTAAAAGTAGAAAATGTAAAGGTGTAACAGTTAGAGTTTGGTTAAAAAATTTTAAGGATTAAAAACCCCTGGCAATAAAAAAAAGGGTGGGGTCCCGGGTTTTTTTATTTATATTTTTGAAAAAAAGATTTTTTTTTTGTTTTTAAAGTCCTTTTTTTAATAATAAAAAAATTTGTTTTGGTTACTGGTTGGCTTACATAATTTAAATGACTTGCGGGGAAAGTACCCCCGAACAGTGGGCTTAGGGTTTAACCAAACAGCGAAAATGATATCCTCAGAATGCCCAATTTACATTTGTTTGGGGCCTAAATTTTATTGCCTGGTTTTGTTTTTGATACTAGTTGGGATTTGAACTTAGACTTGTGCCCATGATTTTGGGGGTTTTTCCCACCATGAGTTTTTTTAAACCAGGCAGGTTTGTTTTGGGGTTTTTCTGCAGGATATGTTAAAAAAAAAATTTTTAAAATTTTCCCTTCTCCAAAATTCCTGTCTGGTTTGCCATGGGACACAATATTTCCCCGATCTATTTTGGGCCATTTTTTAACCCGGGTGGTGGGCTGAGGGACGGAAAGCCCGAGAGAGGAAAAAGGGCGGGAGGGAAAGGGGCCCAAAAATTAAATAAAAACATACTTGTGAAACACCTTTGGATACCTCTTTTTCCCCCCAGGGGCCCAATTTTAGTATCTTTTTCTTTTTTCATTGTTTAGAATCCCAGGGGGGAAGGAAATCATCCCAAAAAAAAAAAACAAATTTTTAGTACCCTTTGGCTTCTGGAAATCTACTAAACAGAACTTTCCCTTAAAAGGGTTTTCCCCTTGAATTGTTTGATGGGAACTTGGGGATTAAATTTTTGGCCCCAAAACTTTTGCGGAAATTTTACAATAAACAGCTTCCGGGAAAATTCATCTACAAAACCGCAGTGGGTTTCCCAAAAATATTTTTGATGGCCTACCAGGCACTGGTTTTGTTACAGGGGGAGCTGAAAAATTACGGGAAAATTTACGCACACACTTGCAGGGGAAAACGCCATGATGCACGCACGCCCCATGCGGGGGCACGGCCACACCACACCCCACACAAAACACACACACACACCCACAAAAAAAACCGGCACAGAGAGAGAGTATGTATGACATATGTTTGATTTTTCCGCCCAAATGTTTTTTTGGGAATAAATTTTGATTTTCGCTGATAAAATCAAATGTTAATTGAAATACTTTTGCCTTTTAAACCACCAAACCCCCCTTTCCCCCCTTTTAAAAACCCACCCCCCCCCAACTCTCTCTCTCTCTCTTTTTGGGTTTTTGTTCATGGGTTTACAAATTTTTGTTTTCCCCTTTTTTTCAATTCCTTTTTTTGGGTCTGCTTTTAAAAATCCTTTTTTGGGTTGTTCATTATCTTATCAGTATTTTTCATTTGGGGTTTCCCCCTTTTCCCAAACTCCCCCCTTTTTCCCCTCTCCCCTTTCCTCTTTTTTTTTTATGTTTTTTTTTTTTATCTTTTTTGGGGGTTTTTTTGGTTTACTTTTTTTCTTGAAATTTACCCAATCTTTGGCCCACCTTTTTTTCCCCCCCTCCATTTTTTTTTTTCATTTCATTGTTTATTGTAGTTCCTATTTGGGGGGAAAGGGAAAATTGGATTAAGAAAAAAGCACCCCAAAGGGCTTACTATTATCCCTATTAAAAGACTTTTCTTTTCTCTCTCTCTCTCCTCTCTTTTCTCTTCTCTGGGGGGCCGACAGACCCCCTTCACATCACTGTCCTGAATATTCGGATATTCATGTGATTCCCCGGAAATTTGGAAGTGCAAAAATTTTTACACGCTATGATTTTTTTAATTTCATACTTGCACCCCTTTTGGGAAACCCGTGGGCTTCTACTGGGCACAAAGTGAAACAAAGGGGAAATTTTTTCTGTTATTTGTTTGTGATTTGTGTGGTTCCCGTTTATGTGCCCGCCCAACCTGACCACCACCGCGGCCGCAACCCAAAACGGGAATTTTAACGCCAAGGAAGGTTAGGAAAAGGGGCCAGCGCACAGCTAAATTTTTTTGTCCCTTTTTTGCTGCCCCGGCAAGCCTGGGGCCCATGGGGGGGAACGTGAAAGAGGTTTGTGGGGAACTCTGTTTTTTTGGGTGTTTTTTTTCCGTGTCGTTTTTAAAAACCAAAGTAAAAAACCCATGTGCGAAAACCCCGCCACTGCGGGCCCCGACCTTCACGGGCCCTGAAAAACAGTTTTCCATGGAAAACCCCCCAAATTTGGGGATTTTTTTTGTGACACACCCCTGCCCCCATTTTAAAAAAAAAAAAAATTCCAAACTGTACCCAGGGGTTTTTAAACTGGCCACATGGGGGGCAATCCCCCTTTTCCAGAACCCCCCGGGAAAATTTTACCCAGGGGAAATTTCTCAGTGAACTTTAAGCCCAAGGGTTTTGACGAAGGGTTCCCATCACATCAGTGGACTTCCCCCCCAATTAACTTTTTTGCCCCCCACTCCCTTCAAACTTTGCCAAAACTATGTTAAGGTGGGGAAGATTTGGAAAAAACCCGTGCTATTGAAAAGGTGCCCCCGGCTGCCCTTTCTTTGGTGTAGACGAAATTAAAAAAAAATTAGCCCCATTAGGGTTATCTTTCACCCAAATTGAATTTAGCACTAAACATTGACAAACCTTTTAAACGAAAGGATCCTAGCTCAAACCCCTTCCCCCTGATCTGGAAGACATTTCCAAGCCCAGAAAAACCCAAAGGATTCCCTTTGAACAAAGATAAACCACACAAATGCCCAAAAAACCCCGGAAAAACCTACGACCCCCCATACACCAGCTCAGTTTTTAAAAAACGACCCCAACGACGAAGGTTTTCCAAAAAGTTTCCCATTCGCCACCCGGGAAAAAAGGGGCCCACAACCCCAAAAGATCTTTCGGGACACTGAAAACCCTAAACAAAATGGGGAAACTACAAACACACCTTTTGGTCGGATCGAAAATTTTGCCCAAAACCCATTTTTTTTGATTTAAAAAGAACAGAAAAAAAAAACTCAAAACCCTTTGCCAAAGAGAAACAGAGTCCCTTAAAGATCTATGCAAATCACTATCTACCAAATTTTAAAACATTAAAAAAATAAAAATCACAAATTGAAACAGATGTTGGCGTCAAAAAAAAAATTATTAAGACCCTCAAGGGGGCCCTTCCCACCATTCCCCCCCTCATGAGTACCCCACTTTTAAACCTCCCTTGAAAAACCTCCCAAGGGTCCACTCCCCCCTGTTCGGGGTTTTTCCACTGTTTAAAGGGGAACCAGCCGCATCAAGGGGACCCCAAACATCACAGATGCACAGATCCCCTTTGACCTTTCAAGACCCACCCCCCCCCCCCCCTTCCCCAAACCAAACCCCCCGGTAAAACCCAGCCCCACCCCCTTTTTCCAATTTAAAAACCCTCTGCACCCAGCCTCTCTTCCCCCTTTCCCCCCACCCCCCTTCCCCTTGCCCTAGTAAACCCGTCCCCATGCCAGTCCCGCCCCTTTCAAGTTGGACAGTGTTTCCTGCCCTACTCCTTTCCCAGTTATAAATCTTTTAAAACCATCACCACCCATCATGATCATAAAGCCCCTTTCCCCTTTGTCCATTTTTCCCCAAAAAGACAAACCCACCCACCCCCCGCCCCCCCCGGGGGCCCTTTCCAGCAAACATCATTGGAAAAAACGAGGGGAACTGTTTGTTTTTGGAGTTTTCCCCAAAACAAAACAGGGATAAACCCCAAAATAACCCACAGGAAAGTTTCCAAACATTTCCCGGGAAAATCAGTGTGTCTGGTCTCGGGGTCTTGACAAAAAACCCACTGGCTTGAACCCCGTCCACCCAACCCCAATATGGTTAGAGTTTTTTTTGCATGTAGGATAAAAAACGACTGAAAAGGGGGAGAGATTAAAACACTCCAAGGGAAGGTCTCCTTTACCCCAGTAAAAAGGGCCCTTTCCCCCCAAAAGCAAAAATCGGGGCCTCGCCCAAATCACCCCCGAAATGGGGTAGAACATTTTTTGAATCCAGCCATTTTTTAATCCAACCTAAAGTTTCAGACAGTAGCGGGGAACGCCCCTGCAGTATTTGTAGACAACAAAGATTCCTTTCTTGCTAGGAGGGGTTTTGGCCCCCGGGAAAGGACATGTACAAATCCCCCCCTACCCATCACCAAAAAGGTTTGCTAAAACTAGCAGGGAAAACTCAAATTCTGTGTTAGGCCTCTTTTCTACGCACACTCCCCCCTGCTGAAACCCCGATTAAATACAACACGAAAACCCAACAAAACCATCACCCCCAAATTTTTTCCGGCCGCGAAAATTTGCCTTCCCAACGCTACCCTTCAGGGGTTCGCGCGGAAGGGAGTCCCAAACCCAGGCCACCCCCCCCTTTTTTTTTGGAACCCCAGCTTCTCAGATTCCGGGGCCCGGGCCCCTGTAAAGTACTTCAGTAAATAACGCCCAAAGCGCAGAGAAGAGAAAGGGTTTCCCCAAAACAACTCCCCCTTTTACGGCCCGCTGTTCCCGCCATGGTGCCCCCCCTCCCCCCACTAGGCCTTTTCCTCTTCAGGCCTTTGCTGAAGCAGGGGCCGATTTGCTGAAAGGCAGCCTGTGGGCCCTTTTTTCAGGTGAAGATGTAAGAGCCCACCCCTTTCCCCCAACACACACCACGGCGCAGCCGCGCTTGTGTTTGGTGTGTTGGTGTGGGTGGGTGTGTGTTGGGCACGCGCGCGGGCTTTGGCTTTGTTTTGTGTGTGTGTGTGGTGTGTGGTTTTTAATTTTTCCTTCCTTGCCAGACTGAAAATTTAAAACCCTGGCCCCCTTTTTTGGGTGCGTGCCCATTTTTTTCCCTTTTCCAGAGGGGAAAATTAACCTGGGATACTATTTGTGCTTTTTTGTCATTTATTTCTTGGTTAAAATAACTATCTTTTCACTTCGGCTTCTTTGGTTGACAGTGATCTCGGGGGTTTGTGCGGAAACATTTTGGGGGTTTTCTACTCATTTACAAATAAAGCCACTCTTTGCCCAATTAAAGCCCTTTTCGCCCCCAATGTTTCAGAAATCCCCATGAATTTGTTGGGGGCTCTTTAAATTTAATTATTGCCTTCCCTGAATTTTTCCGGGAATTTTTTTGGTTTCAAAAAAAAACAAAAAAAAACAAGTTTTTTTTTCCTGCGTTGGGGGGGGGAAGGGGTTGGAATGATTGGGGAGAGCGCTCCTTAAGGGCAAAGCATTTGTCCCAAACAGCGGGGACCTTTAAAACAATTTTTTTTTGTTTATCCCAATTTTATTTTTTTGGTGTGTTCAAAACTTTTTGGAATTGGGTTTCTGTGGTAATTTTTTAAGGGAATTTGGGGGTCCCTTTTTTTCCTGATATTTCGTCCTTTTTAAAACCCTAAGTTTTTTATTTGGGGGAGGGGGAAAATTTAAAATTGAAAGGGAAATTTTCAGTCCCCTTTTCCCGAACCAATGCTTTTTGTACCCGATTCTACCGATTGGTTTTTTTTAAATTTTTTTTTTTTCCTTTTTGGGGTTGTTTTTTGTTTTTTTGCGGTTTGTTTTTGGGGGTTTGTTGTTGTTGTTGTTGTTGTTTTCATTATTTATTTTATTTTTTTTATAGGGTTCCTTTTTTCCCCCTTTTTCTTTTTGTTTTTCTTTTTTGGGGGGCCCCACCTGGACAAAACCCATGACCCCCAAAAAAAGGGAAATTCCATGGCCATGGGAAGAGTTAAAGGGAATTTGCCTTTTTTTTAAATTCTTTTGTGCAGTCATAAGTTCCTAAATTTCTCGACCCTGATATCAAACCCAAAACCCAAAAGCCATTCCATGTTCGGGGGCTCCCAAATTAAGACTAAATACCTACATTAGTGTTTTAAAGATTTTAGCAGTCCCATTTTTTTATAATATTTTCAAAAAAGACCCTACTAAAGACAAAGGGAAACAGGTCTTTAGTTTTTAGTCAGGGGAATCTCCTTCGGGCTTTTTCCCCCCCTAGAACACATGACCGTAGAAGGGGCATTTGGGTTACAAATCACCGAACAAACAATCCTTTTAAATTGGGGTTTTTTGGGCTATCGGAACCCAGCGGGGAAAGGGGTCACCCTGGACTGTTTTAAATTTTTTTCTTTTGTTAAACGAAATTTTTTTCCTTTAAAGGGAAAAGAGTTTGGTTTTACCGGTGACTTCAATGTAGTTTTTTTGGGGAAAATCAAACACCCAAATTTGGGCCCAAACGTTTGTGTTTTGGGTTTTTTTTCCCATCAGTTATTAAAACCCCCGGTTTTAACCCAAAACAAAAAGCAATCATTGACCATATCTTTACTCAAAGGAAAATAACATATTTAAAAGTTTGGGGACCAGTCCCTCTTGGGATCTTTTCCCAGTGGGTGTTCATGGTTTTTCCAGGGGAGGGGGGGAAAAAACCCCCAAAACCCGGAAAACAACCTTTTAAACCTTTCGGGGGGGCCGAAAAAAATTTAACAAACAAAAACCTTTGCTTGTTTTGAACCGCTTAATAAAAGTATACAATATTTGATACCCAAAATTCAGCGATTGCCCCTTTTGGATCGAAATTTTTACAAATTCTATAACAGCCCAGGGCTCCTTTTTTAAAAAAACAATCAGATTTAAAGCTTTCCCCCAAACCCAAACCGGGGTACACAAAAAGAAATTACAGGAGGCGTCCCTTCCCCTTTTAAGCCCTTTTTTGAAAAAAACATGGCAAAATGAAAAGAATCAAGTTTCACTAAGAAACACAATAAATTTCCTCAGAAGCGCAGGAAAAAAAAAAAAAAAAAAATAAAAAATTTTCGGGGGGGAGTTATTAAACTTTCCAAAAAAAATCCAAACGGGTTTTTTGGCCAAAAATTAAAACCCAGCTTAACAACAACGTTCTTCTTCAAAATCAACTTTTAACAAAGGTATTTTTTTTTGCTGAAAAACCTTAACCTACTTCTCTACCATTCCAGTTACAGTTGTTACTACTGATCATTCCCAAGGGGCTAATGAACTTAAAGAACTACACAATTTTTTTCAAAAAAAAAACCAAATCCGTCTTAACTAACATTCCCCTTATAACTGTGCACGAGGGGGGTTATCAGTTCCTTTCATCCAAACAGTCAGGAACACCGGGTTTGGGAACCTTTTTTAAAGGCATAGATGGCAAAATTCTGAAAAATCTGGGTTTTGTTATAACTGACACGTTTAAAGTATATCTTTAACTGTCAAAGATAAAAAATTATTTTTCCCAATGGCCCTTTTAAAAAAAACAAAAGGGTTTTACCCATTCCCTAAATCTGGGATTTGTACTTTATCCTTTTAAAAACCAACAGGGCCAATATTCAATCTTATCTACCCTTTCCAACCTCTAAAAAGCATTTTAAATTTAAAAACATCCCTTTATCACTTTAACAAAGTACGATTTGCTCCATCCCACGTCTGGTTTTTTATACAGAAAAAATTTCCCGCCATTCTGCAATTTAAACAATTTGTAAAATGGGTGGGTTTTAAAAAATATTTTAAAAACAACAGAAAATTGTTTTTTGGGGTCCTTTATTCGTTTTATTTAAAAAAAACATTTGTTTTCATTGACCACAATCTCCTTATTTGAAAAATGGAGGATTTCGACTTTCCCAAAAACCGCCCCTTTTCCCTTTTAAAATCCTACACACAAAAAGCAAAATGCTTCTTTTCGGGGGGGCCCCGTTTCTTCTATAACAACCCCCTTAAAATATGGGTTTTCCCCAAGGCCCCCATTTTTTGGCCCTTTCCTTTCAATTAAAATTAAAAGGGCCTACCCCTTTAAAAGTAGAAACTCTTTCGACCCCTTTTGGCCCGTGAAAACCCCAAATTTACACCAAACCATAATTTATCCTTCCGTCTTTAAAACATTTGCAAAGAGAGTACCAACGAACCCTTTTAAATTTGGAAAACCCAACTAAAACAATGTCCCTTCACCCCCAAAAAAAAAAACTCATGTAACCCTTTCAACAGGCAAAAAAAAAAAAAAAGCTCACCAATGTTTTTTCCCCCCCTTTTTCACCTCAAAAAATTTTTTACTTGGGGGGAACAAGGGCAATCATCATAAAGTTTTAGGGAAAATAATTTTACCCAAAAGTCTCAGCTGGAATCCCCACATTTAAAGTTACTATGCAAAAAAGCCTCCCAAAAAAAAGTTTAAAACAGTCACCAAAAATTTTAAAACTTCTGACCTATCAAAGAAAACTTTTTTCCATGGGTCATTTTAAATTTTTCATGGGTTTTTTATGCCGACCCAGATTTTGGAAACGGAAGTGCAAACAATAAAAACCTTGGTTTAGACAAAACCCCGGGCGCCCCTTTAAAATTAACCCTTTTAAGAAAATGCCCCGAAAAAACCGATTTAAAAAGTTTTTTTCCATTTCGGGGGGCCCGGATAAATAAAAAGGCCCCTTTTTATTCCTTTGGGCCCGGGGTGGGTCCAAAACCTTTTTGGGGGTTCTCCCCAAAAATTTGGGGAGGGGAAAAACCCAAAAATTTTTCCCAATGTTTTGGGGTTTTTTGGGTAGGGAATTTTGGAATTTTAGAATAATTTTTAAAAATATTTTAAACCACAATTTTCCCTTTACCTTAAACCCTTTCGCGGGGGGGAAAAAAATTTTTAAAAAAAAATTTAAAAAAAAGGGGGCCACCTTTGGGGGTTTTTTTTGGGAATCCCAAAAGGGATTTTTTTTTTTTTTTCCAAGGGGGTTTTTTTTCAATGTTTGTTTTTTTTTTTTTTTTTTCCATTAAATTTGGTTTTATATATATATTTTATTTTGTTGGGGTTTGGGGCTTTAAAATTTGTTTTTTTTTTTTTTGGGGTTTTTTTTTTTGGGGATTCATCCTTGAAAATATTATATGGGGGTTTTTTTTTCCTTTTTCCTTTTTTCCCCCCCCCGTTTTTCTCTTTTTCCCCTTTTTTTTGTTTTTTTGCCCCCTTTTTTCCCTT
>CM031597.1:115789417-115799417 GCA_018398815.1 Conus ventricosus | reverse complement strand
ACTTCCTTCACTTCACACAGGCGATCATTCATTTTGTTTGTCATTTCCTCCAAATACATCAGTACGTCTGTGATAGTAATGTCTGCTTGGGCTGTCAGTGTTGTAACACTAGTAGTATCTGCATAATCACTACTGTCTGTATCACACGGATTTGCTGCTTGGACGAATGTTTTAGTATCTTTTTCCACAGAATTAGTTACTGATGAATCATATTCACAAAATGCATCGCAGTTATTAACATCATCTTCATTAACACACAGCTTTTCAACATCAGTGTCAGATGGCAGATCTAAGTTTGGAATCACTGTCACTGACTCACTGTCTGTGTTGCATGGTGCCATGTCGATGTAATGTGTTCCATCGCGGGATAGCGAACTCGGTGCAGGCAGAGGCGCAGTGGAAGCTGGTTGGTGTAAATGCTGAAAAGTATCAGCACAGGAACCTTCATTGTTGCGACACATCTGTCTGCATTGTATATCAAAGAAGGAGGGGCTGGTACGAACAGACAGTACGGGGATGAAACACTTTCATTTGCCTTTTACTGCCTGTGTTCCTCTGCCCATCTCCTGTCCCTGTTGACCTGCGATGGACATTTTCTTCTGAACACAGCATTCTGAGTTGGATGTCGTGTAACAGGGGAATGAACGGACTAAGAGCAACAACAATCTGATTATCCCTGCCTTCAGTTTTAAGGATGATAATGTCATATCACGCAGTGTGGCGTTGAGCATACTTTCCAAATTTGATGTAAGACATTCCACAGGCATTTTACTCTCTTTCTTGAAAAGAGAAATAAAATTTAATTTGAGCAGTGAAAAGTTCGTCTTGCTGGCAACCAGACGAGGGAAGTCACTCAGAGAGAGAGAGAGAGAAAGAGAGAGAGAGAAAGATGGAGCACTGATAAATCGGAAATAATTAATTAGTCAATATTTATAGATATCTGCTGGTTAGATTCAGGACTTTTTTTTTCTAATTTTCAGATCCCCAAAGGCTGTGGATCTCTTCATCACGAAGTGGAACTGGGCGTGGTCATCGAGCGCGGTGGGAAGAACATCGATGAATCATCAGTCATGGACTATGTGGGAGGATATGTTCTCGCCCTGGACATGACAGCCCGGGATTTTCAGGATGAGGCCAAGAAGAAGGGTCAGCCATGGACCCTGGCCAAAGGATTTGACACAGCCTGCCCTGTGAGCAGCTTCATTCCACGAGACAAGGTTCCTGACCCACAGAACATTGGCTTGTGGCTGAAGGTAAGCATCAGGGAATATCGTCTTGTGGTTGAAGGTAAGCATCAGGGAACATTGGCTTGTGGTTGAAGGTAAGCATCAGGGAACATTGCCTTGTGGTTGAAGGTAAGCATCAGGGAACATTGCCTTGTGGTTGAAGGTAAGCATCAGGGAACATTGGCTTGTGGTTGAAGGTAAGCATTAAGGAACAATCAAACACATGATTTTTTTTGTCATCCAGCCGCAATTTTTTTTCTTTCACTTTTTTATTTTTATTTTTTAGTTTCATTTTTTTTTTAACAGTGGGGCCCCCATCCTCCTATTTATTCCCATAGTCCTTTTTTTTCTGAAACTAACTCATACTCACCATGCATTGTCTTTGTGTTTTTTGTAACAGATGGACATTCACTTGCTGATAGTAGTCAGGTAGTGTTTTAACGTTAACTAACTCATACTCACCATGTATTTTCTGTGTGTGTTTTTTTTAACTGATGGACATTCAGTTGCTGATCTTAGTGTTTTAATGTTTGATACAAAGCATCTGGGTTTATTCATGTACTAATGTGTGGTGCACTGAACTTTTATTCTATCAAACACATGACTGATTCCTGTGTTAAAGTTGACCTGGCAAAAAAAAAGAAGAAAGAAAAGAAGTGAATAGAAATTTAAGAAAAAAAGAAGAAAAAAAAGACTACCAAAGACATTTAAGTTTGATATGGTAAAGATATGTGTGGGTCATATGTGATGTTACTAAAATATCCCTTGAACATAAAACCCATGGTTTGCTGACATTGACAAAGACATATTGTAGATAATATTACTGGTCTGGAACTGAATTAGAATATTGCAGGGAAAGTGAGTTTAATTTCAAATGCTGATTATAGTAAAGTCTGATGTGCATCAGCGAGGATATGTGTGCATGGTTCTGTTTTAAAACTTATATGAGAGAACGTATCATATACAACATATGTGTGTGCGTGTATGTGTGCATGCATGGTGTGTGTATGTTATAGAGAGAGACATATAAAGAAGAAGACAGGGAATATCATTTCATGTTTATTAGTCCTAATTTTACCATTCAGTACATGTATGTGATTTTTTTTTCCAGAAATGTGTGTTTTCATCTACAAACAGATAGATTTGTGCATATAATTCTGGCATGAAATCTCAAGAACTGTTCTTCTTTCATTCTGCTAATTTTGCTGTGTTGATACCAAAATCAACTCAGACATGTTGAACAGATATAACATATTAAACATGGGGAAAGACTTGTAACATTCAGCATTGTTTTCTGAAAGTCAGTTGATTAATCAGTCTGTTGGACTGTCAGTCAGCCTATTAGTTTATTTATCCAGAAAGTCTGTGTTAGATTCATGCTTTGCAGATATTACTCACACATACTCATTTTCCTGACCACTGGGGCTGTTGGGGGGACAGGATGAGGCAGATATTAAGAATTTCAAATTCATAAACCTGAAAACGTTTTGAATGATACATGTACATACATGCATTTAGGGGTCCACTTATGCCCAAAGGCTATAGAAACTTTCACCTTTTATTTCTTTAATACATGCATGAATACATTTTTTTAAATTTGTTTTTTCTTCTTTCTCTGCAGGTGAATGGAACAATGAGGCAGGACGGAAATACCAAAGAGATGATCTTCAGCATACCGTCCCTCATCGCTTTCATCAGTCAGTTCTTCACCTTGGAGCCAGGGGACGTCATTCTCACTGGCACACCCAGCGGTGTGGGCGCCACGGTGCCAGGAGATGCCATCCAGTGTGGTCTGGCTGACATCGTCTCCATGCAGTTCACTGTATCGCAGTGATGTACCTCAGAGATGCATCACCATGGTCTTGCTGTTGTTGTTTTTCATGCAGTGTATTGCATCATTGCTGTGATGCCCTCAGCAATCCACCATACTGTGGTCTGGTTCAGCTGTAATTTTCAATCTGTTAACCTTTCATTTTTCTACACACCATACGTCATGGGTCTCCAGAGATCCAAGCTTTTTGTGAAGGAATAAACCTTTGCCATACATCATGGGTCTCCACGGACCCTTGTTGTCTTCAGAAGGAATAAAGCTTTGCCATACATCATGGGTCTCCATGGACTCTTGTTGTCTTCTGAAGGAATAAACCTTTGCCATACATCATGGGTCTCCTTGCACCCATGTTGTCTTTTGAAGGAATAAACACTTGCCGTTATGTCATAGGTCCCGCTCAGACCCACGATGTACTTGGCCGGTTCTGTTTTTGTTTATAATGGGTCTGGCCAGACCCACGACATACAGCACTCAGGTTTTTTTTGAGAATGTGGGGTCTGCTAAAGACCCATGACGTACTGGAACTCTTTGTTTACCCTTTGTTTATAGCAACAAAAACAAACAGTCTTTAGGTACAGATGTAGGGCCATGGTTTGTTGACAAAGTCATCATATTTGGTAGAGATTGTTTAAAAATGTACCCGGTTACCAAGTGAAAATCGTGAATGTGGGTTATTTCAGACCCATGATGTATGGGAAAGATTAAAGAGTTATACAGTGATTGTCCAAAGTGTAGGATTATCTGGGTCATAATATTTTATGCAGTGTGTTATTATGCAGTACTAGGATTATTTTTTCGATGTCTGTTATGCAATTTGTGTGCTGTGTGTAAGTCTTGTTTGTTGTGTAAATGAAGGGTATGCAAGTGTTAGACTGTATTTAAGAGTGATGTGTGAGTGTGCGTGTGTGTGTGTCGCTGGGGGGGGGGGGGGGGGGGGGGGGGGGGGGGGGGGGTTCATTGGTTAAGGGTAAGATAAGATAAGATAATGTTGCTTATAGCCCAGCCGACCGCAAAGGGCTGGTTAAGGGTAGTGTGTGTGTTTTTGGGAGAGAGAGAGAGCTAATAAAGGGTTGTATATGCACCTCTGTGTTCTGCAGTGAAGGACTGTGTGTGTGCATGTACTGTAATTTAAAGATTTGTGTGTGTGTGTGTGTGTTTGTGTGTGTGTGTGTGTGTGTGTGTGTGTGTGTGTGTGTGTTCTGTAATAATGAGTATTCAGATTATAGAGAAAAATACACAAGTGAAAGCAGAGAATCAGTGGCAGCAAAGTCATCACAAAGAAGCATCCAGTTCTTCGTTTATTGAGAAAAATTTCTGCACACAGAAGTCATCCAAAATTGATACATATGTCTGGTTGGGTGTTCAATTTTGTACATGTGTGTATTCAGCAGGAACTGGGGTTGGGCTACTAAATGCATACATCCTTTGAAATGTACTTTGTGTGTGTGTGTGTGTGTGTGTGTGTGTGTGTGTGTGTGTGTGTGTGTGTGTGTGTGTGTTTACAAGCAATAATTCTGGCTGTCAGAATTTCAACAGAAAAAATTCCTTTATACACCAAGATTGTAATGAAGCAGCATATAATAAAAGATCTCTAATCAGATTTTGCTGGTGTGTCATCTTTTGAGCTCAGGTTTATGAGCAGATTGAGAGAATTTCATGTTTGTGTATGCATGTTTGTGTGCTTGCGTGCGTGCATGTGTGTTGGATTTGAACTTGGTGGATAGTGGACTCCATGTGTGTGTGTGTGTGTGTGTGTGTGTGTGTGTGTGTGTGTGTGTGTGTGTGTGTGTGTCCACATTTGCACATTTGTATATCCATAAATAAAGCTGGACATTGACATTTGCTGGAGAGCTGTTTAATTCAATGCTGTCAGACTTGGCATGACAAAATGTACTGATTGATGTTGAGGTCCTTACAGCCCTTTGCTTTGGAAGGACCTTGCACAAAAGTCAAAACCATTTGATCTCAGTTCATGTTTCAGATGCAGTTTCAAATCTTTTATGACTGAGACACTTTAGTCCTAAGAGTCTGAAAATGCACTCGTACATGTGCTTGCAGCTGCATCTAAACTTCGTACACAAGATTCAACCGAAAAAAAAGTGTGTATGTTGTGCTTGTTCCTGAATACACTCTCAATCTGTATATCTTTGTGACAATTATATGCTTTGTCTTGTGCATGCATGCACGCGCGCACATGCACGCACACACACGCCATATAAATGCAGAATGGAGCAAGTTCACATCAATAAGACTGAAAAGCATGCCAGTCTGGCCAGGAACTTGAAGGAATCTGGTTTCCAAGCCAAAGTCCTCGCCATAGAATCTGGATCAAGGAGGATTGTGAGCTCATCAACCTGTGATCTCATGACACAGCTCGGATTTCTGGATAGAAGAGGACAAAGATCGTAAAGGTACTAGTAATAGCAGAGGCAGATGAACAGAGTTCTGACTGAATCTGACCGGGAAGGAGGAAAAGTAAACTTCATAAAGTTTAAACATCCCAGACTTTGGAACAGGTGTCTGTTGGCGAAGTGGGTAAGACATCCGTCTAAAAAGGCAACGCTCACCATCCAGAAGTTGCTGGCTGGAATCTCGGCAGCACCAAGAAATGAAACAAAGCTGGCAGCAGAATCTAGGAGTCATGAACTGGAATGTGGCCCGGCCCGTTTTAGAGTGTTAGGAGTTCAGGGCCGACACACGTGTCTGAGGGTGGCTCTTCTCTTAGGGCCTCCAAGCTCGTTGGAGTGCCTACACAATCCAAATTCCTTAGCGAAATTCCATAGACCAGGTGTCTGCAAAATTAGAGTTCCAGACATGGCCACCGAATTTGGGATCCAGTTATTTACAGAATCGCTTCCCTTTAAAGCTGCCAGAGAAGAGCATGTTCCCAAACCACAGGATAGTGACACCTTGTGCTCGGAATAACAGCAGGAAACATGTTGTCTTAGAGGCTCGCTCTCTCTCTCTCTCTCTCTCTCTCTCTCTCTCTCTCTCTCTCTCTCTCTCACTCACACACACACACACACACACACACACACACACACACACCACATCAGCGTGCGTGCGCACACACACGCACACACACACACACACACACGCGCGCGTGCGCGCGCGCGCACGCATGCACACACCTATCTCTCTCTCTCGCTCTCACACACACACACACACAAACACACACACGTATGCACTTGCGCGCGCGCGCACACACACACACACACACACACACACACACACACACACACACACCAATGCTAACTAACCTACTGTCCACGTAACTCGAAGTGTGTAACCTCTCCCTATCTCTACCAAGTATACTCGAGGACAGTAGCTCAGTCACACAAGCATGCAATCAACGAGAGAAACAGGCGGAAGAGCGGCTGAGATTGGGCCGGGAGGGGAGGAGCGGTGAAGAGGGAGGGGGGGGGGGGGGGGGGAGGGGGTCCTGATAAAGCCAAGGTCAATCTCACGCATTTTTTGTCCCGACACCTTTGACCTCTGCAGTGACCATGCGTATTGTCCTGCGGACAGGGGGAAGATTGGGCCAAAGTTTACAAGCCTGCCTGTCTGCCTGACTTTAAAGAATACTGTGAGGAGGACATTGAATCGCTTGGTGCTGGAGCTTATGAAAACGATGTCTGCTGCTGCTGAATTCCGTGAGACTGGGAAGAAAATTATCTGCGTTGGGAGAAATTATGGGTAGGAATTTTTGATTTATGCAGATCTCAGGCCATTTGCTGAATTTCACTCGGGGTGAGTCATGATTAAGTCATCGAGCCGTTGTAGTGGTAATAGTAGTAGTAGTAGCTGTAGTAGTAGTAGCAGTTGTAGTAGTAGTAGTAATTTAGTAGTAGAAGTAATAGTAGAAGTAGTAGTAATTTAGTAGCAAAAGTGGTAGTAGCAGTAGAAATAGTAGTAAAAGTAGTAGTTGTTGTAGTAGGACTAGTTAGTAGTTAGCAGTAGTTGTAGTAATAGATGTTGTTGTTATAGCAGTAGTAGTAGCAGAAGTTTTAGTAGTAGTAGTACTTGTTGTAATAGTAGTAGTAGTTGCTGAAGAAGTAGTAGTTGTAGCTGAAGTTGTAGTAGTAGCAGTAGTGGTGGTGGTGGTAGTAGTAGTAGCAGTAGTACTAGTAGTAGTGGTGGAAGTAGTAGTAGGAATAGTAGTAGTAATTGTAGTAGTAGCAGTAGTAGTTATTGCAACACAGCCTCTCGGTCGTTTTACATCCTCCTCCAATATTTATCTTCCATACATCTGTGAGACTGCGCTCGCACGGCATAGTAATTTGCGTTAATCATCAAATTAACACCAAAAAAAGTTAGGCCGATTAAGTTTAGGTTTGAATCATTGTCCTGAAGGTTTGTGAATGCATTAGTGTTTGGTGGATACTTAAGCTGAGATGGGGGGTGGGGTGGGGTGGGGTGGGGTGATTATTCCATTCAGTTTCAGGCTCATAGCGCAGCCGACCACACAGATCTGCATTGAGGTAGAGAGTCAGCGTGTCACGGCCGGCATAGCACCATGGCATGATATGGATGAGTGAATTTCACCGACCTATTTGGGAAAATAGAAATAGGAGTCTGTTTTACACACACACGCAAGCACGCACCCAAGCACACATGTACATACGCACTCAGTCATACACACACACGCACGCACGCACACATACACTCACGCATGCATGCATGCATGCACGTACACACTTATATTCAGAAGAAGAAGCATCATGTAATCGTTATCATGTATTCATGTCTGTTAAATAGTATGAAGAGAATAAATGATGATTTGGTGCTGAGTTGTGTACCAGTTGTACAGTTCTTTTCATCTGTTTCTCTTCAGTTCTCGTGCAAAGAAGTTGGGAATCCAATTCCAGAGAAACCCATCCTGTTCTTGAAACCAACATCCTCTTACCTGTCAGAAGGTTCACCGATCAAGGTACAAGATGTATTTGCATACATGTATGCGTGCAACAGTCGAGAACTTCTCTCTGATTTGGTTGTTTCCACTGGCAGTTTTAAATTATGCTTTAACATTAAGACATTGTATGTGCGCGCGTGTGTGTGTGTGTGTGTGTGTGTGTGTGTGAGAGAGAGAGAGAGAGAGAGAGAGAGAGAGAGAGAGAGAGAGAGAGAGAGAGAGAGAGAGAGAGAGCAGAACAGACATCGCTTTCACAGTGTTTGTCTGTGTGTAAAGAACTGTGAGAAAGATAGAGAGTGATGGGTAGAAGTGGAAGATGTAGTCCTATAGAGAAAGCGCTCAGAGTGTTTTCTTCATTAAGATTACAGAATAGTTGTTGTTTTTTTAATATTCACCACACCCTCTCTAGAGTTGGAAGGAGCAACTTTCTGGTTACTAATTGGCAAAATTTGTTTTGTCTCGGGACTTTGAAAATACTCAAGAATAGCTCTAGAGAAATTCACCAAAGGTTTATGCACTTAAAAATACATGAGCCCTGAGTGACAGAACTTAAAATAGTTTCAAACATGAAAATGATGTATGAACAACACTAGACCAGCTGAAGTTAAGCGCATCTTTAGACACAAAACTTGATTGTTGTATACTAGATTGAAATATACAAAACAGTTATAAAGTCACCCTGGTCTCGTTTGAGCTGGCCTCTCCTCAATTCATCTCATCATGAAGGGAGTGTAGCCGGCCGTTTTGTCTGACCCGGCCGTTTTGTAAAACCTCGGACAAAACGGCCGGGTCGGACAAAACGGCCGGCTAAAACCCGGCTGTTTTGTCCGACTTTCAATTTTTTGTCGGACAAAACGGCCTGGTTGGACAAAACGGCCGGCTCTATGTAAGCGGCCGTTTTGTCCGATATATTTTTAAATTGTTCTTTGCCCAGTTCCACTGGCAAAGAAGTATAAATTCGTCGCGTTCTGTTTTTTTTCTTCTATTTGTTTGTTTGTTTGTTTTTTCTGTCTGTCGCAAGGATATCTTCCGAACGGAAAGTCGGAGTCGCGTCAAACTTTGTGTGGTGGTGTGCCACATGAATGGCAAGAGATTGGAACAAGATGTGTGTGTGTGTGTGTGTGTGTGTGTGTGTGTGTGTGTGTGTGTGTGTGTGTGTGTGTGTGTGTGTGAGAGAGAGATAGAGATAGAGAGAGAGACAGACAGACACAGAGAGACACAGAGAGAGAGAGAGAGAGAGAGAGAGAGAGAGAGAGAGAGAGAGAGAGAGAGAGAGAGAGACCGAGAGAGAGAGACCGAGAGAGAGAGATAAATAGAGAGAGAATCTATAACTTCATGTGACTTATAAATGTCAATGTGTGTCAACTACTCAGTGTGTGTGTGTGTGTGTGTGTGTGTGTGTGTGTGTGTGTGTGTGCGTGCGTACGTGCGTACGTGCGTACGTGCGTACGTGCGTGCGTGCGTGCGTGTGTGTGTGCGCGCGCGCGCGCGCGCGCGTGTGTGTGTGTGTCCAAAAGTGAGGAAAGTACTTTCAGTAGTGATGTAGCAGTGTGAAAGTCAAAGACAGTTATTGAATGAATGTCAGTGCGTGTCAGCTATTCGGTGCGGAGAGAGACAGAGAGAAAGGTGGGGCTAAGATATGAGGGTAAAGGAAGGAGGCGGGGAGGGGGGGGGGGGGGGGGCGGAACGGGGAAAGAACATATCTGCCGTGCGGCGTTGCAGCTGCTCGGCGATACGCTTGTTATGGCTGTGCCTAGTTCATGCTACAATTTGTACTTAGGCTTGCTGATGTTGCACTTAGCGTAATGTTTTATCCCACCTACACTCAAGTATAGGGTGACGTCACCCAAATTTTGTCGATCAGGAAGGATAAATCCCAACATGGATTTTTTTTTAGGCGGAAATCGACCATTACACAGTGCTTTTATCATGACTGTCAGTGAAGTGGGTCAGCTCTATATGTGTGTGTGTGTGTGGGGGGGGGGGGGGGGGGGGGGGGGGGGAGGGGTTATGTCAAATAAATCGAAGTTT
>CM031597.1:115784417-115786917 GCA_018398815.1 Conus ventricosus | reverse complement strand
ACAGAAGACTTAGCGAGTGGACGCTAATCATTGTAATCGAGTAATTTAACTACTGAGACATAAAATGTTTATGCAAATGTTCCTTGAAAAGTTTTAAAGTATTCATGTTTTGTAGATTCGGTGGAAGTGAGTTCCAGACATATGGTCCAGAGTATGCTAGGCTTGTTTTGTATAGATCAATGCGTGGGTAGGGAAGAAGGAATTTCGTCGAGCCAGAAAAGCTGTTCGATCTTGTAAAAAGGGCATTGATATAACATGGCATAGTATCTGTCAAGATTGTAAACATAAATGATGCCTTGTTGAATTCCAATTGCCTATTCAGAGGAAGTATGTTCAGCGCTTTTAGTTTTTCGTCTGTTGTTAGAGATACAGCTGGATGGAGTAGCTTTGCTGCACGTCTATGGAGAGAATTCAGCCTTTTCTTGTGGACGTCACTACTGCCGTCCCACACTGTTGAGGCGTAATTGATACGTGACATTATGTGTGCATTGAAGAAAAGTTTAAGCACATTAATGTTGACGTAGCGCTTTAATTGAGAGAGAGAGAGACAGAGAGACAGACAGACAGACAGACAGACAGACAGAGAGACAGACAGACAGACAGACAGGCAGAGATAAAGACAGAGACACCGAGAGAGGGTTCTGATGAATCAATAGTAAATGAGTACATATCCGTTTCTTCTGGAATGATTTTCTATTTCAGATCCCCAAAGGTTGTAAATCCCTTTGTCATGAAGTAGAACTAGGTTTGGTCATTGAGCGCGGCGGGAAGAACATCGACGAATCATCTGCCTTGGATCATGTGGGAGGCTATGTTCTTGTCCTGGACATGACAGCCAAGACTTTCAGGATGAGGCCAAGAAGAAGGGTCAGCCATGGACCCTGGCCAAAGGATTTGACACAGCCTGCCCTGTGAGCAGCTTCATTCCACGAGACAAGGTTCCTGACCCACAGAACATTGGCTTGTGGCTGAAGGTAAACATCAGGGAACATTGCCTTGTGGTTGAAGGTAAGCATCAGGGACCATTGCCTTGTGGTTGAAGGTAAGCGTCAGGGAACGTTGTCTTGTGGTTGAAGGTAAGCATCAGGGAACATTGGCTTGTGGTTGAAGGTAAGCGTCAGGGAACATTGGCTTGTGGTTGAAGGTAAGCATCAGGGACATTGGCTTGTGGTTGAAGGTAAGCATCAGGGAACATCGGCTTGTGGTTAGAGGTAAGCATCAGGGAATATTGTCTTGTGGTTGGAGGTAAGCACCAAAGAACATTGCCTTGTGGTTAAACTAAGTATTAGGAAACGACTGGATACAAGACTGACTGCCATGTCAAAGTGAACTAAAGAAAGACGCCCCGCCAAAGATTTCTGTATTCTGTTCATTCATGATAAATGTAAAAGACATGCTTAAACTAAAAGACATGCTTAAACTGGTGGTGGTGTAAAAATATCTAAAGAACATGAAGCTCTCGGTGTGTTAATTTTGGCAAGTACATGTGTGCGGCAATAAGGATTTGGCTGCTACTGAAACTCGACTTAAAGACGTTAAAATGGGGGTGAAAATATAATAGGGTGAAAGAGGTAAAGGTGGTTTTCTATTTGGTGTTCACATGTGAGTATAGTAGTCTATAGCTTTGATGTTAAACTGATATTATAGTGTGTACTGCTTGCAACAAGTATTTGTAAGATTGCGCGCGAGCGCTTGCTTGCTTGCGTGTGTGTGTGTGCGTGTGTGTGTGTGTGTGTGTGTGTGTGTGTGTGTGTGTGAGAGAGAGAGAGAGAGAGGAGAGAGAGAGAGAGAGAGAGAGAGAGAGAGAGAGAGAGAGAGAGAGAGAGAGTGCGTTTTGTGATTCTGTTTCCGAAAGTTTTGTGATTCTGTTTCTGAAAATTACCAACTGGTATGATTTTTTTTCACCGATGTGATTTTCCCTGCAAACGAGCTTCGCGTGTGTAACATAATAATTCTATAACTAAAATGGTTCAACATTAGTCCTCTCTACTTGTGATCGTTTTACTCTGATGACACCCAAAACTGCCCGGGCACAAGGAAAGTCATTATATAATGTTCAGTGTTGTTTTAAAGAAATGAAATAGTATAACTTCAAAACAGTCCAGTTGTACAATTCACCTTCTTTCCATTTAAAATCATCTTCGACACAAACAAGACAAATATTGACCTTAAGGGCTACTGATCAAAACCGAAAAATTTTCAAAGCAGTTACACAAAACATATGTACTCACAAATAATACACACGTTTGCACAAACACGCGTATACGTAAAAAGAAGAAAAGAGGTAACCAAACGAGGCATTAGGACAACAATCTTTTCCAGGTCATACTATCTACATGTCATGATAAGGTAATCTCCAGCCATGTACTGTTTGAAAATAAAAGTTTATTGTTATATGAAGAAGCATTGATTCATAAAAATAAAAAAAAACCTCACACTTCAGTTTGAACATAGTTTAGTTAATCTAACCATTGTTTGTCCTTATCTAAACTCTTGTCAT
>CM031597.1:115756917-115776917 GCA_018398815.1 Conus ventricosus | reverse complement strand
AACAACAACAAATCAAAACAAACAGACCACGAAACTGATGCTTACCAGCTACCCGTGGGTGACCCCGAAGGGGTGGGTCAAAGGACTCTCTCTACCCTCTGTCCAGTCGAGAGGACAGAGGCGAAGATGCGGAAACAGAAGAAATGATGTCCCTCTCCTACAGGCCGACTGCAGGAATTGAAAGTACTGACTGTACTCTCGACGATAAGGTAAAGAACCAGGACTGGAGCAGGCGCCCCCAGAGACATCTTCCGCTCGAGTGAAGAGCTAACCTCCCTCAGCAATGGCGGCCAACATGCCATGCTGCGTCACAGAGTGAGCATACTTCAAACTAAAAGAAACGAAGCACGTGCGACAGGTAAAAAAGACAGGCGAGAGGCCGATAGACAGAAAGTTCGAGAGAAAGGTACCGGCCACCCGTGAACTTGCAGGATGAATAGCACGGGCGGGGGAATTAGAGAGAGAGAGAGAGAAAGCAAACCGAAGTTGAGCTGAACCACACCAAGGTGCAACTGCACCACAAGCCACCCTAAGGGACGGCTACACGACAACAGCAACGACAATAAACAAATAAGTAATTCCGCCACCCTAGGTGGGTCGAACGTCGTAGGCCTCGCGACAAACTCGTGACAAACCCCCTTCTAAAAGCATCTGTTTCTCTGAGATACAGTGCTCCTTTGAACCTTGTCGCATGTGCAACTTCACAACAATGGGACCGAACCCAACTCTCTGTGATCGACAGAGTACGATGAATCCAATACAAACATTCCACGATAGAATCACACGGGAAATACATAATACTACATTTATCAAACAACTAAGCAAACCTTCCAACCATGAAAGTAACAATCCGAACCATTGGTGATTCACTACCGTTAACCTCACTGAAGTGACAACCGTCACTACACCTGATACAGAGACCAAAAAGGGATATAACCCTGGTTGAGGGGAGGTGTCCCTCTGACTGATTTTCCAATATGCTAACTACGGAGCTGGGCTAAGATAGTCAGCATCCGTATTACAGGAACCCTTGATATGACGGAAAGTGAACGCATGACTCTGCAGCTCCACTGCCTAACTCATGAGTCGATGACTGACTGGCCGGATCCGGTCCAGGCACTGGGAGGATGATGATCGCTCTCCAGTACAAACTTCCGGCCGTACTTCTTCTTGGGCACGCCAGTGCGCGTCCAAATCTGCCTGAGAGATTCAGCAACAGTAGGGGCATCGATAGTCCTAAGCGGGACAGCCTCTGGGTATCGACTCACAGATTCTCCCACTACCGAAGTGTAGCGGTGACCGCGATCGGATGGAGGATTAATGGGTCCCACCAGGTCGACCCCAACCTTGCTGAATGGCTCCCCAACCCGTGGCACTGATCCTAGGGAAACACGCTTCAAGCGACCCTTAGGCGTTGTCCGTTGGCAGATATCGCAACTGCGGCAGTACTGCCTAACCTGCGAGTTCATCCCTGGCCAAAAGAAGTCTTGTCTTACTCGCTCGAGAGTCCGCTTGGAGCCCATATGACCTGCCATGGGGAATCGTGGCCTGCCGGAGAACAGATTCTCTCAAGCTCTGGGGAACCACGAGCTGCTGGCCACACGATCGGGCCTGGGTAAAAACCCTAAAGAGGATCCCCTTGTGGAGCTTGAAGCTCACCTTGGCGTGTCGGCAGACCGAGCGGGACGATCCACAAGTTCTCGTAGGCGTTGGACATCCAAGTCCCTGCCTGAAGACGGATAATGCTAGCAGGATCGGCCCTTGCCAGAACCTCGTTAGAGATCGGCTGAAGAACGGGACGCAATTCCTGTGCCTGCTTCCTAGCTTTGGCGCGTGTGGTGACTCCCACACACGCCTGTACGGGCAGATCCGTAGACACGGACTGACTGCGTCCGTCTGCGAAGGTGATAGTATTCCCTATGAAAAGGGGAATACAGAGGTCGCTCCACCGCGATGGCCCACACTTCGCCACAGAAGTAGGGGGTGGAGATAGAAACGAGTACTGAAGGACGGGTGGAGGTAAAACCAGCCTCCAACCCGCCACACATCGTAACTGGCGCCCCGCCGGGCCTTAGGGAAACTAAATCCTTATCCACAAAGATCGTTGATGCTCCCGAATCCCTGATGGTGTCGACCAAGGAGGAACCAACAACAGAGAGAAACACGGGGCACTCTGTACCACTAGAAGCTGGGACGGAACCCACGTTAGCCGGGGCGCGGGGAAATGCTGGAGAGGACTAGCTCCATGACTACCAGCGGCTCTAGGGCAATCTTTCCTGATGTGGCCAGGACGACCACAAAGAAAACACAGTCGGGGCGCTGAAATCCCCGATGAACTGCCTGCCTTGTTCCCCCCACTAGCAGTTGTCGGCACCTTATTGCCACTAAATCCTGTGGAAGGCTTCCTCTCCGTATCTGGGCGATGCCCATAAGCCCTGCGAGCTTCAGCAAACACCTCAGCTGTGTGAATCGCAGCCGCGAAATCCTGAGGTGCTGTCTCGCCTATCCGGATCCTCAACTCTGGGGACACAGTGTTGGTGAGCTGTTCAATGAGGATCAGATCCTCCAGCTCCAACTTAGCTAACTGACGCCAGTACCCTAGCGTTTTGCGCAGCCTATCACCAAACTGCACAAAGGTCTCATCATTATTCTTCTTCATGGACCTAAACTTCCTCCTGTAGGTCTCTGGGGTAAGGTGGAAACGTTTACGCAGAGCCAACTGCATGTCTGCATAAGACGCACCTTCATTTAGAGTGAGCACACACTCCCTTGCAGCACCAGATAATCCAGAAAAAAGGTGCATAGCCTTTTGCTCCTCAGACAATTGGTATGAACAAGCAACCTTGTCGAAATGCTCTAAGAACATATCAATGTCCTCACTAGGTCTGAACTCTGGAAGCTTTAACTTTGGGCCTCTAACTCTATCACCTGCCTGGTGATTAACCCCCTGACTTACAGATGCGGGGAGACCGCGAAAGAAGTTGTTCCATCTCCTCCCTACGCAGAGCCTCCATCCTGTCTAGTTCTTCCTACGGAGGGCAGCCTTTCCCTACGCTGATCCTCCTGTCTGGCAGCCTCCTCCCTACGCTGAGCAGCCTCTTCCCTACGCTGAGCAGCCTCTTCCTTACGAAGGGCCTCCTGTCGGGCAGCCTCTTCTCTGCGCAGCATAGCCTCTTCCCTATGCAGAATCTCCTGTCTGTCAGTCTCCTCCTGCGCAGAGCCTCTATCCTATCCAACTCTTCCCTACGGAGCCTTGCCTCTTCCCTACGTAGGGCTTCCTGCCTGACAACCTCCTCTCTGCGCTCTTCCCTACGCAGAGCTTCCTGCCTAGCAGCCTCTTCACTACGCTGCCCCTCCAGAAACATAAGGACAGAGGTGATATCCTGAGTGGGGGTTTACCACTCCCGACACGGGAGGATGACCCGTCTGACCCCTCCTTGGGGCTCGACTTTACCATGAGGAAAGTCTTCTGGGGCATGCCCCTTACGAGGGAAGCCTGGAGAGGAGAAGGTTTCGGTCTCTGGACCAACAGAAGCCCATAGTTGCTTCGCTATGCTCTGGCGCTTCCGAGCGGAAGTGCCAGTCGGGGTCTCGACAGAAAACCCCCCAGCGAAGAGGTAGTAACAGTACCCACTGGACTACCTGCTACAGCACTGGAATAAGTAGAAGTTACCCTAGTCGAAGTACTGGTACTAATAGTAGGGACTACAGCAACAATTTTGAATACCCTTCTTCTTCGACGCCCGCGTCGCCATAACCACCAGCGCCGGATGTCGCCATGACAATAATATCCTACAGTTTTCCAATACAGGGGAAAAACAATTCCACTAGAGAGAAAAAAAAAAAAAAAAAAATATTTTAGGGGCGTGTGTATATGTTGTATGTGTGTGTGTGCGTGTGTGCGGACAAGTTCCGGCTGCTCCCACTCTGGCAACACCGCGCTCTACAGCACGAGCAACAGTGCGGTGGGGCTCACCGAAAAAAAAACAAAACAAAAACTATGTCCGGCTGCCCCCACTCTGGCAACACCGCGCTCTAACAGCACGAGCAACAGTGCGGTGGGGCTGGCCGGAAAAAAAACAAAACAAAAACCTAGCAGACGGGATCCGGAGAGAGGAAAAAAAAAACACTAGCGTCCGATACACCCCCCTGTACTCAACAACCCGGTAGAGAAAAAAAAACAAGAATTGGCTAAATACAAAACAGGAATGGAAGACTGAGCGGCAACAGAAGGGCAAGACTTACGGCCGTACCTGCGTGAGGTACCCGGCGGAAGGAGGTCTGAAAGCGGTCGATTCCTCTTGGTCTCACCTCGACCCCGAGTCACGCCGGATGTTCCCTCGGGCCACCAAAAAGACTCCCTTCACTCTAGAGTCACCCAGCCAACCACCCACGAACAAACACGACAAACTGACTAAACATATACAAAACAGACAAAACTAAACAGGTACTCTGCGAAACGAGAGAGAGACAGCCAGAGCCCTTCACATCCCGGACGAGCCCCCACAATTGTCACGACCGACCCCTGGAGGTCTGCCCTGACAGGATCGGTCTAGGTGGGAGTGAAGGGAGTGACTGACCTCACACGCTCCGCAAGAGACCACACAATAAAGATTACGATACAACACCCCATTTATTCACACCAGCAAAATAAACATTCCAACACACGCACCATGCACGATCACAATAAAGCACTCCAACGCACACAACATGCACAATCACGATCAAGCACTCCAACGCACACAACATGCACAATCACGATCAAGCACTCCAACGCACACAACATGCACAATCGCAATCAAGCACTCCCACACCCACAACATGCACGATTATAAATAAATATTTCACCATACGACGTACACAATCACAATTACAGCATTCCAGCACATATGACATGCACACAATTATAAAGAAATATTTCCAGTATTGACCCTTTCTCACACCACGAGTGCGTCCACATCCCTGCCCCTGTCAAGTCCGCAGGGAGCACCCTGTCGCACTAGGTGCTCCGAGCCGGGTTGGTTCTCGCAGGGAGTCGCCCAAAGCCGACACCCTCGACTCCCAAGCGGGCAGTGAAGAGCGTGTCCCGGGGGGGGGGGGGGGGGGGGACGTAGCTGTTACTGGAGGTCCTGGACGGGGGTCCAGGCCGGCCAGTCGAGACGGCGGGCTCCCCTAGCAGTCCACGGTCCCGACCAAGGCGTGGCCTCGACCAGCGCGTGGCACCATCTCGTCCGTGGTCTCAGCCAGAACGTGGCCTCGACCAGCACGTGGCACCATCCAGTTCGTGCTCCAGGTGAAGCCCCCGGGAGGGGGAGGACGTAGCTGGGAGGAGAGTCGGAGAGGAGGAAAAGAAAAGGAAGGAGGAAGGAAGAAGGGTACTGGAACCCTGCCGTCAGTACCGTCTGACCATTGCTGTCAAGTCTTATCAGCCACTCGCATGATGGGCGAGGGGAAGTGTGTTACACGCACACAGTAAACCCATTGAATCAAGTCTTCTCACACGATGCAGGTAAAAGACTGCATTAAATCAACAGGTTATAAAAAAAAATGAATTATCTTCACCCTTCTCTCACTCACGCTTAACGTTTTCCTTCCTTAGGAAATAAATCAACACAGCGACCATCGCTTAATAACTGCCACCACATTTGCAAATAGTAATTCAATGGCACAACTGTCACATTTTATAAACACATTTCAAAATAACACAAATCTCCAACCACGCATCCGAACGACAAATCATGCGTACGCACGCTCGTGAACATAAAACTTTGTTCTCCTTGCACACACAAACAGACGGTGGCCGAAGGATAAAAGTCCGGCGAATGTGACAGGGGCGGACGAGCGAGACCAAGCAAGTTCCAACCCTGAATCACCAGGTTCTCTCCCTTCCCCCCCGACTACCGCATTCCACCAGATACATAAACAGGAGAAAGAATTTTGGAAATAATTTAGAATGGCCAGGTTAAAGATTGAATTAACCAGAGAAAAGGTCTCACACAATATTCCTCTTACAATTTCGAAAACAAAAGAAAATTGCGCAAAAGTGAAGACTAAGCCGGCTAACAACAACAAATCAAAACAAACAGACCACGAAACTGATGCTTACCAGCTACCCGTGGGTGACCCCGAAGAGGTGGGTCAAAGGACTCTCTCTACCCTCTGTCCAGTCGAGAGGACAGAGGCGAAGATGCGGAAACAGAAGAAATGATGTCCCTCTCCTACAGGCCGACTGCAGGAATTGAAAGTACTGACTGTACTCTCGACGATAAGGTAAAGAACCAGGACTGGAGCAGGCGCCCCCAGAGACATCTTCCGCTCGAGTGAAGAGCTAACCTCCCTCAGCAATGGCGGCCAACATGCCATGCTGCGTCACAGAGTGAGCATACTTCAAACTAAAAGAAACGAAGCACGTGCGACAGGTAAAAAGACAGGCGAGAGGCCGATAGACAGAAAGTTCGAGAGAAAGGTACCGGCCACCCGTGAACTTGCAGGATGAATAGCACGGGCGGTGGAATTAGAGAGAGAGAGAGAGAAAGCAAACCGAAGTTGAGCTGAACCACACCAAGGTGCAACTGCACCACAAGCCACCCTAAGGGACGGCCCAACACGACAACAGCAACGACAATAAACAAATAAGTAATTCCGCCCCCCTAGGTGGGTCGAACGTCGTAGGCCTCGCGACAAACTCGTGACAGTCTCTGATGATATACGACATCTGCACCAGCACAGTGGAGGCAATGGGAAACCAAAATCAACGAGTTCACAAGGAAATGGCTTGGTGTCCCACCCTGTCTCACTGACATAGCGCTGTACTGTCGCCAAGCAAAGCTGAAATTACCACTGAAAATCCATCCTGGGGGAATACAAAGCAGGGAAGATCAGACTTCAAAGCATGCTGGAGGACTCAGGAGACAAGATGGTAGAAGCAATCAAGCCCCAGCTGAAGACAGGCAGAAAATGGAAAGTTCAAGAGGCGATGGATTCTGCAAAAGTCTCAAGATCAGAGAAATAACAGGACACACACAGATCAACAGACAAGGACTGGGAGTGACCAAAACTGAAAGGTGGTCAAAGGCCAAAGGAAAAGCCAAAAGAGACATGATGATTCAGGAGATGAGAAAAGAAGAAGACAAAAAAAAAAAGACTCCAAAAAGCAGTCCAGCAGAGCCAGCAAGGGCAATGGACAACGTGGGAGAATGCACTCCAAAGAAGTCTCACTTGGAATGACATTTGGCACATGGCCCCTCTCAGGATCAGCTTCATTCTCAGATCTGCATATGACCTTCTGCCCTCAAATGCAAACCTGGTGAAGTGGGGAAAAACAGACGATCCTGCATGCCCCCTCTGCCATGAAAAACAAACAGTGGAGCATGTCCTAAGCTCATGTAAAGTAGCCCTGGCTCAGAAGGTACACATGGAGGCACAACCAAGTGCTCAAAGAGATTGTACAAGCAGTCTGGGCTAGTACCAACACCACAAAAGGGAAAATCAAGACTCCAAAAGCACCCACAACATTCTCCACGGCAGGAGGCAGCAAATCATGGCCAAGAACAACAGTGCCACTCGGAACATGCAGGCAGAGTCTGCTGGACGGGGCAAATGACTGGGAGTGCACTGCAGACCTCCCAGAATGGAAGAGTCACCCAGAGATCATCAGCCAGAGTGGCATGAGACCAGACATAGTAGTCCACTTTCAGTCAACCAAGCAGCTGATCATGATCGAGCTCACGGTGTCATATGAGAACAGAATGGAGGCAGCTCAAATCTACAAGACTGAAAAGTATGCTGATATGGCAAACAGCCTGAGGAGAGAAGGCTATCAGGTCAAAGTCCTCACTGCAGAAATTGGAGCCAGGGGTTTGTAGGAACGTCTGCATACAGCCTCATGAAACAGCTCTCAATTGCAGGGAAGGAAAAAAAACACAGCCCTGAAAGCAATGGCAGGAGCAGCAGAGAGGTGTTCAAGCTGCATCTGGTCAAGGAGGAACAAAAGTGAACTTCATAAGGCTTAACTTTCCCTACAAATATCAGGTGCGCCAGTGGCTCAGTGGTTAGAGTGCGAGACATTCAGTGGACAATCCCTAAAATGGGCATGTCCAGAGGGTCATGGGTTCGAATCCCAGCCAGGACTCGTCCCAAGATGGAAAAAAGGGGGCAGCAGAGGGACATCCGGAGTCATGAACCGGGTGTGGCCCAACCCCCCCCCCCCCCCCCCCCCCCCCCCCCCCCCCCCGAGTGTCAGGAGATAAGGGCCGAAACACTTGCTTGAAGGAGCTTCTCTTCTGAGGACTCTCTGCTGCCACGCTCTCCACGAGTTTCTTTCTATTGTTTTTGAGGTCAGATCGGCTTATCTAATACACATACACATGCAGATTTCATCTTGCCCTCCAGATCGTGCGCGTGGGATCATGCAATGAGATGGGAGAATGGCAGATGGCACATTGTTTCTCCTCTGTTACTTATCAACTGGGACACCTCCATCACGTTTTCGAATGGTTGTCTTCCAGCTATCCGGTTTGATGCTCCCCCCTCTCTCCGCCCTTCCCCTCCCCCCACCCCCACTCTCTCTCTCTCTCTCTCTCTCTCTCTAACCCTTACCTCTCCTTCACGCGTCCCCTGTTTTTTCTTTCAGACTCCCCCTCCTCTCTCTCTCTCTCTCTCTCTCTCTCTCTCCACTGCTGCAATTAAAAAAAAAAGAAAACTATTTTTTCGTCGTACTCTGCCTGAAGCGTCACGATTAGGTCAGTGGAATTATATACTGAGGCTTAGTGTCCTTTTCCTTTCTTTCTTTCTTTTTTTAAAACGGTAGAGACTACCGCGCGTGCGATGTGTGCGTGTGTGTGTGTAAACAGAAACATGGAGCGTGGGACAGCGGGGAAAAAATCCATATTTTTGATCACCACACTTTCACTTGAAACGTTGGAGGTATGAATGAGGAGAGGGGGGTTGGGGGGGGGGGGGGGGTGGAGATTCAGGAAGTCTAGAAATCATTCCTGTCTTTTCTAACCCCCACTCCAACTCGTGTCTTAATCAGAGGTCATTCTGTCGAACCTCTGTGGAACAACACAAAACGAGGCAGTCCTCTGCCGCAAAATTCTAAAAAAAAAGTTAACCCATATTTGCAGATAGTTGTACGAATGACTCTCTCTCTCTCTGTCTCTCTGTCTCTGTCTCTGTCTCTGTCTCTCTCTCTCTCTCTCTCTCTCTCTCTCTCTCTCTCTCTCTCTCTCTCTCTCTCTCTCTCTCTCTCTACTCGCTCGCTATGAAGCATCACAATTTGAAAAAAAAAGTGTGTATTGTACATATAAAAAGCGTAAGTAATAAGTGGAGTTAAAAAAAGAAACAAAAACAAAAACGTAGGCGAGACAGAAAGTATAGCCTATCTGTTCAAAACATGCTGGTAGTTAAAAAAAAAAGTTCGTTCCCAGTACATACATATGCACCGCACACTTCCCCTATGCCCCCCCTCTCTCTCTCTCTCTCTCTCTCTCTCTCTCTCTCTCTCTCTCTCTCTCTCTCTCTTCTCTGTGTCCGCCCGAGGCCCGCTTACCCTAAGACATAAAAAAGGAAGAGGCTCGGTGTTTTATCTAAAGACTGTGTGTCAAAGAATTGTCCATATTGTTTTCCAGAAAGTACATATCAACAAGAATCTAAACTGATAAACAAACTTCTTTTCTTTTTTTTAATAAAAGTTTATTGTTTATGTTTTCGTTTTTCTCTCTTCCTCTTGCTCTTTCTTTTAAGGGCATAGCAGATTTGTCGGTCAGTCAGTCAGTCAGTCAGTCAGTCTGTCTGTCTGTCTGTCTGTCTGTCTGTCTCTCTTTTTGTAAAGAGAGAGAGGAGACAGACAGACAGACGTGTGTGTGCGTGTGTGTGTGTGTGTGTGTGTCCGACATAAAATATTACTCAACGGAGATAAGAGAAAAGCAGTGTCTTGAGGGAGTGGGGAGGGGAGGAGGGAGAGCGTGTGACGTGCGTATACTACGGGAACGGGGTGTATTCGAAGGGGGTAGAGTTAGATGTGGGGAATAGCCGCGTCCGTGTGTCTGTCTTCTTGACGCACTTTAAAGGCCAGTTAATTCGGAATGATGAACTTGCCCCATGCGATGAGCATTTCACTCGATGTATGTCCTTCCTAGACACTTTTCGACACGCCAAAAAAAAAAAAAAAGCGTTCGATAATCTAAATCAGTTCATCAAGGAAGAGTGGCTCGTTCACATCACGAGGACGCGAAGATTTGGGATTAGTGCTGGCGACTGGCTTGTCAGGAACAATATTCTTCTGACTGTACAACTCACGGTAATATCATGCTCAGCGCACCTCTCCGACACGTGACCGGATGTGGTCGACAATGAGCTCTGCTGACGAGGATTGTGATCCATGACATGGAGAATCAGGGCTTTCTTCGAGACCGCCGAACATCTCATAACTTCCCCAACTCCAGTGTGCGGAATGTCCTCACCTAATTCCAGATCCGTAATCTCCGGCACACAGTGGCCAAGGCTGTTCTGTGGCTACTCTCCCGAGCTATCTTTGACGTTACACAATGTTCACAGAACGACAAATCCACGCCCCAACCTGCTATTACTGATCACCCACTGACTTTCCCAAACATCCCAATCCACAGTCAAGCAAGCAAGCGCTTTGCTATAAAGGAGGAACGGGGAGGGTGAGAGGGGCGAAGAACTGAGGGGAAAAGAGCGATGTGTGTTTTGGAAGAAGAAGAACTGGGAGACAGGAAAAGGAGAAGAGTCAGTTGACGAATCCAACGTATGCTCACATCATTACAGACATTCACCAAAATAATCTATTTAGGATTGTTACAGTGTCGAGGGGCAGAGGCCATTAAAGAGGACGCAATGGCGGGGACAGTGTACTAGGAAACTGGAGGGCGATGGAAAGGAGCGGAGGGGGGGGGGGGGGGGGGGGGAGTGCAGATAGGAGCTTGAAAACCGCACCGAATCCATTTTACAGCTCAACGCTGAAATAATTAAAGGAGACGTGTACTTACAGCGAGAAGCACGTTCAAGAGTAGAGTGGTGGGTGGGGGTGGGGTTGGGGGTGGGGGAGGAAATCCTGAAGCCGGCGGAATCCCTGGTCTCACAATGATCACGTGGTGTGGAGATGGGGGCTCTGTACAGTGCACCGCAGTCAGAAATATGTCGGGTGAAATACAATCTACTTTCTCTTCCATTTACCCCGTGAGCTACTAACACAGAAAGCGGGATTTTCATTTCTTTTAACAATATATAAAATAAAAACGAATGAATAAATGAATAAAAAATATTTTCTTTCAAATATTTTTTTTCAATCTCTAAAAAGCAGACCTGCGCAGTCGTGCTCATCAACAAAACAAAAAACAAAAAAAAAACGTGCGCTTTTCTGAACTAGAATGCCCCCTGTCTCTATTTTTTTTCTTTAAATATCAACCGAGTCACATTTCTGACAGTATATAAGCTGCTTTTTCACAGTGGTATTTTGTCTGTTCCAACACGGTCCCTCGACGGAAAATCAATCAGTAAGTATCAGGGTGCTGTATATAGGCGGCTTGTTCTTTTATGGTTCGTCTGGGTCACTTGTTGTGCGACTGCTGTAATGTTGATTTGATGGTGATGCAATCCAGAAACACCAGGGTGCTGGGCTTGTGGGTATAATCCACATTATATCGGTAATTTCTGCTCCGTTTTTAACCTGATGTTGATTTCAGCCAGTTGTCAAGGATCGATTATCGTGGAATATTTCCCGATTTTTACGCGCTAGTGCTGAGTGTGTGTGTGTGTGTGTGCGTGCGTGCCTGCATGTGTGTGTGTGTGTGTGTGTGTGATACTTTTGTGTCACTTCAGTGGCATTACTCTGGTGCCTCTTATTCCAGCTCCCCCTCCACAGTACCACCCCGGTTTGTCCCGCAGTAGCCCCGGTACCGGCAATCCACAGTAAGCGCCTCAATCAGTACCAAGTCGTTAGGAGACCACCCACCGGAGGAAACGCTGCACTGCTGCCGAGTCTCTTAGATTGTGTTCGGTGGTGCCTGTTCTGTTCCAACATACGCAGGACACTAACTACGATGCCCCCTACTGACCGCATAGTTCAAAGGTGCCTGGTTTGAACCAACATACGGAGGACACTAACTACGAAGCCCCCTACTGACCGCATAGTTCAAAGATACGGAGGACACTAACTACGATGCCCCTACTGACCGCATAGTTCAAAGGTACGGAGGACACTAACTACGATGCCCCTACTGACCGCATAGTTCAAAGATGCCTGGTTTGAACCAACATAGGGAGGACACTAACTACGATGCCCCCTACTGACCGCATAGTTCAAGGGTACGGAGGACACTAACTACGATGCCCCCTACTGACCGCATAGTTCAAAGGTACGGAGGACACTAACTATGATGCCCCCCACTGACCGCATAGTTCAAAGATGCCTGGTTTGAAACAACATAAGGAGGACACTAACTACGATGCCCCCTACTGACCGCATAGTTCAAAGATGCCTGGTTTGAAACAACATACGGAGGACACTAACTACGATGCCCCTACTGACCGCATAGTTCAAAGGTACGGAGGACACTAACTACGATGCCCCCTACTGACCGCATAGTTCAAAGATGCCTGGTTTGAAACAACATAGGGAGGACACTAACTACGATGCCCCCTACTGACCGCATAGTTCAAAGGTGCCTGGTTTGAACCAACACACGGATGACACTAACTACGATGCCCCCTACTGACCGCATAGTTGCTCACTTACGGAGCCAGTGTGAGAGAACGTCTTCCGCCTGAAGACGTGTTCACGTCCATCCATCCACGTCCTCATGAACAAGCCGATACCAAGGATCATGACACGAATGACACCAAAGGCGTAGCTATGGAAGGAAAATCGAAATGGGTCACAAGCAGAGCAGGGTATGAAATTCCACAGAATTTCAGAGTTAAAAAAAAAAAAAAAATTTAATGGTGATCGATGAGGATGCTGAAGATGGTGCTATAGAGCTCTGTTTTGGTAAGAGATTACATGACAAGGCTGTACTCTGTTTCCTTTTGACAGCATGGCCGGGCGTCAATCACGCCCGAGACCTACAGACACCTGCAGTGTTGGTCAGGAAACTGAGCAAACCGTGAGAGACTCGTCAATGAAATAGATGAAATGCCACCGCGTGTTTCCAGTCTTCTCACCAGAAGTAACAGCACATTGAACTTTTCGGCAGCAGCCGGTCCGTGCCCCAAATTCCACAAGTAAATAGTGTTGATAGAAATCGAACCCACGACTTCCAAAACTGCAAATCCTCGACATAAACCACTGCACTTTCCGGCTGGTCGCCGGGGCTGGTGTTTTGTTTTGTTTTTTTGTTTGTTTGTTTTTTTAAATTTTATTTTTTTAATTTTTTTTAAATTTTTTTTAGTGACCGCTGCAAAACATTGAAAGGTTTCCAACTTAATTATGCGTGTAATATATGTCGTTCAGCTGTCTGAATTTCGTGTGCCAGAAAGGAAATGCTGGATAGGAAAAGAGATCCGATGCCCGAATTGATGGCGTTGACAGAACTGTTCGGATCAGACGGAGGGGAAGATATGGTCAGGGGATAAGATAAGATAAGATAATGTTGCTTATAGCCCAGCCGACCGCAAAGGGCCACATCAGGGCTGACACCACGTTAAAATCAACTCACCAGTCATGGTCAGGGGAGAGGAGGGGGAGGGATGGGTGACGAAGTTGGGGGGCAAGGCAGAGGAGTAGACCGGGGTTATGGGAGTGATGGAGGAAGATGATAACGGGGACGCGACTCACGCGCTTCAGATAAATGTGACGCAGAAGAAACATTTAGCTTACCCGAAAAAAACTATTATTAGGTGCATATTAGAAGACAGAAATGGTTTAACTGGCAAAGCAGTTTGTATCAAGTTTGAAATTAGTTTAGATGCGAAAGCTGAAACTAGCGCGTATTCTATGGCATAAATTTGAAATATGTGACTCATTATTGTCAATCATTTACGACTGCAAGAAATCGTTTTTGGGAGGCATACACTGAATGCTTACGGCTGTTTTTTTTCTTTCCACATAAAAAACATGAAATTAATACTTAGAGGGAAGAATAATTTTTGGTGGAACCAAAATGACAATCGACCGATTGAAGTGGATAACAACCTATATTAATTAAACATTGAACTGATAAAATGGTTTAGCGTTCGCATAAAGTTCATACAGTGTTTTCACACCTCAGTTCATGCCGTGTTGTCAAACCTCATTTCATGCCGTGTTGTCAAACCTTAGTTCATGCTGTGTTGTCAAACCTCAGTTCATGCCGTGTTGTCAAACCTCAGTTCATGCCGTGTTGTCAAACCTCAGTTCATGCCGTGTTGCGTGTTGTCAAACCTCAGTTCATGCCGTGTTGTCAAACCTCAGTTTATGCCGTGTTGTCAAACCTCAGTTCATGCCGTGTTGTCAAACCTCAGTTCATGCCGTGTTGTCAAATCTCAGTTCATGCCGTGTTGTCAAATCTCAGTTCATGCCGTGTTGTCAAATCTCAGTTCATGCCGTGTTGTCAAACCTCAGTTCATGCAGTGTTGTCAAACCTCAGTTCATGCCGTGTTGTCAAATCTCAGTTCATGCAGTGTTGTCAAATCTCAGTTCATGCAGTGTTGTCAAACCTCAGTTCATGCCGTGTTGTCAAACCTCAGTTCATGCCGTGTTGTCAAACCTCAGTTTATTGGTATGATGGCACTTACTCCTTGACTACGACAGTCTGTGGTTCCACAAACCACCCCACACGGTACATAATCTGTTGCTCCTTCAAGCCATCATCTGATCCTTTGCTTCTTCTCTGCACAGGGATGAAGGTTGTGGTTGTTCTGCTGGCTGTACTGGTGGCGGCCTCCGCCGCGCCTCAGAAACGGTTCTTCATACAAGACATCCAGAATTGGATCCATCAACTGCAGGCCGCTTTCAACAAAGCCAAGGACAAGTTTAACGAACTCACTTCCGGCTTGGGGGGTAACTGATGTTGCTGTCTGCTTATGGAGAGAATGATGATGGCATGACGACGACGACGACGACGACGATGATGATGATGATGACTAGCTTGTATACTATATGCTGATGTGAAAAAAGCTGGGCAGTGTATAGTGACGTTTCATTTACTGTCGTCGAGGAAGAGAACAATATCAGATCGTGTTTTTGTTAATGCTAACTATGCAGCGAATCCGAAGAAACCGAAGCATTTCTGAACGATATTATCAAAAGGTTTGTACAATAATAAAGAAACCCGTACAAATACACTACCTTTATCGTTACCACGCATTTCATCGTTCGTTTATCTGTCAAAAAAGCTTTACAAAGACTGTTTAACCTGTTTTGAACCGAACTTTTGTCAAACGATGTAATGTAGGCCATGGACCTTTTATTCTTCTTGTACAATAATAAAGAAACCCGTACAAATACACTGCCTTTATCGTTACCCCAGGCTAGTAGTCTTTATCCGCACGCATTTCATCGTTCGTTTATCTGTCAAATAAGCTTTACAAAGACTATTTAACCTGTTTTGAACCGAACTTTTGTCAAACGATGTAATGTAAGCTATGGACCTATTGTTCTTTCAAATTACGCCAACGCTGCAAACCGATTCCATCGAAACTTAATGGAACTGTACAACGCAGAGTGCTCATTATTCGTAAGAGTATCACAAAGTTTTCATTGAATCCGAGGGAAGTTACTGCTAAGAGTGGATCATAAGTCAAAAGATTCTTACGACAGGAAATGTTGACATGTCGCATTTTCAGTTGAGAATACTAGCCTACATATTTACACCCTGACTCACAGGGTGGATCCAATATTTGTTAGAACTCAGCGAGGTTTTTTTTTTCTTTTTAAATGTTGATTGGTTAATCAAGAACCATAAGCATCGATAGCGCGCGCGTGCTGCCTGTTATTCCTTGGAATGCAGAGGTGCTTCTTTCCATACAAGGTTGAGACTTACAGTATGGCAGTAGAAGTTTCATTTTCTGATGAAGAAATGTGTTTAAATATACATTTCGATTTCGCCTATCAATGGACATACAACTACATATTTTACTTTTCTTCTGTCTCAAGGGTAATATAAAACAAACATCTTCATTATAGTTGATATAAAGTATTCGTATATTACTTGTTATGTACTGAAAAACATAACTTATTTTGTTATATATTGACTAACATCTTATTTATAATTATTACTTATTATGGTTAGTAAAAGCACGAATTATGGCATTTGAAAAGCACACTTCGTCTCTATGTTTAATTTTCAAACCACTTTCCAAGGAGGTCCTTGGTGAGAGGGGGGGGGGGGGGAGCAATTTCCCTTTTGGGTTTGTCCCGCAGCCTCGTCACATATCATTTTTTTAATAATAAACATTGTATTTTTCTCTTTTTGCATAAACAATGTACACACATATGATCATCAAGAAATTTAACAAGTACAAACAGTATACAAACATACAAGCACCAGCAAATTGGACAAAATACATATTATACACGTGCCAGTAAGTTCTGCTGAGACATATGGCTGGCATATTTTTCAGTTTCATATCTTTTTTTTCAAACATGTAGTAAACTGTTGGAATTGAGGTTGTGTTTCTTCAAACTTACATTTCTATACATAAAATTTAGCTAGCAGCATAACAAAGTCAAAGGTACTGTCTGCCTTGTAATGGTCATCGCATCCAAATAAAACTGTCTTTTCTGTTAGTAATAAGTTTGTGTTGGCACACTTTTCGTTTACCGAATCTCGTCACAGATTCATGAATGCGTATCATTGCTTGTGCATTTTTTGTTTGTTTGTTTGTTTGGGTGGTCAGAATAAGAGACTAATCGTGAGAAAAGAAATAGTTTGATCATGAAAGGGACCCAAAGGAGGAAGTCTGAGGGAGGTGAAAGCATTTAAAACAACAAAGGGCTTCCTTAGGGAAGTGGTTTGAAAATTAAACGTGGAGAGAAAGAATTCCTTTTCAAGGGAGACAATTTATTGCTGTTTCGACTGCATTGCTGTTTCAACTGCCAGTCGAGCTTTGCTTGACGTAGCATGGACTGTTTTAGCATGCAAAGGGCCGTAACTTACATACAGCACCGTGTCGATAGAAAGAAAATATCAGCGTGCTTCTTTGTGATACTTTATATGCACGTTGTTGACAGGAATCCTATCATTAAGCAACTAAGTGCGAAGAGAAAATATATGTTTGAAAAAAAAAAAACTTTCGCCAAAAAAGGAAGAAGTTGAGTGCTGCAAGAAAACAAGAATAGAAAATCGTTATATGCATGGAATACAGTCATATCCTCGTTTACTCAGTGAACTTAAGTGACCGACAACAATTAAAAAAAATATATATATAAAAGAGTTGCTGAGCGGAAGCTCGAAGGAAAGCGGCAAAGGGTGGTGGAAGCGACAAGGGTCGTAACCCTTGCATTATCTTACATTTTTCCCCCTGTACACCCCGCTACCCTCTTCCCATCCGCCCTAGCCTGATGCTCAGCAATTCTTTGGTGTGTGTCTTTTCATTTGATTTCGTAGCTTACAACCCACCCACCCCACCGCTTCTCATATTCCCCTTACCTCCCTATTCTCCCCCCCCCCCCCCCCACCCCACGTGAGTGGTGGTGGTGTGGGAGTTAAGGATGGACATATGACGTCCGCATGTGCTCGAGTGTCTGGCGCACCTTGAAATGTGCTGTTGCTGAGTGTTGTATGATTTTGTTTTGTTGGCTTAACGTTGGCTTATCTCTCTAATTTCTCCCGTATATGATAAGTACGTCTTATCCCCTCCATCCCGTTAATATATATATTTATTCATTTGTTTGTTTGTCTATCTATTTATTTATCTCTTCTTATTTTGTTCCTATCCTACTTGATTTGTGAGCACTAATGGCTTCATTTACATAAAGCACAGATAAATGTACATGATGATGATGCCAAAGGCGATGATAATGATGATGCTAATGGCAATGATAACGATGATTATGGTGATGATGATGATGATAATGATGATGATAAAGATTATGATAATGATGATGATAGTGGTTGGTGGCGGTGGTGATGATTTGATGATAGTGATGATAATGATGATGGTGAAGATGATGATCAAGATGATAAATGATGGTGATGACTGATGAACGTAAGTGATCCTAGTCGCCTGTGTCCATCCGTCTTCTCTGTTCTATCTTAGCGGGCGTTTTGTGAGTGTTCACCTCTAAACATGCCATGACCGTGTTTCAGTCCACTTCGACAGGATTGTGGACCTGCTGATCGACCAGATTGATTCGGGCATGACGGAGGCCGCCTGCATCAAGGTGTGCGAGACCAGTTCCACCAAAATTCTTGGAGACGCTTCCTCCATGGCCGGTGTGGTCTGCGCCCCAGTCTGCACAGCGTGAGTTCTCACCCCATGACTTTGTACTTTTGCTGTTGTTATTCGTCTGTCGAATCGACGAGAACCACTTTCAGACATCTTGGGGTGGGGGGGCTGGGGGAGGAGGGGATGAACTGGGGATACGGAGGTGGCTGATCAAGCCGATGCATGCACGGAATGTGCTGTGACAGTTTGGACAGGCAATGGGGGAGACCTGCCCTTGATTGCTGGCGCGGGCTTTCCTTGCCTGTCTCTTTTGTCGCGCTGCGGCCGTCCTCCTTTCTTGACATAAATTGGCACGTTTAGTGGATAGAGTACCGCCATCTAGCTCGATCCACAGCAGTTTGTTCCCTTAAGTCAGGGTTGACGTTAAACGCTTTCAAGGATGTTTTGAGAATGTAGGGAGCCGGAATAGCTCAGTTGGTAGAGCGCCTGACTCGTAATCTTGGTGATCCTGGGGTTGCAGGTTCGAACCTCCGCCGGGGCGTTTCGGTACAGGGGGATTTTTCCCTCGGAGTTAACATTGGTTCCGACTCCATTTCCCATACAGTCCTTCGAATGAGACTATAAACCGAGGTTCCGTGTGTGAACGCATGCATAACATCTTGCACACACGTAAAATCCCATCACCAACTTTCGGAAGAGTAGGCCAGTTTGGCCGTTGGTATGGATGACACGTTATACATAGCATGCACCTTGCGTGAGAAATGGAAAGAATGAAGGAAGTAAGGAAAATGAGTGATCGATATTGAACGATACTGACTGGATGACACGGGAAACGACTGAATGAAGCGCCAGCTGGCAGCTCTTCAGTCGGCACTACCCAGGTAGGCAGCCCATTGTGTAAATGAGTGTGGGTTGTAAAGCGCTTAGAGCTTGGCCTCTAGCCGAGAATAGGCGCTATATAAGTATTCATTATTATTATTATTATTTGACGCGTTTCATCTGACCTCCGTGGGAACGCTTTCCTTGCTGCAGCTTACCGTAGAAGAGCCTCTTGGGTAGCCGGTGATCTGGCATGCGAGTTTCATGACCTTGGACAGCATCAGGATGGTGTGGATGCTCGGCAGGCCTGCTTGGTCGAGCACCTCTGTGTCTGGGATTCTGTCCTGCCATTTTATGTTTAACAATCTCCTGAGGCAGGTGGAAGTGATTCAGTTTCTTGGCATACCGTTGGTTCACTGTCCACGTTTCACATGCGTAGTGAAGTGTGGGAAGAACAAATGCTCTGTACACTTTCAACTTGGTCTCGAGACTGATTCCTCTTCTATTCCAAACATTGGTGTGTAATCTGCCAAAAGTTGCACTTGCTTTTGCAATTGTGATGCTCACTTCACCATCGATGGTGACGTTCTGGGACACTGTGCTACCAAGGTCGGTGAATTTACTTACTGCAGCGAGTCTCACTCCATTGACTGTGATGGGAGGCTCATGGTAGGGTCTGCCTGGCGCAGGCTGACACAGACCTAACGTTTTCTTTGTATTTATGGCGAGACCGAAGTTGGCGCAGCCTACGGAGAACTTGTTGATGCTAGATTGCATGTCAGTTTCTGAGTCAGTTTTGAGAGCACACTCATCAGCAAACAGAAAGTCCTTGATGATGTCTGTCATAACCT
>CM031597.1:115751917-115754417 GCA_018398815.1 Conus ventricosus | reverse complement strand
AGAATGTTGCTCACATGTTCTGAACAACACTGCAGGTGTCTGTATCTCTTGGGACTGGTTGACGCCGGGATATATTATGAAAGGAAGCGTAGAGTACAGCCCTGTCATGCAGTCTCAAATCGGAGTGGAAATCCGTAGCACCATCTTCATCATCCTCATTCTCATCGATTGGCATAACAACAAACAAACAAACAACACCTCACAGCAACACAGCTAGGCGCTTTTACAATGTCAGTGCTCATGAATGGAACATCAGAAAATTCCTATCTCTCGTCAGTCAGAAAAGCGTCCGGGTAATTCTTTGTGGCCACAAAACATCGGCATGGGTTACAGGATTTTTTTTTCACGTGCCTGTCTATTCTGCGTACATGGGCTGTATACACGAAGAGTCTTGGTTACTGACGTGTCTGCTGAACCTAAGCTAACCTGAGAGACCGGGAAAGTCTCATTGCACCTTTTTTCACATTCCACAATACCCGATAGCTATAAGCCTAGGCTCGAACCTAGGATCCTCAGTTGGAGAGGTGCCCCATAGGTTTCCATCCATGCGGCTGTGGCACCTGTGCAATCACTGTAGGCCTACTATACCTCAATGTGGACAAAAGAGTGTGGGAGGCTATCTCATTTTATATGCCCCTCCTGCCACCCCACCTCACCCCCTCGGGTGGCATTGCTCCTACGCCGCTTATTCTGATCAGCTACACCCGGTTCGTGCAAAACAAAACGAAAAGAAAGTCTCAGATTTGGTTGCCCTTCATGCCCTACTTTCACAGTGACGTCGATAGGACTGACACAGATTGCAGCGTGTATATTAAAAAAGAAACAATCAGCCAAAAATACTAAGAAACACACAAAAAAGCGCCTCTAGAGGAACGCTGGCTTACCACACTATACAATACAGACAACCAACATTTTGGACATCATGCGTTCCTCAGACTGCCACAGTAACAGACATGAAAAAAAAACAACAACAAGAAAATAAAAACGCACAGCAGGATGGAACTGGATATGACTTTTTCTATGCAAGTCAAAATGAACAGCGTAGGAATTTTTTTCCGGTGAGAAGGCACGGAAGATAAAACATAAAAAATCCAAAATGAGGAGAAGAAGAAGAAGAAGAAGAAGAAGAAGAAGAAGAAGAAGAAGAAGAAGAAAGAGGAAGAAAAAAATCAATGCTGTCAAATTATACAAATATCACCAAAGAGGGCTTGTATTATGTATAAGAAAAAACTCATCACCAACAACAGCTAACCAACCAACCAAACAAACAATGACCAAAACAATTAATTGAAACATATATAGGCTAGATATCGCTCTGCAAATGCGACGAAAAACGTTACATGGCAAATATTTAACTGAATGTCTCTCACTGAAATGTCTTCTGCACCTACATAAACTCTTTAAAAAAAGTAAGTTTGATATGGTTTTCAGTTAAAAGTATCTATAGATGCATACGTACAAGTATAATTCATAAAGCGACGGGGCTGTTAGTCGGTCGATGGGAGAGGAAGAAAAGACACCGGATGACACCGAGAACGTTAAAATGTGAATATCTAACTTTTCTTTGACAGCATAGTGGTAAAGGTGAATTTTGTAAAGAACAAACAAGTGGGGTAACTCTTGCTCCCATGATGAAATAAACGCACGCCTATGACTCCAAACGAATGCTGCTTACGACACCGAATCGCCTGGCAGATATGACAGCACAAAACACACAGAACAAACAAGAAAAGATTCCCCCCAAAACAAACAAACAAACAAACAAACAAACAAACACAGCAACAACAACAGGAGAAATGAACAAATACAAATTAGCATTTATTTATCATGTCAGCATGCCTTATTATACCCTTGGCAGCCCATGACGTTTTGAAGCTTCCAAAAGGTAGAAAATTAATCTTCGTCTGTTCATAACGCCCATGCGTTGAATAGATTTTAATTGTAACCCTCCGACAGCTCCCCCTGCGCACCCCCCCCCCCCCCCCTCCCTCTTTCCCGGCCCTAAAGACTTATTTAACTGACTTCAGACAAATCCTTGAGACAGCTGCTGCAGTTCTGTTTACACAGACCTGACGTTGAACTGATTACCATGCAACTTACCACAAACCTGACGTTGAACTGATTATCATGCAGCTTACCACAGACCTGACGTTGGACTGATTATTATGCAGCTTACCACAGACCTGACGTTGAACTGATTATTATGCAGCTTACCACAGCCCTGATGCTGAACTGATTATTATGCAGCTTGCCACAGGCCTGACGTTGAACTGATTATTATGCAGCTTACCACAGGCCTGACGTTGGACTGATTATTATGCAACTTACCACAGACCTGACGTTGAACTAATTATTATGCAGCTTACCACAGCCCTGATGCTGAACTGATTATTATGCAGCTTGCCACAGGCCTGACGTTGAACTGATTATTATGCAGCTTACCACAGGCCTGACGTTGGACTGATTATTATGCAACTTACCACAGAACTGATGCTGAACT
>CM031597.1:115734417-115746917 GCA_018398815.1 Conus ventricosus | reverse complement strand
AGGCTAAACTACAAGGGACTCAGAGGAAGTCTAGTCCCCAGACGTGTGGCATGAAGGCCAACCGGCATGTGGATACGCCCTGGTGCCCACAAACCAGATTTCCAGCTATGGGTCAAAAAGCTCCACTGCCGTGTGGATGTCTGGGAGAGACAAAGGCTAAGGGAGTAAACCATGATAGATAATCCGGAGTGGCGCAGGGGAGTAAACCATGATAGATAATTCGGAGTGGCGCAAGGGAGTAAACCATGATAGATAATCCGGAGTGGCGCAGGGGAGTAAACCATGATAGATAATTCGGAGTGGCGCAAGGGAGTAAACCATGATAGATAATCCGGAGTGGCGCAGGGGAGTAAACCATGATAGATAATCCGGAGTGGCGCCCCCAAGGCAGTGAGTCACCGTGACACCTTTCGGCAACTCCTGCAGCTGCATTGACACCATACTGTACTGGCTTGTCCTTTCTGTTGGATCCTATCAGCAAAGTCGAGAGGGGGATTTGGGCTATTGGGCGCCTCAGGATCTTCACACACATCACCCAGGCCTGCGCCATGGAGAGGTCACTCCAGTGCCGCTACCCAGCGACGCAAGGTCAGTCAGATATTCTTCTTGTAAAATAACACCATTACCTAAGTCAACAGGTCAGTCAGACATTCTTCTAGTAAAGTAACACCATTATCTAAGTCAACAGGGGCATAAAACGGGGAACTTTCTGGTGGAATATAAGTACAAAAATACAAAAAAAAATCTTTTCTGTTTCAAACAACAATTTGTCAGTTAAGAACACAAACAAATTAAGAAACATCACTTAAATTCATTTAACATATGGGATGAACTCATTCTTTCTTAGACAAACCACACCTCCTGACTGCGTTCCCAATCTTGAAAATTTAACAGCAGATTTACAAAATACAAAATACTTTATAACCAGTAAATAGATCATGATAATCTTCAATGAATGTTTCAATTAAATGGACAAATTTAAACTGATAAAGAAATGAAATAGAATTGGGATCTCCAAATTTAGACACACCAAACCATTTACAGTCAAAGTCACAAAGGAAACAGATGTATGTGTAATTGAATAGGAAATATTCTTCGTATGCTCACCGTCACCGGACCTTTGACGCAGATCCGCACTAAAATGCAATGCGTTCATCCTTGGGACAAATTCTATCTTGCCACTAAGTTTTGTTTTCGTTTGACAGATTTTCGCGTAATCTTACCACCAGACAAACTGGCAAACATCCAAAGATGATGTAAACATCACATACATTAGTAGAGGCAATGTTGGTTTCATGAGAGCGATTATCTCATTTTCTGAGTTTATATGACATCCAAAAGGTGATCAGGCACCAGAATGAGTAGAATTGTTTCATGGTTCGTCACCAGGTTCAGAAGTCGTATTTCCATTCGTTTGTGAGCATGAGCAAGAAAATAATGATGTTCCCTACAGAAACAGTAATTACTGCTATCGTATGATATTATTGAAAAAAACATTAGAATATCAAATGTCAACGGTCAACAAGACAGTTATTGTAAAAGAGAACTACAATTAAAGGCTGTTACATACCCTTCAGCACAATATGCTCATCATGCACATCAGGGCAAAGACAAAATTGAGAGAGAAAAAAATCAAAAGAAAATGAGAGAAAACGAGAAAGATCAGGGCGGATAAAATGAACGGGGAAGGAGTGGATCGTGTCACAAAAAAATAAAAAAGCACATAGAGACAGAAAGAATACAAAACTAACAGAGGAAAAACTAATCAATTACATGAAACAAGAACAACAACAAAAAACTGTAAAAAAAAAATCGACAGGAAAAGGGAAAAAAATCAATGGAAGGGAAAGAGCGAAAAGAAAACGAAATAGAAACATGAAGAAAAAACAAGCAAAAAATAAAAGAGAAGAAGAAGAAGGGTTAGAAGGAGGAGGAGGAGAAGGAAGATAAGGAAGGAAGAAAGCAGGAAGCGAAACGGAAAACAAAAGGAAAACAGAGAGAAAAAGTAAGTGGCAATAGAAAAGGAAAAGGAATGAAATTGAAATAGAAACAGAGGAAAAGAAATGGATCGATGCATCTGAGTGCATAATAAGGACAATGTCACAAGATGTGCACAGAGATGAATTGCGGGGCAGTGGGACATGGAGGTAGATGAACAACGCTGACTGAACTCAACTGCTTTCCCCTTCCTTTCTTTGCTTCTTTCCCGTCCATTTCCTTCTCCCCTCCTCCACCTTCACCTCCTTCCAAGATCTCTTCTTCCTCCTCTTTCATCGTCTTTTTCTTTTCTTCTTCTTCGTCTTCTGTCTGTCTGTCTGTCTCTCTCTCTCTCTCTCTCTCTCTCTCTCTTCTCTCGTTCAGTTCCCACCAACACACACGCATATGCACACACGCACGCATGCGCGCGCGCATGTGTATGTCTGGAGGGATGTAAGAGAGAGAGAGAGAGAGAGAGAGAGAGGGGAGGGAAGGAGAGAGGGAGGGAGGGAGAGAGATGCTAACCCTCACACACAAACACGCACGATGGCATGTACACACTCGAACACACACACACACACACACACACACACAAGCAGAGTCAGTGAACTAGCACTGCTCACATTTGACAACTTTCCACACCATGTGAAACACGTGCATTTGAGGGTGTGGCGTTAGGGCATTGACCTGGTATTCGAAGTTCACGCGCATTTAGCATGAAGGGTGTAGAATAATGAGATGCATTATTATAATATTATTGACCAATCATTATTTAGAATGATTGTAGCGCCGAATGTCGACTGCCGGAAATGCGGGGGACTTGATTGGAGTAATGAAGGGTAAACAACGTTCAGAAGAGTCGTCTCTCTAATACTATTAAGCCATTGTGTTCTACTGAGGTTAGAACACACGACAAAGGGCTGGTCCAAGTCGGTAAGTGTGAGTGTGACAGAGCGAGAGAGAAAAAGTTTGTCTGCCTTTAGTCGGTTTGGCAGCCTGTGACTGATAAACACATCATGAAAATGAAGGTCCTGAAATGGACACTAATTTCGTTGTCATGCCCAATTCCACGTTAAAATTGAAGGGAAGCTATCAGAGCACACCGAAGTTTTGAATGTGTGTAAAATGTCAGTTTGACTGATCTCAAAGTCCTCATTTTTTTGTCGTTTAAATCAAACAGTAAGGGCCTACATATATAAAATGATTTGTGTGTGTGTGTGTGTGTGGGAAGAATACCTTTGAAACCCCACTCACGTACCAAACCTTTCTTCCCGTCGAATATCAAGGACAGTTCGATTGCAGAAATGATCACACAAAAAAGAAGAAGAAGAAGAAAACACTGACATGATAAAGAAACTTACTGTGCCAGAGCATTTCAGTAAATCAGATTGGCTGTATTGACGAGAAGCTCTAGGGGAAGGGACGTGTGAGATGAAATATGTCTGCTGCCCTCTCTGGCCCCGCCCCCCATCGCGCCTCCCGCCTCGCTCCCCCCCCCCCCCCCCCCGCCACGCCTCCCCACCCTCCCCTTAACTTCTGAGCATACTACCAAGGTTTGATGTGTGTGTGTGTGTGTGTGTGTGTGTGTGTAAGGAGACGTGCGGAGGTGGTTAAACTGCGAGGTGACTAGAATAATGCATGCTGAATATGTTTACAATTTTCTTTAGTTGAACGCCAGCGATAGGATGGGGTGTGTTTATGTGGGGGGTCAATTACATAAATTTTGTTTTTAATTGAGTGGGGGGGGGGGGGGGGAGGGGGGGCTGGAAGAAGAATGGAGGGGTAGGGGTAGAAGACAGCTTCCCTAAATCACCAGGATGTGGGTGGATGGACGGGGGGGGGGGGGGGGGGGGAGGAAAAATATTGATTCTTTTAAAATAATAATAATAATGAATATTTCTATAGCGCAAATCCTAAATTAGCTCTAAGCGCTTTACAATACTAGGACTAACGAAAACACGCACGCGCACACACACACACACACACACACACACACACACACACACACGCGCGCGCACACACGCACACACGCACACGCACAAACCGCATACTCAGGCACGGGGAAGCAGATACGTACAGCACACACGGGAAAGCAGACACGCACAACCACTCACGCACACCTTCGCACACACGCACTAACATAAACTGACACCTGTGTATGACCGGGTAAAAAGATGAGTTTTTAGTTTCGTTTTGAAGACTGGAAAAGAGTCACAGTGCCTGATGTCGTGTGGAAGAGAATTCCAAGTTTTAGGAGCCAGGAAGGAGAAGGAAGTGTAGTGACGCACGGTTTCTGCGCACGTAGGCGAGCTCAGCGGAAGTGCACCTCGCGTGAGAAGTGTTCACTGACACTCAGGTAAACAAGCTGACGAACTTCGGCAGTACGACACGCGAGCTTGAAGAGTGCGGTCTTACTAACTTGTTGTTAGGTTAGCGACGCAAGGCCTTGAGGAGAGAGCGGACTAGCTAACTTGTAGTTAGCTAGGGAGCTCGACACTCGGCCTTGAGGAGAGCGGACTAGCTAACTTATAGTTAGCTAGGGAGCTACGTCGTACTACAGTACACTAGTGACAGACCAGTGCTGGGGCCTCCAGTTACCAGGAGACAGTTTTGCCCTAGCACTGCGACAGTACAGCCGTAGACGGACACAACGGCTAGGACGGTTCTGACAGCACCACTGCTGGGCCCGGAGGTGGACACTGACAGAAAGACTGTACCAGCTGCTTGACCCTCTGAGGAAAGCTGCAAGCTCGGCTTGGACAGAGTGCGTCGCAGACTGTGTGTGACAGACCTTACTTGACAGTTCATGCCAGTGAAGGGCTTGGAAAGAATCCTGACGAAGCCCCCAAGCCCGAGTCTGGACTGACCAGGTAAGGTAGAGTGCGTGTGTGCGAGTGCAGAAGTGCTAGGTATATAAACGAACTTCTCTTGAGTGTAGGGAAAACACTTCATTGGTGTCAGGAGTGGGATATGCTTAGCACTTTCAGTTAGTACAACCCTAGCTGTAAGTTAACAACAAACAGAAGTTGTTAATAGCGTTGGGTGTTGGTTGTGTTGTACACAGACCAGGTACTAATTGTACTCCACACTAGTACTTTCCAGTTGCTCCATTAGTAAAGGGGGAAAGATTTATTCAGTAGACCATAGGGCTGAATGTAACACAGCCTCTGGATTGAGCAGTGCAGCTTGTGTGTTCAGGGAAAGGAAGGGGAAATTGAGGTTATCCATGATGACGTCCATTCCTTGTGGCAAACCCAGTGACGACCTGCTTGAACTGATTGATTTCGGAATGCAGCAGGGGGCCATGGAAGATTTAATAGAGCCCCAAAATGGCCGCCGCATTGGGGGGAAGAAAAGAAAGAGTACTCCCTTACCCACATGGGATGAGCAGCAGTCCATGGATGATTTCTGGTCCTCTCTTCACTCAGGGGCAAGCAAAAACACAAGTCTAGTTGCTGAACCCAGTGATACCAGTTCCTTGCTCGCCGAGCTGCCACCAGTTCCGACTCATCCACTAAACTTTGTGGACAACCTGGTTGAGTTGGAAGTGGGCTCTCCTGGGTCTGCTGAAAAATTGGAACCCCATCCCTCCAGAATGGTGAGAAAATCACCAGGAAGGAGCGAGTCTTTTAGACTTGGTTACTCGGATCGGGGACACGAGCGGTCGCGGAGGTCTGTCTTCGTCAAGGTCGGCCTCTAGCGGACAGCATTGCCACAGAATTGGGTCAGAGTCTCTGGCGTGGGAACACAACCAGAGTCTGAGGCAGTCGAATCCTGAAACAAGATCACAGGGACGACAGCACAGACGCCATGGTGGGGACTTTAGACCTAAAGATTCCAGGCACTTCACCCCATACTCAGGTAGGTCTAGGTCGCCAGCACCGACTGACCACAGGCGTCGAGATTTTGCTGGAGATCATGACCAAGAGCATAGAGATGGGGAGGGGCGCCTGTATAGTGGCAGGAGGCATGACGGACGAACACGGGCCCGTCGAGCTGTCCCCTGCTCTCGAGAGTAACTTGGAGCAGGCACCAAAGGTCTAGGTCACACGAAACAGGTTTTTACTGGCATGACCATCACGACTGCACTGAGAGTGAGTCGGAATTGTATTCTGACCCTCAGACAGCAGCAGAGAAAACGGTCCTGTTAGGTACTCCCATTCTGGACCGAGAGGGGACCCGCGGAAATTACCAAAAAATTTACAGTATGACGGGAACACAAACTGGCTGTCATTCAAGTACAGGTTTGACAGCTATAGAACAGCCCTCAACTGGTCAGAAATGGAGAGTCGGGATTACCTGGGATGGTGTCTGGATGGAAAAGCCCAAGACTTCTTCACCATTGCCACCAAGATGAGCAGTCAGTGCTCATATCACCAGATGATGATGAAGTTGGAAGCACGCTTCGGGGCCAGAGAGCTGACTGAAACAGCCAAACTCAAGTTCCAGCAAGCCAGCCAGAACCCAGGGGAGTCCTATGAGGACTGGGCAGACCGGGTCACCGTGCTTGCTGTTTCAGCCTTCAGAGACCTGCCAGAAAGTTATGTACAGGGCGAGGCGATCAGCAAATTTTGCACTGGTAGTCAGGATAAGGAGGCAGGTAAATATGCCTATCTGGAGAGACCCAGAACCATGGAAGAAGCCGTCCATAAGGTCAAGTGGTACCAGCACGTCTCCCTGGTCATGGATGAGGCACCAAGGAAAGTTCAGGAGGAGCCACAGGTCAGTTCTGGTTTTTCCAAGCAGAATCTGGACAGCTTTAAGTTGATTGTGGAGAAACTGACCACTCATCTGCAGCTTATAGCCAGAGAAAGTGGAAAGCAACCTGACAATCCGGATTCCAACATCCAGTGCTTTTACTGCAAACAGGTTGGGCACCGGAAAAAAGATTGCAGGCGGTACCAGAAGTGGCTTCAGAACCAGTCTAGCAAAGGAGAGGGAAGGAAGGAAAACGACACCATCTCTTCAGTCAAGTCGCCAGTTCCTTCACGCTCTGTCAATGCGGTAAAGACCATCTCCAATGGCAGAATTTCCAAGGTGCAACCTTCGGTACGGTCCAAGGCAGTGGGAGCTACTGGCAATAATCCGCCACATATGCCTAGTGCTTCACCGCTGAAAGGACCGAACCAGCCTCTGACAGTAAGCACTCCATGCAAGAATTCGAAGGAACCATCGTCTGAGGTTATTCGAATTGCTAGGGTCAGGGCTGGTTCTAAGATGAAAGTGACCATGAGGGAGAACAGGTCAGGATGCCAGAGTAAGGACTCGGATACAGCTGGCAAATCAAGTTGCACTGGAAAAGTGTCAGCCAGGCATACTCAGGACAGTAGGGGTATTGGGCAGTCTAGCCAGCATCAGGAGGATCCCAACACAGGCCTTATAGAAAGGGACAGGAATCCTCTGACAAAGGGCCCACAACAGGGAATAGATGCACGGACTCGAACCCTACTGCTGAGATCCAGGATGCTAGAACTTCTCCCAAGCACATGTCTGTACATCGCCACAGATCAAGGAAGGCAAAGGAGGCCGGTTCCACATGCCAGGAAACCCAAAAGAGGGGCAAGAAGTGTTTGATTCCTGGATGTGGAGAGGCTAACCGGTATCCGAAAGCTCATGCCTTCATTCACCATCTGCCTGGCATATTTGATGAAAGGTTGCCATCTTCATCAAAGGTTGTTTTGCAGGGTCGGACACAGGCACTTAGACAGGCAATGGCATGGCTACTGGGGCCATGTGGAAACTGGGAAAAGCTGGTGGACTTCATCAGCAGGCGGCACTGCCCCAGCTTGGGCAATACAGTCTTCACCAACTGCCAGAAGGAGGCCATGAAGGCTTTTAGCCAGCATGTGGGAGAGCCAGTTCCAGAAACACTTCATCTGGAGTCTGTGCCGGCTCTCATTCACTGGAAGGCACTGTTGGTGTTGATGGCTAGTATGAGCCCGGAGAGGCAGAGCTGCTGGCGGAGGAGGTACCAGCACCAGTGGACATGGAATCCCCTGAGCCTTCTACTTGCTGTTAGGGTGCCTGAGAGAGAGACTGTGATGGTATGCTGAGGGGTGTGCAGGGCATTGTGGCAGGCCATGGATTGGTTTGTCGTGTCACTGGGAGGCTGGAGGTGACTGCTCCGGTTCCCCTGAATGCAGTGTCTTCTGTCCGCCCTGGGTGACGTGCGCATCCAGGATGGGCAGAGGGAAGCGATGGCCACTTTTTGCCAGTATATCGGGGGGCTGGTTCAGGGTAGCTTCCAGATGTGCCCGGCTGAGGCGGCAACCGTCCTGGTTCATTAAAAGGTCATGCTGCTTCTGGTGGTGCAGATAGACCCACAGGGAAAAAACTATGGAGAACACTATCTAGCGCTGGAGGCCTGGGAGCCTGCCCAAGCAGTGAGACCTTAGGCATCTGCTGACCCTCCGAAGTGGCTGAAATAGCCTTACGGACGAGGTCGCAGACGGCTATGGATCAGTTTCCATGGGCCTGTTGGCACACAGTGCTTTTCGCATCTCCGGCTGCTAAACAGGAAGCACTCTCAGAGGACCTGCAATCGACACTAAACAGACATGGGCTCAAGCGAGGTGAAGAGCTCCCTTCCTCACTGCAACCCTGGACAAAAAGCTTTCATCATAAAGTCGGGGGGGAGTGTAGTGACGCACGGTTTCTGCGCACGTAGGCGAGCTCAGCGGAAGTGCACCTCGCGTGAGAAGTGTTCACTGACACTCAGGTAAACAAGCCGACGAACTTCGGCAGTACGACACGCGAGCTTGAAGAGTGCGGTCTTACTAACTTGTTGTTAGGTTAGCGACGCAAGGCCTTGAGGAGAGAGCGGACTAGCTAACTTGTAGTTAGCTAGGGAGCTCGACACTCGGCCTTGAGGAGAGCGGACTAGCTAACTTATAGTTAGCTAGGGAGCTACGTCGTACTACAGTACACTAGTGACAGACCAGTGCTGGGGCCTCCAGTTACAGGAGACAGTTTTGCCCTAGCACTGCGACAGTACAGCCGTAGACGGACACAACGGCTAGGACGGTTCTGACAGCACCACTGCTGGGCCCGGAGGTGGACACTGACAGAAAGACTGTACCAGCTGCTTGACCCTCTGAGGAAAGCTGCAAGCTCGGCTTGGACAGAGTGCGTCGCAGACTGTGTGTGACAGACCTTACTTGACAGTTCATGCCAGTGAAGGGCTTGGAAAGAATCCTGACGAAGCCCCCAAGCCCGAGTCTGGACTTAACAGGTAAGGTAGAGTGCGTGTGTGCGAGTGCAGAAGTGCTAGGTATATAAACGAACTTCTCTTGAGTGTAGGGAAAACACTTCAGAACGATCCCCCTTCTTTTGCATTTGAATCTGGGAGGAACCAGGAGCAACGAGTCAGAAGACGAGCGAAGGGTTCTAGCTGGGCAGTATGATTTTAGAAGGTCAGACAGATAGGCTGGAGTTCCAGATTTAACAGCATTGAAACAGAGGCATGCGATTTTATATGTCACCTGGCTTTGACCGGTGTCGTATATAATACTGTCGCTCATAAAATCGTGTCGCAGCGACAGTATTTCCCGGGAAATACTGCATTTTATGGACAGCTACAATATTCTATAGGACATTTTTCGTGAAAAGTTGTCGCGCGACAATTTTTTCCAGCAAATATTGTCTCTGCAACAGTATTTCACGTGAATGCTGTCGCTGCGATACAATTCCACGGCGACAGTATTATATACGACACCGGCAACCAGTGAAGTCTGCGTAATAATAGTTGAGGGTGCTCTTTGAAGGGAGCTTTGAGGATTAGTCTAGCTGCACAGTTTTGAACGTGCTGAAGTTTTTTGGTGAGGAAGTCGGGAAGGCCTGCCAGTAGAGAATTACAATAATCGAGACGCGAAAGCACGAGAGAAGTGGTGAGAGTTTTGGTTGCTTCAGTGGTAAGATGTCGGATAGCACCTATACGTCTAATTTCCAGAAAGCATATTTTACAGACATGGTTCACCTGTCTTCATATCAAGACCGCTGTCGATAAAGACACCAGGTTTTTAACCTTTACTGAGAAGGAATAACAGTACTGCAGATCAGAAGTGAAGAATTTACAGAAAGAAGCGGGTGTTTTTGCTCCAGGTAAGCTGAACAGTAAGGCTTCAGTTTTGTCATGGTTTAGCTGAAGTTTGTTTTCAGCCATCCAGTCCCGAACGACTGTAGGTTCGTTTAGGGTAGCCTAATGAAATGGCCTTGTTTGCTGATTTGAGGAAAGCTGAGTCTGACCAGATTTATTCTCTCCCTGCCTCTCCCCTTCTCCACTATCTGTATGGCTTGCAACTAGCATCCTTTAATTCATTTTTATTTTACCAAGATGAAATTAATTTAATTTCTTGCAGTGTTATGGTTAAGTTGTCAGGAAAACTCTCTCTCTCTCTCTCTCTCTCTCTCTCTCTGTTCCTCCCTTCCTCCCTGATAGTGGCTTCCCTTGCTTGGCTACCAGCAAGAAGCATTTCATCATCCATCCATCCCCACCCACCCCCTCTCTCTCTCTCTCTGTCTCTCCCTGTCTCTTCTCTGTATCTCTGTCTCCCTTCCTCCCTCTCTCTCTCTCCCTCTCATTCTCCCTCTCTCTCTCTCTCTCCACCCCCTGCCCATCCCCTTCCCCCTCCCTCTCCATCTTCTCCTTTCCCCCTCCTCTCTGTCTACCCGTCTCTGTCTGTCTGTCTCTCTCTGCCTCCCTCCTCCTCTCTGTCTCAAACCCGTCTCTGTCTGTCTGTCTCTCTCTTGCCTCCCTCCTCATTCTCTCTGTCTCTACCCGTCTCTGTCTGTCTGTCTCTCTCTGCTCTCCTCCTCCTTCTCTCTGTCTCTACCCGTCTCTGTCTGTCTGTCTCTCTCTGCTCCCTCCTCTTCTCTCTGTCTCTACCTGTCTCTCTGTCTCTCCCTCTCTGCCTCTCTGGGTCGCTCTCTCTCCACCCGCCTGGACACCTGTAAAATTTACTTTAACACCCTTTTTACGTTAAAGTTTTCGTAAAATATTAAAAGCGTATTTTAGTGAAATGGAAAAGGTAATGGCGTATTTCCCTTGCTATTTCAAAGCATCCTCAAGTTTTACTGCATCAATGCCGACCTAGATTTTTTTAACGCCCCCCCCCCCCCCCCCCACCCCCAACTTGTATGGAAGGGGGATTAGGAAAGGAAACCCTCCTCTCCCATACTCTCTAACGGTTTCCTATTTCAAACATAAAAAGGTTCTTTCCTTCCCTCCGTCCACATTGTGAGTACAGTCCTTATGACCTTGTCACTTTTTGTGGAGGAGGGGGGGGGGGGGGGGGGAATGTGAACAATAATCTAACGAAAAATATAAGAAAAACGGTGACTAGAGATCTTAGCCTCCCACCCAACCCCCCTTCCTTTTTTGTAAAAGGATTTTAATTGTCAGGCTACGAGTTTTTACATTTGACAAGTTGCAGACCACTGAAGAGGCCGACCCGCTAGCATCACACAGTGTGGTAGCTGAGTCCCCAAATAAAGTAATAAACATTTGTTTTGCCTCAAGCTTTTAATGTACGCATTTAGCATATTCCTATTTGATTTGATCTATAAAAAAGGAGCTTGAGAGAGAACTGGGAATAAATACTTGACTGCTAACTGACCGTGACTGTTAAAATGTTTTGCCAGTACTTGGTCTACCCTGAACAAGTTGTTAAAAGAAACCTGCATCCACAAACACGCAAAAAAGAACAAATCTAAATGTTTGGGTCAAAATTGTCTCTATTTCAGATCACAGATTCCCTTTGAGCATCCAAGTGTCTTGCTAAGTTTCAGTACCAGTTATCCATTAAGTGAATGAAATGGGACTCTGGACGTGTCTTTCTGTTTGAGATAAGAAAACAAAATAACACGCTCACTTTAGACTAAATCCGGCCATGGCGTATGTGTGTGTGTGTGTGTGTGTGTGTGTGCGGGGGGGGAGGGGGGGTGGAATTAACGCCTCTGACGGGACTCGAAACCTACGACCTCCCAGCCTGCGACTCCCGACACTAACCACTGCACTGCGCCAATAAAAGGTCTAAAGTTCTCAGACTTTCGACCATAGGGGCAGTGAACAGTCAGAAAATTCAACCGTGTCTATGGCATGGCATGTTGGAAGGCGGAGCCTATCTTTGGTCTTTCGCCGTCTCTAACCTTCTCTAAAGTGAACCGGGTACCCGTTTACTGCTGCCTGCAGAGAGGGTTTTCGAGCCGAAAAAAATCCGACCCCACGTGTGGTTCGAACTCACAGCCGTCCCCTCCGCGGGCAAATGCTCTACCATTTGACTGCGACACCCCTCTGTAGAGGCTGATCAGACTTTGTGACGTCAGTGTGAGGGCGATCTCCTTAAGGTACTTTGTACAGGCGGAGAAACATTCGACATGCTCGCATGTCCATATCCCGCTCTGCCCAAGACCCAGATTATTCTAAAAAAGAAACTAGGAGACAACTCGCACAAATAAGCCGAAAGCCGTGAAGATTGGCTACATCCAAATTTACTCCCCGTAAGAGAGACAAGCCTCGACAGAAA
>CM031597.1:115723843-115734317 GCA_018398815.1 Conus ventricosus | reverse complement strand
GTCAAAAATTTGGTTTTGGGGGAAATTTGTTTTTTTGGCGAATAAAAAAAATGAACAAAATCTTTATTCCCCCAAAAGGATTTTGGGAAAAGGAATAACAGCAATAAAAAAAGCAAAACCCCAGCAGCTGGGTCAGGAACAAACGGGGGGGGCAAAAAAAAGGGTTTTCTAAACAAGCGATTTGGCAAATTTTTTTTTCCTGCCCCTTTAGAGGGAATACGGGAAACCACACTTTTTTAAATTAAAACCCCAAAACGCCCCATAAAGGATCTTTTTATATTTCCCTCTGAAAACGATTAGACGAAAAAAATTTTAAGGTCGCACTCACAGTCTTTTGACATAGCTTCAAGATACAAAATGGGGGAAACCCTTTAAACCACAAAAGAGTGCTTTTGTTGCGGGTTGCCTTAAAATTGAATCCCAACGAGGCCCGCTATCTTATCCTCGCTTGATTAAAGTCGATAAAGGAAAAAATTTTTAAAAAGGCCCCAACGGTGAATAATTTTTGGGTTGAAACATAGGTTACCATTAAAAGGGCATTCCGGGAAAGTTCACAGTTCACGGCTTTAGTCGAAAACTTTAAAAAACATTACCCGAAAAGCCCTTTTTTCTTCCCAGTTTTAAAACAGAGAGCTTATTGACAATTCCCCGCAACCCAAAAAGGGGTTAGAAGACTCCCCTTCTTTTTTTGGGGCGCGGGAATTAATGAAAAATTTTAAAAGGGCAAAACCCAGTAAAAAGCAATCAAAGAAAAACAATAAATGTTGTTTGAAGACTCCATTTTCACCCAAACAAACTTTTACCTTTTGGTTTGAAAGTAAGGTATCTTTATTTCCCGGGGGGAAGCAGGGGCCTCGCATCGGGGCAACCATCCGTTTGGAGTACAAACCATTTGAAATAAAAAAATTTGTAAAGAGGGTTTCCCCCCGTGTATTTTTTTACAAAAAACTGACCAAAACAAAACAACCAGCCCCCTCAAAGATTTTTTGTAAAGGGGAACTGAAAGAAAATCCCCCCAACACATTTTCCCCCTTTAATTTTTTTAAAACGGTTCAAAAGGCCCAATATGCATATAAAAACTTGGATTAACAAAACACTTTTTGTGTTTGTTCTTTTAAGATTTCTGTTTAAAACATTTTTTGTTGATCTCATTTTTTTTTTATCTTTAATTTTTTACGTTGTCATGATGAAAAGTCTTATTGCCAAACAATGCTTCTTTGTATTTTGTCATGTGATATTTTTGGGACGCACAACACGGGCGAGATTTTCCTTTTTTGCTTTTTTAAATGGTTTTTTCCTGGCTCGAAAAACTGTACATTTTTTCCCTTAACCCCACTTACTCCTAATAAACCCTTTCCCCAGATAATTATCCTTCATCTTTCCAAAAACCTTCCCCTTGTTATAATTGAATCAAAGGCGAAATCTTTGGGGAAATGGGGATGTGTCGTACCATCCACTGGGCTCCTTTAGCTACTTCTATTTTCATGTCTTTTTGTTGCTTCAGAAAGGGTTTTCCCCTATAACAAAATTTCCCTGTTTCTGTGTAAAGTATCTCGGGCTCGGTTACAAAGGGTTTTTTGGGGGGGGGGGTAAGTCTTTTAAAAAATTTTAAAAACATTAAAAGCTTTGATAATTCTAAAAGGGAAAAACCCCAATTTAAAAAACGGGTTTGGCCCAAATTTTTGACTTTTTTTTTTTTTCTTTCAAAATCCCAAAAACCCTGATCATAAATTTCTTCTGAAGTCCGGATAATTTGGTTTTGAATTTCAGCTTAATTGTTCTTTCCCTTTTGGTGACAAATTTGACGTCTTTGCGTTTGTGTGGATTCTCCATAGTTTCCAAAAAAAACCCGTTGTTCATCAGCTTGAAAAAGTCTTTTTTGAACCCGGGGGAAAATTTTTTTGTTCTAAATCATGTTTTTAATAAATTGTTGGGTTTCTACCTGTTTTTTGATTAAAAGCACTTTTTACGTTTAACAGTTTGTCAATTTCAACCGTTGTTTTAAAATTTAAAATTTTTTGAAGCCCTGTAAGACAAAAACAAAAATTTTTTTTGCCTGGGAAGATTGGGCACAATTTTAAAGGGGGGCTCTTTTTTTTCCTTTCTTTAGACTTTCGCTGTTTAAGGGTAGTCCATTTTTGCGGTCTTTGGAGTTCATGAAGATATTCTAAGTCAACTTCCAGAAATGAAACCCCGGGCTGATCAGGCGTCAAACTGCTCAACATTTTAATGCTTTTGAATTTTTTTTCCCGCCGCTTGGTACTTTTTAAAAGTTGCTTTTAATGGAAGCGGTTGCGTTTTTCCCCAAACCTTTCCAGATTTTTTGCGTCAAAATTTCTTAAGATAGTTAGATTTTTTTTGGATCTTAATCATTTTGGGTTTTTGTTTTTTGTTTTTCAGTAATGATGCGCCCTTTACAATTTCCCCACCAATCCGTTTTAAATTAAACAAAATTTCTTTGGGTAGGCCCGCAATAAATCAATCGGTACTCCCGGAAACTTTAAGAAAGGGGCCCCAGCTCATCCCGGGCGCAGAAATGAAATTGCGCGGATCCAAAAATATAATGTTTTGCAGGTTTTCTATTTTTTTTCAAAGACTTCCCCCCAACAAACTTGTTTTTGCCATTTTGTATGAATAATGTAGTTCCCATCTTTTTAAACACTCTAAACTTTTGCCTTTGCATCTTGAGCAATGCTGGTTTTGGGAGCCCACTGATGTCCTTTCCTCAAAGGACAAAAAAAGAAAAGGGGGAAGGGCCTTTAAAACCCCCCTTTTCCTTCTCTTAAAAAACCCCTTTCCCAACGGGTTTAAAAATTTTCTAAAAGGGGACGGCCTTTTCCAAAATCCCAAATTGGGTAATAAAAAACCCGTTTTTTTGGGAAAAAGGATTTTTTGGGACGTTGTTTAAAATGGACTCTTTTTTTGGGAACCCCCCAATTGGAAAAAAGTCATTATGACTTGGGTTTTTTTAAATTTGAAAAATTGAATTTTGTTGCTGCCCCCCTTTTTTTCCCAATGAAAATTTTTTTAAGGATTGGTTACTGTTTCATTATTTAAAAAAAGTGGGAACCAAACCCCCAATTTTAAATTGATGGGCTCTTTCTTGGTTTTTTGGGAAAAATCTTTTAAAAAAAATTGTTTTCATTTTGTTGTCTGCCCCAAAGAATTTTCGCAATTTACCCCCTCAAATTTTTTGGGGGAAATTGGCCCCCCTCCCCGGGGAAAAGAAAAATTTAAGTTCTAAAGGCGCAATTTTTGGGCCGGGGGCCCCAAAAACCAAACATTAAAGTCTGGGGTCTTTTGGGGTTTTGCCCCTTTCCGGAAAACCTAATTTTTGACCCCCAAATTAGTTTTTTAATCAGGCCCAACTTTTCCAATTTTTGCTTGGGGTTTTAAAAGATTTTTGAAACATTTTCTCAAATTCTTTTTTCCCCTTTTTATAAAGGCCATTTTTAACCTTGTCAAAAGGAAGGCAAATGAAAAAACGGAAAGTTAACCTTTTTTGTGTTTTTCGTTTTGTTTTTTTTCCTTGGCCTTTAAGGCTGAGGTTTCCAACCCCTGGTAAAAAATTGTTTTTGGGTTTGGGTTTTGTTCTTAAAACTAACTTTTACCCCTGGGGGCGAATTTTCGTTTTAAACACAACTGGGCCGAAAAACACTTTCCCCTTTTTGGGGTTCCCGGCCTTGAAACACACCCTTTGCATTTTTGTTTAAACTTTTTTTAAATTCTTTTTTTTGCCTCTTTTGGGGGAAGTTCCCTGAAAATTAGTTTACTCCTTTTTTCGTTCAAGTTGTTTCCCCGGAGCCCCTTTTTTTTTGGCCTTCGGCGAAATCAACTTTTTTTGGCGGGTTTCCCTTTTTTGGGGAACCTTTTTCTTGGAAAAAAACTTTTTAATGGGCCGAATTTGTTTTTTTCTTTTATTGTTTAGCTTTAAAAAACAGTTTAGGGTTTGGGTTTTGGGGTTTTAAAAATTTAAAATAATGGAAACCTTCCAGGGTTTCAGGAAAGGATTCCCTAAAAAATCATTATTTTTGGAAAAAACCGTTTGTTAACAACTTTTCTCCTTCTTTTTTCCGGATTTTTCAACTTCCAAAAAAAACCAAAAAAATTTTTTTCGATTCTTTTTTTGGCGTTTGGGTTTAAAAAAATAACCCCTTTGGGGTTTTAAGGGGAAATTTTAGGCCGGTTTAAAAATGGGTTTTTATTTTTTAAAGCCCTTTTTTATCTGTTCCTCTTTTTAAAAAACCGTCCTCGCCCCAAAAGCCCCATTTGCTTTTGGCCCAAATCCAAAAATTTTTTTTAAACCCCCCGGGGTTTTTGGGCCACCGTGGTTTTTAAATCATTAAAGGAAAAAAATTACTGTTTTTTTTTGAACCAGGCTTTGTTTTTTTATTTTATTTTACTAGCGATTAAAAGGGCAACCCCCAATTTTTTAAAAACGGCCCGGGCCAAAGGGAAAAGTTTTACCTGGGGAACCCTTTTTGCAAATTTAATGAGCCCCCCTTTCCTGGTACGTTTGGCAGAAAATTTCCCCCCCCCCCCCCCCCCCCCCCCCCCTTTTTGAATTTTAAATAAAAATAAAATTTTTTTGCCTTTTAAACCCTTTCTTTCCCCTTGGGCCTTAAAAAATTTTGGGAAAACCTTCATTTTTTAAAATAAAAATTTGTTTCTTTTTAAATTTTTCCAAAATTTTTATTTAAATTTAAAAAAAAAATTTAAAAATTGTTGTTTTCCCCCCTTTTTTATTCTAAATTAAAGTTCACCCTTTGGCTTTTTCCCTTTTTTGGCCCCCGGTTTTAATTTTCCCCCTTTCCCTTTTTTTTCTTCCTTTTTTTCTTCCTCTCCCCCCCGGCCCTTTTAAAACCCCTTGGGTCCCCCTTTCTTTTTAAAACTTTTTCTTTTTCTCATCTTGGGCCCTTCTTTTTTTCCCCCATTCCTATTTTTCCTTTCTTTATTTTTTCCCCCTTTTTTTCTTTTTCCCCCCCTCGCTTTTGCTTTTTTTTCCCCTGGTTTTCCTTTTTTTTTTTTTTTTTTTTTTTTTTCTTTTAAACCTTTTCCCCCTTTTTCCCAATTTTTTGTTTTCCCCCTTTTTCCCTTCCCTTTCTTTTTTCCCCCTCTTCTTTTTTCCCCTTTTTCCCTGCCTTCCTTTTCTCTTTCCTTCCAAAATTTTTCCCCTTTCCCCCCTTTTTTTTCTGTATTTTTGGGTTTTTTTTTTTCCCCCTCTTTTTTCCCCCCCCTTTTTTTTTTTCTGGGTTTTTTCCCTTTTCTTTACTCTCTTTCCCCTCTGGCCCTTTCCCTTTTCTTTTTCCTTTCATCTTTTTTTTTTGAAAAGTTTTTATTCCCTTTTTCTTTTTCTTCCTTTTCATAGGTTTTCTTTTTCTTTTTTCCTTTACCCCCCTTTCCTTTCTTCCCTTTTAATTTTTCTTCTTTCCTTTCCCCACTTCCATGAAAAACTGTTTTTCCTCTTTTGACCTTGGGGTCAATCCAAAAAACCGTATTTTGTTTTTAAAATTTTTTTCATCAAGCCTCCCCCGGTAAAAAGGGTTTGTGGGGATTTTTTGACGCAAGGTCTGCTTTTGGAAATTTCTACCCCCCCCCCCCCAAAACCAATTTTTTATTTCGTAAAAATGATGATAAGGTCAAAGTCCGCTAGCGTAGATTTGGTTAGGACTACCATAAATTGTACTTTTGAAACTTTGGGTTTTTTTTGGGAAAATTAAAAAACTTTTCATTTGCTCTTAAAAAGGGTTTCTTAATCTTCACACAGCAATAAAATACCAAAAAGGCGATTTTCCCTGGGACACTAAGATTAAAATTCCTTATAGCGTTCCCCGGGCTTTTTGGTATTTTTTGAATGTTGACGAAAGTTTTCAAATTTTAATTAAAATTTGACCCCATTTTGGGTTGCCCAATCCCTTGCTAAATTAGAGTTGCAAACCAAAACCCAAAACTCTAACGAAAATGTCAAAAATGCTTACTTTGCTTGGGTGCCTTTTTGATCTGATAACCTTTTTGTAGAAAAAATTTTTTAAAAGCAACCCCTAGGGACAATCGTTTTTTTAATTGCCCTTGAAGGTTTGGGGCTTGCGCTTTTAACAACCAAAATCAAAAGGGTATGGAAAAGCGTTTTCCCAAAACGCAAAAAATTTTTAACCACAAAAGCCTTTTTGCGTTTTTAGCACCTGAGGGGAGTTCGGGGGCCTTTCAAATTTTTTTTAGTGCTTTTTCTTTCCCGGGGTTTCCTTGAAACGCGATCTTCCCTTTCTTTCCGGGGTTTAGCCTTAGCCCGGAATGGGTTTAAAAAATTTGGGTTTTGCATTGTGTAAAAAAAAATACTTTTTTCCCCCTCAAGTTTTTTTAGAATTTTAAAAAACGATTGCCCGTCCCAATTCTAAACAACTTTTGGGGGTTTTGGGTTGTTTTTGAAGGGAGTTCTTTTTTAAAAAGGGAAGCTGTGCAGACCCTGGCAAAATTAAAATTCATCCGCTCCTAGGTCGGGAAAATTTTTAACAGTAAGAATTTGATCCGCCAATATAGATGGTTTTTTTGGGAAACCCATAATTTTTTGTTTATTTCCCTTAAACCCAGGGGTTTCTTTCAGCTTTCTATTCGGGTAAAAGAACGGGGCCATATACTTTTTGACTTTTTTAAAAAAACAAAAAAAAAAGTTAATTTTTTAAAACATGGCGGAATTGATTTTGAAGTTTATGAAAATTGTTCCTGTAGCCCCGCCGACAGGGGATGAAAAAACTCCTTGAACCCGCATCGTTTCAAAGGGTTTCCCCTTGCGGCGTGAAAAACGAAAGTACGGGTCGGAGCTTTTTAAACAAAATTTTTTAACAAAAAACCCCCCGTATTTTTTGGGCCCTTTAATGTTTTTGAACGGATGGGGAATGGCTTTTGGGTATTTTAAAAACGAACGGGAAAAAAACTTTTTCGGGGCTTACGGGGGGATAAACGAGACTCATCAAATTTTGGGGCCCTTGAGCAAAAATTTAAACCAATAAATTAAGGAAAAGATCTTTTTCCCCTTTTGGGCACCCCAAAACCCAAAAAAACCAAAATTAAAGAAAAAAAAAGCTAAACCCCAAAAAATTAGGGGGAAAGGCGTCGTTTAAACCTTTCAAAACTTTCAAAAAGGGGGAACTCCCAACAGTTTCCCCCCCAAAACACAAAACTTCAACTTTAAATTTCCCAAATTAGCCCCCCAAAAAAAAAAGGGAAATAAAAAGGGGAAGCGGAAACCCAGTTTTTCAGAAAAAAACAGCATTAAAAAAAATTAATGAAACCCCCCAATCCCCCCCGGGAAATTTTTAAAAGTTATTAACCCCATGCTGTAAAAAAAATTAGGACAAATTTTAACAGAAAAATTTGCAAAATTTTGGGAAAAATAGATGGGGGTTTATAGAAAAAGAGAAAAAAAAAATTTGCTGAGGCTGAGGGGGACCCCAAACCTTAGGGCACGATAAAAAGAAAGAAAAAGAACAAAGAAAAATAACTTGAAAAAAAAGAGCAAAATTTTCAAAAAGCGGGGGTTTATCCCGAGCCCAAATTTAAACAGCTCAAGTGATCAAAATTTAAGAGAAACTATGGGAAAAAATTTTTTATATAAGGGACAAAACTGGTAGCAAAACCCGAATACGAACACTTTTTTAGTAAAGCGGGGAGTCCCCATTGAAAGGGCTTTAAGGGCCCTTGGGTTTTGCAATAATACCCTGGGGGATGGCTTTTACGGGGGGTGGTGGAGGGCAAAAGTTTCAGGGCCTCCACCCCATCCCCTGAAAAATTCTTGGGTTTAAAAAAAAAAAGTTTAATCATTTTTGCGGGGGGGGTTTAATTAAAAATTTAAACTGTAAAGCTATAGACCTTTCCAAGGTTTTTTGGGGAGTGAAAATTAGCTCTTTTGTCTACTGCAAAAAAGTATTTGGGGGGGGGCTTTAAAAGGCCCTGGCATTTAAAAGGGGCATTTTTCTTTTAAATATTGGGTTTACTTTTTTAAAAAGTAAGATAAAAAACCAAGTAACCCCTTGGCCCGGGTTAAATTCCAAAAACCCAAGCGCTGTCTTTTCTATTCATGGTCATCGCGAACCAAAGTCCACGTTTTTCAACAGTCTTTGGGGGGGGGGTTGGGGGGGCCCTCGGGGGTTGTTTGGAAATTTTTCCCCTTGGGTGGTTTTTTATTTTTTGAAAAATTATGGCTCAAATTTTTATCGTTTTTTCCCAAACCTTCGGGGTTTTAAACCTTTGGGCAAACAAGGATTTCTTTGGGTGTGTTTTTTAAATTGTTCCTACCGGGAAATTTGGAGGTCAGAAGGGCCCCCCCCCCAATGTATAAACCAGTGCCAACACCCAAAGTCTACTTTTCGTTTTTGGGCGTATTGTAAAACTTTTTGGTCCCTTTTTTTTACTTGGGGAAAATAAACCCCTGTAGAATTAATGGCGCCCTCAAATTTTTGCTAAGTATTTTTTTTTGTGCATAAAGGGCCCCAGTAAAAATCAGTTTATGCTCGATCTTGCTTGTGCTTGCAAACCCCTAGCAAACCCCAAACGTAAGAAAACAAATAGAGTCGTTTATTCGTTCAAACCCCCGCTTTATTTTAAAAGCCCCAGATATGCCCAAAAGAAAAATGTTGTCCATGCTTTTTTAAAGCTTTGCTCTAGGACCCGAGGTGAACACCGGGCCCCGAAGAGAAAGATGTGTAGGATTTTTCCCAGTCATAGTTTTATTTTTTGTGCACGGCCCCAAAAATTTAAGGAGGGGCCTAAGCCTTGTTTTAAGATCCGATTTTTGGGTAAAAAGTCTGTCTTAACATTTTTTTTAAATTCGTTACAATTCTTTCAAAACCCTTAATGTCTATTCTTTTTGCTGAATGGTTTAAACTTTTTGCCCATTTGGTAATGGGGGCCGCGTTCATTTAAAAAGGGTTGAAGGGGGTTAAAAAAAAAATTAATATATTTTCACTGACCCCCCAAAAAAGGGGATCGGGGTGATTTTAAATGATAAAAGCATAGGGAACTCCACACCCAGTTTTGCAAAAAAAACACAGCAAATTTTTAACGGGTTCAAAAAAAACTGTTTCGGATGACAAAAACCAAACTTTCCGTTTGGTAGCCCTTTTTTAATGGGGGGGTTAAGATATCGTTTAATGGAGTACTCCCCTTTTTTTATAAAAAAGTGTCATTTCGGGTACGCAATGTAAAGAGTTTCAGTTGTTATTTTTTTAAGATTGTATCCCGGCCCAACAGATATTTTGGCATCTTTAGTAATTTCAAACGCGCTAAATTTTTTTTTTTTCTTTTTAAAAAAATGTTTGTAACAAAAACAACTCAAGCTTTTCCTTCTTTTTAAAAACCGCTATTGAAAACGATTGGGGAAGTAAAAGGGTTGCGCTTCATGAAATTTTTTAACAAAGTCGTATGGTTTAATATAAAAAAACCCAAGGGGGAAAAATAAATTCAAAAATTTTTTAATAGGGAAAAACTTTAGTTGACGGGTTTAATCATCCCTGAGGTTATTACGGGATTGCTCCCCTAAAGAATTTTTGAGTAAATTCGCTTTACCCTCAAAACTTAACAATGCGAATCTAAAAACAATTTTATAAATTTCAAACCTGAAAAAAAACCCGTTTTTTCAAATTTGAAAACCAAGCTAGCAAAAAATTTTTAGGTTTGAAATTGACGTCGGACGCTAAAAGATTTTTTTGTTAAAATAAAAACAAAACAAACTTATGAGGGGAAAACCCCGCTGGGATTTTTAAATTTACTTTCATTATCTATGTTAAATTTGGAGGGACCCCAAGCACGATGAAAACTTATATGAGGGGGCCCCTCAACTTTTTTTAAGAGCTTTTCCCAACGGGGGAAAAGCGGGCATTTTGGCATTTTGAAATTATAAAATTTCCCCTAATTTACGTTTTAAAAAATTAAGTTTGTGGGATTTTTGGGAAATCTTTTAATTATAAAAATAAAAGAAAAAAACGGGGAAAGTCGTAAAATGTAAATTAAACCTGCACATTTTTTTGGGAAAAAAAAAAAATTTAACTTTTAAAAAAAAAGTCGCGGGGGCCGAAAAACCCAGGGAGTTCCCATTAGGGGCCTGTGAGGTGTTTAATTTTAAATTTAAAAAGCCTTGCAGACGTTGCGGACTTTGAACAGAATGGTGAATAGGCGTTTTTTAGGGGTTTTGAGTACACTAAAGAGGGGTGATTAAAAACCGTAAAAGAGGTTGGCGACGGCAAAACTTTTTCCTAAATAGAACAGCGGGGCGAAATCTAAAAGAAATAATTTTGGGCCCAGTTAAACTTTTAAAATAGTTCGAAAACCGGGCCCCAAAATGGCCCCCTTAAGAACCATTTTTTTAAGAAGGGGAAAAAAATTAAAATTTGAATTCATAACCCCTTTTACTTTTTTTAGCCGCCAAAAAAGTTTCAAAAAAGCATTCAAACTCGGGCCCCTTTTAATGTAAGTCTTATCC
>CM031597.1:115688843-115721343 GCA_018398815.1 Conus ventricosus | reverse complement strand
CCCCCAAAAGGTTTTTTCCCCCCCCCCCCCCCAAAAAAACCCCCCCCCCCCCCCCCCCTTTCCCCCCCAATTTTTTCCCCCCTTTCCCAAAAAAAATTTTTGGCCCCCCCCAAAAAAAACCCCCAAAATTTCCCCCTTTGGCCCTTTTCCCCCCCTTTTTTAAATTTTTTTTTCCCCCCCCCAAAATTTTTTTCCCCCCCGGGGAAAAAAAATTTTTGGGGGGGGGGGGGGCCCCCCCCCGGGGGGGGGGGGCCCAAAAAAAAAAGGGGGGGGGGGGGGGGGGGGTTTAAAAAATTTTTTTAAAAAAAAAAAAGGGGGGGTTTTGGGGGGGTTTTTTTTTTCCCTTGGTTTTCCCCTTTTGGGGGGGAAAAATTTTTTTTTAAAAAAAACCCCCCCGGGGGGTCAAAAAAAAAAAAAAAAAAGGGGGGGGGGAGAGAAAAAGGGGGGGGAGGGGGGAAGGGCCAAAAAAAAGGGGGGGGGGGGGGGGAAAAAAAAAAAGGGGGAAGGGGGAAGGGGAAAAAAAGGGGGGGGAAAAAAAAAAAAAAAGGGGGGCCCCCCTTTGGGGGGGGTTTTTTTTTTTAAAAAAAAAAAAACGGGAAAAAAAATTTTTTTTCCCAAGGCATTGGGGGGGGGGAAAAAAAAAAAAGGGGGGGACCCCGGGGGGCCCCCCCCGGGAAAAAACCCCCCCAAAAAAAAAAAAAGGGGGGGGGCCCCCCGGGGCCCCTTTTTTGGAACTTTTAAAAGGGTTTTTTTTAAGTTTTTTTTGGGGGGAAAATTTTTTTGGGGGGGGGCAACATTAAATTTTTTTTGGGGGGGGGGTTTTTTTTTTGGGGGGGGGGAAAAAAACCCCCCCCCCCCAACCCCCCCCAAAACCCCCCCCCAAGCCCCCCCCCCCGGAAAAAAAATTTTTTTTGGGGGGGGGGGTTTTTTTAAAAACCCGGGGGAATTTTCCCTTTTTTGGGGGCCCCCTTTTTTTTTTGGGGGAAAAACCCAAACCCCCCCCCCCCCCCACCACGGAAAGCAAGGGGCCCCCCCCCCCCCACCACCACAAAAACCAAAACACACCCCCCTTTTTTTTTTTAAAACCCGGGGAAAAAATTTTTTTTTAAAACCCCCCCTTTCCCCCCCAAAAATTTTTTTTTTAAAAAAGGGAAAAAAAAAAGGGGGGGTTTTTTTTTTTTTAAACCCCAACCCAAAAAAACCCGGGGCCCAAAAAAACACCCCCCCCCCAAAAAAAAAAAAAAACCCCCCCCAATTAAAACCCCCCAAAAAACCCCCCTTTCCCAAAAAAAAAAAAAAAAAAAATTTTAAACCAAAAAAAAAATTGGGCCCGGGGAAAAAAAAAAAAAAACCCCCTTTTTTTTAAACCCAAAAACCCAAAAAAAAAAAAAAAGGGGAAAACCCCAAAAAAAAACCCCCAAAAAAACCCCAAAACCCCCCCCCCAAAAAATTTTTCCCCCCCCAAAAAAAAAAAAATTTTTTTTTTTTGGGGAAAAAAAAAAAATTTTTTGGGGGGGGGGGAAAAAAAAAAAAAAATTAAAAATTTTCCCCCTTTAAAAAGGGGGTTTTTTTTTTTTTAAAAAAAAAAAAAAAAAAAAAAAATTTTTTTTTTTTTTTCCCCCCTTTTTTTTCCCTTTTTTTAAAAATTTTTTTTTTTTTTTTTTTTTAATTTTTTAAAAAAGGGTTTTTCCCCAAAAACCCGCCCTTTTTTTGGGGAAAATTTTTTTTCTTTTGGGTTTTAAATTTTTTTTTTTTTTAAATTTTTTTTTATTGGGGGTTTTTTTTTAAAAAAACCCCCCAAAAAAAAAAGGGGGGGGGAAAGGGGGGGGGTTTTCCGGGGGGAAAAAAAAAAAAAAGGGGGGGGTTTTTTTAAATTTTTTTTAAAAGGGGAAAGGGGGGGGGGGGAAAAAAAAAAAAGGGGAATTTAGTGGATTCCGGGGGGGGTTTTTTTTTTTTTAAATTTTTAAAAATTTTAAATTTGGGGGTTTTTTGGGGGCCCCGGGGGGGGGGGGGGGGGGGGGGGGGGGGGGGGGGGGGGGTTTTTTTTTTTTTGGGGGGGAAAAAAAAAAGGGGGGGGGGAAAAAAGGGGGGGGGGGGGGAAAAAAAAAAAAAAATTTTTTTGGGGCCAAAAATTTTTTTTTTTTTTTTTTTTTTTTAAATTTAAAAGGTTTAAAAAAAAAAAATTTGGGGGGGGGGGGGGGGGGGAAAGGGGGAAAAAGGGGGGGTTTTTTTTAAAAAAAAAAATTTTCTTTTTTTTTCCCCCCCGGGGGTTTTTTTTTTTCCCGGGGGCTTAAAAAACCCCCCAAAAAAAACCCCGGGGTTTTTTAAAAAAAAAAATTTTTTTTTCCCCTTTTGGGTTTTTTTTTGGTTTAAAAAAAAATAACCCAAAAATTTTTTTTCCCCCTTTTTTTAAAAGGGGGTTTTTTTTAAAAAAAAATTTTTTTTTTTTTTTTTGTTTTTTTTTTTTTTGTTTTGGGGTTTTTTTAAAAAAAAAAGGGAAAAGGGCTTTTTTAAAATGTGGAAAATTTTAAAAAAAAATTTTTTTTTTTTTTTTAAAAATAAATTTTTAAAAATTTTTCCCCCAAAAAAAAATTTTTTTTTTTTTTTTGTCCTTTTTTTGGGGGGTTTTTTTTGTTTTTTTCCCCCCCCCCCCTTTTTTTTTTTTGGGGGGGTTTGGGTTTTTTTTTGGCCCCGGGGGGGGGGGGTTTAAAATTTTTTCGAAAAATTTTTTTAAAATTTTTCCCCTTTTTTTTCCCCCTTTTTTTTCCTTTTTTTCTTCCCCTTTTTTTTTTTTCTTTTTGGGGGGGGGGGGGGGGGGTGGGTTTTGGGGGGGGGTGGGGGGTGTGTGTGTGTGGGTTTGTGGGGTTTTTTTTTTTGGGTTTTTTGGGGGGGTTTTTGGGGGGGGTTTTTTTTTTTTTGGGGGGGGGGTTTTTTTTTTTCCCCCCCCCCTTTTTTTTTTGGGGGTTTTTCCCCCTTTTTTTTTTTTTTTGGGGTTTTTTTTTTTTTTTTTTTTTTTTGTGTTTTTTTTGGGGGCTTTGGGGGGGTGGGCCCCGGGGGGGGGTGTTTGGGGGGGGGGGGGGTTTTTTTTTTTTTTTTTTTGGGGGGGGCCCGGGGGGTTTTTTTGGGCCCGGGGCCCGGGGGGGGGTTTTCAAGGGGGGTTTAAAAATTTTTTTTTTTTGGGGGGGTTTTGGGTTTTGGGGGTTTTTTTTTGGGGTGTTTTTTGGGGGGGGGGGGTTTTTTTTTTTTTTGGGGGGGGGCCCCGGGGGGGGGGGGGCCCCCCCCCCCTTTTTTTTTTTTTTCCAAAAATTTTGGGGGGGTTGGGGAAAAAAGGGGGCCGGGGTTAAAAAAATTGGGGAACCCCCGTTTTTCCCCCGGGGGGCTTCCGGGGTTTTGGGGGTTTTTTTTCCCCCCCCCCCCCCTTTTTGGGGGAAAAAAAAATTTTGGGGGGGCCCGGGCGTGGGGCCCTTTTTGGGGGGCCTTTGGGGGGGGGGCCCGGGGGGGTTTTTTTGGGGGTTTGGGGGGGGGGTTTGGGGGGGGGGGGGGGGGAAAAAAAGGGGGGGGGGGGGGGGGGGGGGGGGAAAGGGGGGGGGTCCCCCCTTTTTAAATTTCCCCCCCCCCTTGGTTTTTGGGGGGGGGGGGGGGGGGGTTTTGGGGAAAGGGGGGGGGGAAGGGGGGGGGAAAAATTTTTTTGGGGGGGGGAAAAGGGGGGTTTGGGTTTTTTGGGGGGCCCAAAATGGTTTTTTTGGGTTTTTTTTTTTCCGGTTTATTTTAAAACCCCCCAACCTTTTTTTTTGGGTTTTTTTGGGGGTTTTTTGGGGGTTTTTTTTTTTGGGGGGTTTTTTTTGCCCCGGCCCCCGGGGCCCCCCCCCCCCCCCCCCCCCCCCCCACCAAACCCCCCCCGGGGGGGGGGCCCCCCCCCCCTTTTCCCCCCCCCCCAACCTTGTTCCCCTTCCCCCCCCCCAAAAAAACCCCCCCTTTTGGGGGGGGGGGGTTTTTCCCCCCCCCCCCGGGGGGGGGGGAAAAACCCCCTTTTTTTCCCCCCTTTTTTTTTTTTTTTGGGAGGGGGCCCCTTTTTTTTAAAAAAGGAAATTTGGGGCCCGGGGGGGGGAAAAAATTTTGGTTAAAATTTTTTGGGGGGGGGGGGGGGTTTTTTTGGGGGGGGGGGAAAAAAAAGGGGGGGGGGGGTTTTTTGGGGGGAAGGGGGGGGGGGGGGTTTTTGGGGGGGGGAAAAGGTTTGGGGGGGGGTTTTTTTTTAAAAATTTTTTTATTTGGGGGTTTTTTGGGGGGGGGGGGGGGGGGGGTTTTTTTTTTTGGGGGGGGGGGGGGAAAGGGGGGGGGGGGGGGGGGTTTTTTTTTTGGGGGGGGGGGGGTTTTTTGGGGGGGTTTTGTTTTTGTTTTTTTTGGTTTTTTTTTAAATTTTTTGGGTTTTTTTTTTTTTTTTTTAAATTTTAAAAAATTTTTTTTTTGGGGGGGGGGTTTAAAATTTTGGGTCTTTTTAATCTTTTTTAAAAAAAATTTTTAAAAAAAAAAAAATTTTTTAAAAAAAAAAGGGGGGGGTTTTTAAAAAATTTTTTTTGGCTTTTTTAAAAAAAAAAAAAATTTTAAAAAGGTCTTTCAAAAAATTTTTTAAAACCTTTTTTTTTAAAAAAAAAAAAAAAAACCCCTTTTTTTAAGGGGTTTGGGGGGCCCCCCCCCAAAAAAAATTTTTTTTAAAAAAATTTTTTAACCCCCCCCAAGGGAAAAAAATTTAAAAAAAGGGGAAAAAGGGGGGGAAAAAAAAACCCCCAAAAAAACCCCCCCCCAAAAAATTTTTTTTGGGTTTTTTAAAAAAAAAAGAAAAAGGGGAAAAAAAAAAAAAAAAAGGGTTTAAAAAAAAAACCCCGGGTTTTTAAAAAAGGGGGGAAAATTTTGTGGACTAAGAAAAAAACAATGTGTGGAAAACAATTTTATCCTCACCTGTTACAAACAGTTTATCGTTATAATTTTGATCATATTGTGATTTTTGCCCAACACTTAAATGAACAAAGCATATCAAAATAGAAGGTTTATATGGACTGATAATAACATATTTTTAGTTGATCCCAGCAATAAACTGAGTGAGTGTCTAGAACGCTTTTTTATATTGTTTGAAGGAACGCAGACACTATTTATTATAGATGACTGTTCGGCAGAAAAAGACATTGTTAAAAAAGAAACACTTTGGTCAAAACTGGCTTTCAGTGGAAGACATGCTGGGATAAGTGTGTGGATTTTTATGCCAAAAATATAACTCAGTTTTAAAAGACTTTAGAGAACAGTTAAAGACTGTAGTTTTATTTCACATGAAAGACAGAGATGCATTTGATGAATGTTTGCGTGAAAATGATGTTATTGAAAATGACCAAGAAAAACACAGGATTAAACAAAAACTAAAATCTGAAAAGTTTAGTAAATTAGTATTGAAAACGGATAATCCTACACAGTATGTTTGTTTGTAGATAATCGTTATTTTTTGGTTATTGAAGTCTTACTTGTCAGAGAACAGCATTTTACCAATCCTGGGTCACTTCGTCCGAAACTGGTTGAGGACGAAGTGAGCCAGGATTGGTAAAAATGCTGTTCTCTCCTCTGTATGTCCCAAATGCTGTCTGGTTGGTTCGAGCTTTTATCATCTCACCCCCCGATGCGTGTACCATTGCTTGTATGCACATGCTAATGGTTTTTTTCGTGGTCTATGTCCGAACTTTGACCTGCATTTGCCTCCGTAGTGTTTTTTGTGTGTGTCTTCCCTGCCTCGCTTTTGCCGGATACAACCTCTTTCTCTCTCTCATTATTTGTTACATTTTCACTTCCTTTTGCACTGGTTAGTTTCTCCTTTCTCCCCTCCTCTTCCTCTCTCACCTCCTCTTTCATACTGTTTCTCTGTCATACTCTCTTGTTTCCTCCCAATCCTCTTTCTCTCTCTTCATCTGATACGTCTATTCTGCTTAACAATGCATCGAAATCACTTTCACTTTCATTTTCTTCGCACTTTCATCTCCCCCGTCTTCGTTCTCTCCTTCCTCTCCTTTTTTTTCCATTTATCATCATCCATACCTGATTCGTCACTCTTCTTCTGTCTCTCTCTCTCTCTTTCCTCCATTCTTCCCCTTCTTGCTTATGTTTTTGCTTACTTTCCCTTGATTGTTCACACCGTTGGTTCTCTCTCTCTCTTTCCTCCCATTCCTCACGTCCTCTCGTCATCCTATCAGCATAACCACTGAATCCACTTGCACCATAGTCACTTTCACTTCCTTCTTCTCTCTGTGTCCCTTGGCTGTTCATATACGTCCGTTTGTTGTAGGTATTTTCATATCTGTAATGCTCTTGTCTTCTGTACTGTCCATATTGTTCTTGTTGGCTGTCCTTCAATTCCGTTCGTGGCCTGTATTCTTCCCTCACATATAGTTTTCCCCCCACAAAATAACCGGACTTGCCTTGAGATCTTAAGTCTCTTAACTGTTCTGCTTGCCTTTTCGTTCTGTCCTGTGTAAGTCTTATTCCTTCTCTCTTCAGCTTCTCTCGCGCCTTGTGGTTCCTTATTACCCTCATCGCATCCCCCCACCTGAGAAAGCGCACAATCAAGGGTCTGGGTCTCTGTGAGGATGGATCGGTTTCCCCAACCGATGTGCACGTTCAATCGCGTCGTCCGCCCACGGTCCATCCGTCATGTGTTTGCCAAGTACTTGTTTGATCACCTCCTCGCAGTTCTCTTTTCTGCTGTCCGTGATATCCTCTTTTATTCCGAAGAACTTCACATTATTCCTCCGTGAATAGCTTTCCATCCTGTCCAGCTCTTCTTCCATTTTGATCAGCCTTCGTGACATATGGTCTTGTGTTGCCCCTATGTGTCTAACCGCCGTTTTGTTTGCTTGTATGTCGTGTTTTGTGTCTGCTACAACCCTGCTTAGTTTGTTCAGTGTGTCTGCCATGTCTGTCTGCTTCTGTTTCAATCTATTTATAGTGTCTGTCTGTGCTGTGAATGAATCTGTGAGTGTTGTTATGGCAGTGAATAATTGTGTCATCTTCGTGTCTATCTTTGTATCTAAACTATCGAATTTCGTTTCTAGTTTCCGTTCTAACTTTCTGTTTTCTTGTTCAATTTTCTCATTATATTCACGTTCTGACCTGCGTTTGTATCTGGGCCCGGGTTGGCCTCGACGTCGTTGCTTAGTAGCAGCCGTCTACGTACGTAGGCTAGGTTGAGCATCAGGAGCAACATCGCCATGGGAGTCACGCTGTTGCCGTACTGAATGTCCGAACACATCTTGACGTTATCAGTCCAACAGCGCCCTCCACTCATCGTGCCCCCTCCCCAGTTCAGCTAGTCTGGGGCCGGGGGCCGCCATGCTCCCTGCGAAAACAAATCCGGAGTGGGAACAACACACTATACCACTACTGGGCCACCAGGATGCGTATGTGTGTTCACCTCCATTCATCTTACGGTCACATTTATTTCTGTCGTTGCCAGTGACGTCAGTAACGTGAGCGTGCCTGAATCACGATTCTCCGCAATTCCGCCGATTTTGCTGCAACTCCAGGGCCGAAGGCTGTTTTGTCATCTCGCAGGCACTCACAAGCGTTATTGCAAATCCCCACAACAGCACAAACCAGATTAATACATCCTTCACCTCCGCCACGTCGACCCCTCCGCCATTTTCTTTTTCTTGCATTTCCTTCCTTTCCCCCTCGACCCGCGATAAAGTCCGATTCTGCTCTCCAGACACACAAATCTACCATAGCTGATTGCCTACACCTTTCTGACCACCACACACTGCTTTCTGTAACTCTGTAAACACTCGTCACAGCACAAACCGCTTCGTTAATTCAATTTGCACTGGAGCGCCAACCACTCACTGCTTATCATCCGCCATCTTGCTGCGAACTCGGAGAGAGAGAGAGAGAGAGAGAGAGAGAGAGAGAGAGAGAGAGAGAGAGAGAGAGAGCGAGAGAGAGAGAGAGCGAGAGAGAGAGGGGGGGGGGCGAGAGAGAGAGAGAGAGAGAGAGAGAGAGAGAGAGAGAGAGAGAGACGGATGTGGATGTGGATGTGGATGTGGATATTTTATTCATATAGGTCATGCCTCCTATTGAAGGGTAATGTGAACATTTTTTTAAAAAGAAGAAACAAGAACAAGCCAGTCAAGAATCCATCAATGTGCAACACAGAGACAGTGAGAGAGAGAGAGAGAGAGAGAGAGAGAGAGAGAGAGAGAGAGAGACAGACAGACAGACAGACAGACAGACGGACGGACGACGGACGGACGGACGGACAGACAGACAGACAGACAGAGACAGACAGAGACAGAGGCAGAGAGACAGACAGACAGAGATTCCCTTCTGTCCATCTGTTAACTGTTTTATCTTGGCTGACTGTGTGTGAGTTCAATGTTTTGTTTGTCACGTTCATTACGATTTTCTTGGCCATGTTTCAGTCAACTTTGACACAGTTGTGGACCTGCTGATCGACCAGATCGATTCGGACACAACCCAAGCAGCCTGCAAAACCATCTGCGTGGCCGGTGCCACTGAGATTTTACAACAGGCTGCACCTCTTGCCAACCAAGTCTGTGAGCCAGCATGCAAAGCGTAAGTTCTTACACTGTGAAAGATTTCTGCCGACGGGGAAGCCGATGGGGCATTGGTGTATAGACATCATTCACATTGGAAGTGAGACTGGAGGTGCGGGGTGTGTGGGGAGTTTCCTTTTTTTTGTGTGTGTGTCACACACACACACACACACACACACACACACACACACACACACCACGCACGCACGCACGCACGCACGCACGCACGCACGCACGCACGCACGCACGCACGCACACACACACCCAGCCTTTTCTTTTTAAACAACTGTGTGAGGAATTGGCTTTGTTGAGATGACGGCCCTGATGTGGCCCCAGTAATTTAACTCCCTTTGTGTGTGCACCGCACGCATAAGGAACCAGTCACTCACATGAGCGGAGTTTCCTTTTTTCTGTGTTTCACACACACACACGCACACACGCACGCACGCACGCACACACACACACACACACACACACACACACACACACACACACACACACGCACACACACACAACTATAAAGCCTGAACTCAAACGCCCTCAATTTCCAGACAGAAAATCCGTTCTCAGCTAAAAACATTTTAATACATAACTTTAAAAGACAGACTTGCGCCCAAGGGAAGGAAGCATGAGAAGAAATCCTTCCCCAGTGATTGCCCTTGTTAGCTCAGCATACCTTCCGAAGGGAGATCAGCAGGAACAGCAAACGACAGCTCTTTTGCTCTGTGAGGAGCTCATAATGTGCGCCACTGCATTCCCCTCACTTGCCATTCGAGAAACACTTCCGCATAAGCAAAAAGGAAACTGGAACATTGAATACAATCTTCTGCATACACGAAAGAAACAACAGCACTCGGCGAAGAGGGAAATAAGAACTTAAAACAAGACGGTAAAATGAAATTTGTCGAAACCTCAAAAGGCAGAAATGTAAAATACACAGCCGATGGGGGCAGAAACTAACAACGAATGATTCATTTCACAAAATCACAAAATCACAACCGGGACACCGTTGCACAATTTTAATGGGCTCACAGGTTCTGGTTTGTTTCTTATTAATATTATTCTTTTCACAAAAGGTTAGATACGCTATCTTAATGCATTCACGTTCTCCTTGTTGTTGAAATGTGATATTCATGTAGGCCTATATTTTGTCTTTTCTTCTTTAATTTACTGTATTTGTTGTTTTACTGTCGTTTGCTCAACAACAACAACAAATATTTTCAATGCATTCGCCGTGTTACTATTGTTCGATCATCTGTTTTGCTGTCAGTCATGCGGATAAATATTTTCGATTTTCGACAACTTTTTTTTTTTAATCGCGAACGCTAAATTGTTGGATCTTAAATCTACAGATGACTCGCGTGTGCATTCACGAGTGCATGATTTTAAACTCTTTTTTGTTTAAACCTTTTATAAAACATGTGTAAAGAATGGTCGACTTCCAAGGATGTTTTGTTCAACTCACTTATTCATATTTAGAGGGAGGAGGGGGCGGGGGTAACGGGGGGGGGGGGGGGGGGTTACAACGGGCATAAAAAAGGAAGGGGAAGGGAAGAAGGTCAGAATGAGGGAGTGAGATAGACGAAGGAAGAGGGAGGGGGGGGGGAGAAAAAAAGATTTAAGCGTGAATTTTTGCGTGCGATTCGACAGTGTGAAGTTTTGTTTGCTTGAAATGTAGGTGATTTTCAAACTAACTTAAAACATGGCTGGAGACAGTGGGAAAAGGAGGATGGCGGGGTGCTGAGGAGGAGGGGGGGGGGAAGATGTGGGAGTAGCTTTGGAATAAATATATTTAAATATCTTGTCTTTTTTGTGAAAAGCATATCCATTCTGCTGTGTTTTCAGTTCATCTTGCTGTGTGTCTTACACTTACATTGCGTTAAAAAAAATAACATCGATGGTGATTTTTCAAAAATTAAATTCGATTTGTGTGTTTTCACTTCATCTTGCTGTGTGTCTTACACTTATATTGCGTAAAAAAAAAATGAAAAATAACATCGATTGTTATTTTTATGTACTCCTAGTTCTTATAGAACAGGGAGTACTTTACAATGGGAACGAAGAAATGCTGTCTGTGTGTCTGTCTCTCTGTGTGTCTGTCTGTGTATGTCTGTCCGTGGTCAAAATGTGTTCCACTCGCTCCAGACAAAACGTCTGAACCGATCTTTCTGAAAATGTGTACGTATGTTCATTATGGGTCACGGATAATGCCCGATGTTATATTTTACCAGAATAGCCTTTACTTAACGGCTATAACGGCCCAAAATGGTTTTTCTTCTTTATGGAATATCTCAGAAAGTACTTGTATTCAAGATAAACTGGGAGTACGTTTACATGCTTTGCATCTTGTTAAAAATTGCTTTCGTTTTGTGTGTTTCAGTGCCCTGGCTAAAATGGAAGAAATTGCCGGTTGAACGAGTCAGCTTCGTGCAGTAACAGTGTGGACACGCTGTCAACCAATAAGGGTTCATTCAAAACTATTATCGTGACAGAAAACAGTAAAGTTGCGAACAATTTCAGAATCCTCCGTTTAAGAAAAAAAGTCATCCAGCCTGAGTTGGAGTGCTTCTCGTGATGTCTGTCTGCCTGTCTACTTGTACACTTTCTGTGTGTCTGCCTGCCTCTCTGCCCAAACCCTGTGTGTGTGTGTGTGTGTGTGTGTGTGTGTGTGTGTGTGTGTGTGTGTGTGTGTGTGTGTGAGTCTCTGTGTGAGTTTCTGTGTGAGTCTCTGTGTCCCTCAGTCTCTCTGTCTTTCTGAATCTTTCTCTGTCTCTGTCACTCTGTCTCTCTGTCTCTCTGTCTCTGTCTCTCTCTCTCTCTCTCTCTCTCTCTCTCTCTCTCTCTCTCTCTCTCTCTCTCTCTCTCTCTCTCGTATTTCTCTCTGCCTCTGTGTGTGTGTGTGTGTGTGCGTGCGTGCGTGCGTGCGTGCGTGCGTGCGTGCGTGCGTGAGTGTGTGTGTGTGTGTGTGTGTGTGTGTGTGTGTGTGTGTGTGTGTGTGTGTGTTACGTGCGTGCGTGCGTGCGTGCGCGCGCGCGCGCGTGTGTGTGTGTGTGCTCGCGCGTGCGTGCGTGCGTGCGTGCGTGCGTGCGTGCATGCGTGCGTGTGTACGTGCGTGTGTGTGTGTGTGTGTGTGTGTGTGTGTGTGTGTGTGTGTGTGTGTGTGTGTGTGTGTGTGTGTGTCTGTGTGTGTGTGTGTGTCTGTGTGTGTCTGCCTGTGTGTGCATGTGTCTGTGCGCGCACGCGCGTGTGTGTTGACGCGTGCGTGCGCGTGCACGCTCAAATATATCCTTCAAATATTTTCTTCTTTAATCAGTTCAAGTCTGACTAGTTGCCAAGGTCAACCGGTAATCTGTCTGTACAAACCTCGTAGTCGGGGACCCACGCTGCATCTGCCTGCCCAGCGCCATAGCAGTACTCTCAGTGATTTGGGTCGTCGGCTCACCGGCACCCTCTGACTAAAGATAATTGTTAGCTGCTGAAGAAAACCCACAGAAACGCCAATATTCTGTCAGTCTCGGAGTTTATCGTAGCAATTCCATGGATGACCAGAGACTGCCGTCTCTCAAAAGAATCCAGATGCATGCTGGATGTAATTGCCTGTTTCCCCAAGACACTCATGTGGGTGACTGGTTCCTTGATAAGCGTGTTTGCCTGTGGTACACACGCAAAAGGAGTGAAATCATGAACAGATCTTCTGCGCCTGTGTTGATATGAGAGACGTGGAAAATCTCCGCTACACACTTTTGCACACGTCCACACCACCTGGTAATACCGAGGTTTGAACCTGTAGGCCTAACGCTCCGATTGTGCGCAAAACCCTGACACTTTTTACGTACACCGGCTGCTATGGACCCACTTAATTTGAAAAATCTTCAAATGTTTGGTTCTTTGTTATGTTGTTGTTGTTGTTGTTTGCACGATCGTCAAGTGTATGGTTGTTTGTTATGTTGTTGTTGTTGCTGTTGTTGTTGTTTGCACGATCGTCAAGCGTATGGTTGTTTGTTATGTTGTTGTTGTTTTAATTGTGATTGTTGTTGTTGTTTTCATTGTCATTGTTGTTGTTTTAATTGTCATTGTTGTTGTTTTCTCGTCTCAGCTAACAGGATTCTGTCCTCCCCACGCACCGTCACATTTCCACTTCGTCACTTCCACCACCACCACCACCACCACCCTCCCCCAGTGGCGATACTCCCACGTCGCTCATTCTGACCACCGCACACACAGCCACACCTAGTTCCTCCTGTGGCAGCCCCAGCACCGGCAGTGCACAGAGAGCAATCAATGCGAGGTCGCCCTGAGGCAACCCACTAGAGGAGACACTGCTCTGCCGCCGGCGAAGTACTTTGGCGCCTGTTCTGACCCAGCATGTGCAGCACGATACCTCATGCTACCCTCCCCCCTAATGAAGATAACTACGTAAGTCCAGAGCGTCGTGTATACGGAACTTTTGCTGCTTAGACCTTCACCTCAAAAAATAAGATCCGTCTAAATGCTAGACATCAGAACTCGTGGCACTGGATTCGTGACAGTAGAGTTCTTTTCTAGCTGCCACACTGACCTTTGACTTCGAGTTAAAATGTCTGGTGTTTTCCTAACCATGGATCGCTGTTTCTGCCCATTAGATTTCCTTTACTTTTAGACCTGTGATTCATCAGGTTACTCTGTTTGTTTGTTTGTTCATTTGTTTTTTAAGCTTTCAGACATCGAGATTTTTCAAAACTGTATCTATCAATGTGCATCTCTAGCTTAATAACATTCTTGATTAATCAGGCTGTTGAGTGTGTGTTTTTGTTTTCGTTATCAGGCTGTTGAGTGTGTGTTTTTGTTTTCGTTTTTTGTTTTCGTTTTTGGTTTGCTTGTTTGTTTGTTGTTGTTGTTTTGGGAGGAAGAGGTGGGTCGGATAATTGTTTGTTTGTTTTTGTTGCTATCAGATTTCCAGATCGTTTGAATCTGACTTTATTAATACATATCTATCTTAATAAGATTCTTCCAAAATGTTACCCCCCAAAATATATGAAAAGCAGAATAATTCCACTATGTGATCTTGACTCTCGGTACATTTGAACTAATTAGTATGAAAGTCGAAATCTGAAAGTGATGATCAATATCAACATCGACCTTGGGTCATAGGGTGAAACTAGTTTGCTTTTGAGCTTTTGGCAACATCCAGTTGAGCTAGATACATAATGATACATGCAGCTTTGAGAGATCTCCAAATCTGATTTTTATTTTTACCGACAGCTTAATCCAATCAACGATCAGAACCGCGGCAAAAGTATCAGTTTCAGTTTAATGTGGAATGTGTCGATGCTTGCGGACATGTCCATATACGCTACGCCACGTCTGCTAAGTTTTGAGACCATAATGCGCCCTATTTCTAGCTGATGAGTAAATGGAAAAGAAAAGAGAGTGACAAGCAAAGGGGAAAAAAAAAGAACCTACCGTTACAAATCTAATGCCACAAGTTCTTAAAATATGTAGCAATGAAGTGCACCTTACTTTAAGATGAAGATCTAACAGCAAATGTTCCATATAGGCTACAGTCATACCGGTTTCGACCCAAATTATTGTCGTCATTCGGAGGCTTAATAGATGGTGTCCTGCGGCGTATATTGAATCGGAACACAAACACCTTTGTACGCGACCGAAACGATTCGGCAGCAATGCAGTACCTCCTGTGGTAGGCTGCCTCACGACGACTTCATATTGACTACTAACTTTGCGCTGCATATGCTGGGACTGCGACAAGACGAACTGGGTACGGTGTGGCTGTGTATAAGATGGCCGGAATGAGCGGCGGGGGAGTAACGTCATAGGGGATGGAGGGGTGGAAGTAAGGGGGAGGGAGAGAGAGGGCAAGGGGTGGGATAGCAGCAAGTGAGATGAGACAGGAGAAAAGAAAGAAAGCACCATACATATGCCCCACACTGAAAGATTTAGTAAAATAATTGGGTGGCGGGGGGGGAGGGGGGGGGGAGAAGGGGGGATACCACATCCGCGTGGTTGAAAGGTACCGGGGCCCTACCGCACTCCGCTGAGGATAACATTGAGGTTCAAGTCTTCGGCGGCATCATTATGCTGTGTGGAATGATGTAGAAGTGTGCACTGGGATTTTTTCAGGTTTCTCAGGTTTAAACAACTCTGTAATCATTCAACAGTACACATGAATACAAAACATAAGCAGCGACAAAGGAGCAGCAACAAGCTTTCAGCGTATAATGTCCACATACATTGCAATAGAAAAAATTCAATCTGACGGCTGGCGAAACATTCTTACTATTCAATTATCGATTCGTTAACGTTAACAAATGAATTCATTAATAGAAATGAAAATATGGCGATGCCATTTCAGGAACAATGATACAAGACTGCATGCAATCATTGCAGGTTTGACCTGAAGTAGCTGAAACATACAAACCAAGAGCCAGTTTAAAAATCAGAGGTGAAGAGAACGAGAAATATTGACATGGAGGAGTGTGTATGAGAAAGAAGGGATTGGGGAAAAAAAAAGGGGGGGGGGGATATTCCATAATCAAACATTTAATGATCAGAACACAACCATCCATTGACAGGTCATTTGAACTGAACATCAGTAACCCATCCCATGGTGTGTGTGTGGTTTTTTTTTTAAATGACCACGGCATTCCAGGAGGTGATACCAATAACCATCATGTCTTGTCTGTTCCCTAAGTTAGAATCTGCTTGACTCAAGTATGAATCGATGGTCTGTTTCAAACATGAGTTCATTTGTCTTGTTTAGGAGGTCAGAACTGCCATTTTACAAAATTTGTAGATGGATGAAGTCTGGAAGTAATGTTGAAATCGTATGTGTCCGAGATACATTAAAGTGTTGACACCATAATTGATACTGTTCAGCGGTTTCCCTTGCATAACCATAGCTGGGTTGCTAACTCGGTCACGATTAAACAGATGATCACTGAGTCTGCCTAGCCCAAAATGAAGTCGGCAATGAATGATATGTTGTTTTCGTTCACTAAAGAAATAGTATTTAGGGATCACTTTATTGTTAGTGGTATTAAGTTGCTCACGGAGTTGCCGGTTTTGTAGTCAGAGATCTGTAGCGGACCGATTGAGTTCTGTGCTAGGTATTGAAACAGTTCGTTTTTAATAGTGCTTGTCTGTGTTAAGGGTTTCTGTCTGAAACAAGCTCAGGAACAAGATCCGTTAAATCATCAGGGCATAAGCTATTAATCATCTAAAATCGATGTTTTGATTTGTTTGTTCCTTCTTTTTGAAGTGTGAAGAATCCTGACTCTTGGTGTAACATTTGATGACTTGACCCACAAGCAACTCCAGTTATCGTTCTTATTACTTCAAGATGTAAGTCCTCACGATAATTTGACTGTGTACCTGTACAATTATCCCATACAATATTGGCATAGTCAAAATGGGATACATGAAGGATTAATACATCATTTATGAGGTCTTTGTGTTGAGCTTTTACTTACATGAATCTGACAAGTTATAAGACTTCAGACAAGATACCAAATAGCAACAATATCAATTACACTTTTGATCTGCCAATCCCATTTACAGTTACTTTGGAATATGAATCCTGGATGATTATTCTCAATGAATGTGTAGTGCCAAATGTAAGGCCTGTTTCATTTCTACAAGAAAAGTTTAACACTTCTGTCTTCTCTTTCTTGATTTTAACTTTCCAGGCATTTGCCCAAGAACTTACCTTTTCCAGGTCGAAATTAAATGTTTGTGCACGGACATCTGGGGTGTTTAATGCTGAAGGCATGCTCTTGTCATCAGCAAATAGCTTAAAGTTTCATTGAATGGCATATACAGTGTTGTTAAGCTAGATATGAAATACAAGTACATCTCGTACAGATCCTGGAGGAACATCTGCGGGAACTCTTTTGAAATCTGACCTATCACCTTTTATTACAACTGCTTATATACAACTAGAAGGGTCATCTTTAAACCATTTGAACAGATTACCTGATATGCCATCTGCTTTATTTTGCGGAGAAGCTCTTCATGCCAAATTCGACAAAATGCTTTCAATATGTAAAACCTGGGCTGTAATTCCATGATGAATAGTTGGGCACAACCCGTTGTAGACACTTAGCAACTGATTCACTGTCGAGACTCCAGGAGGAAATCGATTGCGAAGAAGAAATACGAAGATTGGATGACATAAAACTATACACTTGTTTATGAATGCAGCTCTCGACAACTTTAAACACAGCTGAAGAAGGAAACTGGGAGAGAGTGGTTACAAAGTTCCTGCGATGCTGTCTTGAGCAAAGGATTAGATGAGGTGCTTTTCATATTTGCTTCTTGCAATCTTCCGTTGAAAGGAGTTAACAATAATAATAATAATAGTAATAATAATAATAATAATAATAATAATAATAATAATAATGGTTTCTTATATAGCGCTTAATCAAACGAATTTCTCTAAGCGCTTTACAAAATCATACTACATCGCCCTTCTCATATACAATAATACACCTTACACCCAACCACAAATACTATTACTACAGTAACTAACAAATCCTAGTCCTACAAATACGACATTCACTTATTTTTCAAGTATCAGTACAAAAACTAAATCCTGTAACGTTCAATCATACAACAAATACATATAATAGAAAACATACACATACATACATTTGAAAAGGCCCAGACGGCTATGAGTTAGGTTGTACCCCTGAGTTGTCAGGGAGTCTAGAAAAACTGACAGTTATATACCAATAGCAATCTATTGTTGATTAGATCTGATCCTACAGCTTTATTTTTGCTCAGATTAAGAATAACATTTTCAACATCAAAAGTGGTTAGAGAAATTTCTGTTAGTTCCAGTCAAGGAATGGCGTGTCAGGCAAATTGTCTTCATCATTTTCGAAAGTTGATGGGTAATGAAAAAGTTATTATAAACATCAGCCTTTTATTTTAGCTATGTTTTTTGTGTAAAACAAGGTACCATTAGAGGAACTGGATAGATTTGATTTAACTCAACACCCTTAAAAAATTTTTAAGAGTTGATTTAACTCAACACCCTTTTAAAACACACACACACACACACACACACACACACACACACACACACACACACACACACACACACCGATATAAGTCATTTCCACCATTTTTCGTTCCGAAATTTGACGAATTGTAATTTTATTTTCTAAATCGGCAACGTATTGGAGTTGTGTTTGATTTTCCTGTGTTACACAACTTCCGAACTGACGAAATTCAAGCCAGCCCCATGGTTTATTTGTTTGTTCTGCTGTTCTGTGGAGTCATTAAATTTTACGTTCCTCAACGAGCAGTCTACTTATTTTCGTCTATCATCCAAGGACGTCGTTCGGACGGACAGCGATAGATTTCATAGACACATATAATATGGCTTTGTTCATTATGATTTCTGATAACATTATTGTACTCTCTTCGACTGTTTTATTAATATCACTTCCTTCCAATTTACCAGTTTTATCAGGCTGCAAGATGTATTTGCATCAAGCTTACTGTTATTAAATATAGTCCTTTTAAGTGACTGCTGTCTGATCAATGTATTCTGACAACTGCACAATGAACGCTAAGGTCAATGCAGATGACAGGCAGAACATCAGTTGAAGGTTTTGATGGGAGCTTTGAAAAGTAGTGATATCTGATCAGGTGCTTGATCATTCAGTAATCCTTGTTGGTTCGTTTATCAACTGCGTGTAATGAAAATATAAAATATCTTATATATAAGGTGAGGACGTCGTAGGAATCATCAATGAAATCACCGGGGAATCAAGAGTTTGAATGCTGTGTTGTTAATCTTGCGGATGCTTTCTTCAATGCGATGCCAGTAATTAACATTTTGAGCGAGGCGGTCGAAAAAAAAAATTAAAAGATCCGATTAATAAACTCGCGTGAACAAGTTTTGCCTGAACCCACATAGCTTGAAAACCGTCCATTTGAAGGTCGACTCGAGATGTACAATATAGTTACTTTTCACATAAATAGCAACACCACCGTGTGGCTCGAGCGCTCTGTCACATTTGATTGGGAGATGGAAAGGAATCACGTGGATGGATGGAATTAGTTGTGTTTAGAGCCACATGGCCCACAGCGGTGGGTGTGTGAACATTAATATTCCTGGTTTAATATTTATTTTGTACATAATTTTCCTTTCTATTCCTTTGTTTAGAGCCATAACGCATGTGCAGTTGTGTTGGATGTGTCTGCGTGAGTGTGTGTGTGTGCAGAGGTTTTCCCCCCGTGCGCTTAATTGCTGATTTTATCAAGATTTTGCGTATTACAAATACCATAATTATTATTAGTTATTATTATCTCTCGCTATCTGCATCTGTCAGCTATGTTTCAGGTATTGTAATAATATAAAAACTACCATACTCAGCTTCTAGTTAAGCAACTCGGTTTCTCATGCTCAAATTATTTAAATGCAGGATAGAGGTCTGTTTTCTACTTCAGGCCTACATTAACTTCCACGTCACCGGACAAAAGCGGCAACAACTTCTGAACAAAAACAAATCCATGATGAACTTTATCATTGTTTTTCCGGATGGCCAATGTCAGAACAAAATGCAACGGGTTTTGTTTCAAGAACGACCACATTTGTTTCAATGACTACCTTGAATGGAAAAAAATGAACTAAAACAGGAAGGTTATAATTATTTGGGGATGATTAAAAAAAAAAAAAATAACGTAGAAGAGAATTTGTAAGATGACCAACTTCTTCAGGAAAGATTAATGTCTAGTTTGAACCAGAGCTTTCATATGATACAAACGAACCACGGCATATGTTTCAGTCCACAGGCATGTGTTTATTTCAGTTTTGCAGAAAAGATAGCTGCCACAGGCCTGTAAGTGCATCCCTTTCACGGGTACAAACCGCTCGCAGAAGCTCCGCTACGTCCGTAATAGAAGGAACAGTTCCACTTCTCAGCATCTAGTTAAAAAAAAAAATTCAAAAATAAAAAAAGAAAGAAAGAAAGTAAAGCCAGCATGCACGCGGATTCTCTTTGAACCTAATTATCTTTAGCAATGCCGCGATTATCTTTAGCAATGCCGCGATTATCTTTAGCAATGTCGCGATTATCTTTAGCAATGCCGCGATGCCGAGAACAGCGAGACTGCACAAACGTTGCTGTCTCTGTCTCTGTCTGTCTGTCTCTGTCTGTCTGTCTTCTCTCTCTCTCTCTCTCTCTCTCTCTCTCTCTCTCTCTCTCTCTCTCTCTCTCTCTCTCTCCTCTCTGAGTGGGTGGGTCTGTGTGTGTGCGTGCGTGCGTGCGTGCGTGAGTGCGTGCGTGTGTGTGTGTGTGTGTGTGTGTGTGTGTGTGTGTGTGTGTGTGTGTGTGTGTGTGTGTCTGAGAGAGAAAAAAAGAGAGAAAAAGATGGGAGAGAGACACAGAGAGAGTGTGTGTGTATGTGTGTGTGTGCATACATATGAGCGAATGCACGTGCACGTATGTGCGTGTTAGTGTGTGCGTGTTAGTGTGTGCGTGCGTGCGTGTGTGTGTGTGTGTGTGTTGTGTGTGTGTGTGTGTTGTGTGTGTGTGTGTGTGCGCGCGCGCGCTATCTTTTGTTAAAGAATGCCTATGGTTTGACGACCCAAATAACGGACAACACTACAATGGAAGTGAGCTGGCAGATGCTGTGTGCCCACGTGCCACGAGATCTAGGTAGACTACGACGTGATCTTGCCACGTCAGTGACCTTGGTAGGCTAGCCAATCAAATTTCCCATAATTGAAGATAAAAATATTCATAGGAACAACACACTCACACGCACCTGCCCGCGCGCGCGCGCTCGCACACACACACACACACACACACATAAACACGCGTACGCGCGCGCCCAAGCATCCATCACGCACGCACGCGCGCACACACACACACACGTACACACACACACACATACACATACACGCAAACACGCACAATTACCAACCATGCTCTTATCTCGCTCTCTCTCTCTCTCTCTCTCTCTGTGTACCTTTACGTTCTTTCTGCAGAAATTGGAATATACAGTTACGCGGACAACGCCTGTTATGTCAGTTCCAACCCATTATCAAAATAAAAAATCGAAGACTCATGAAAACTGCTAGAAATGAAAAGCGATCTTCCCGCATTATTCTAATGGTTTTCTTCGACAGTTTTTTTTTTTTTTTTTTTCAAATTTCATCATAATGCCAGCAAACAGTACATCTATAATTTCACGCAAAAAAAAAATATATATATATATATAATTGCACCAAACATATACCTCTTCAAGACACATTGAGCAGTACACATTCAAGTAATTCAACAGCTCAACGCGAAAAGAAAAGGCGACCTAAATCAATTTCTCATTCAGCGAAATGAAAACGCTACACAGCTATTTGTCAAAACACAAGTTGCCCAAAACATTCAATCAACACACACACACACGCGCGCGCGCGCACGCACAAACACACACACACACACATATATATATATATATATATAATAATGCTGAACAATTAGGTAGTGGGGGAAAACAAGTGCAGGCTAACAATTCTTCAGTCGTTATAGTAATGACTTGGCAAAGATTTGAACTTTATAAAAAAAAAAAATAAATAAAATAAAATTGAAGGTTAAGAAAATGGGGGGGGGGGGGGGGGGGGGGGGGGGGATATATTATAAATGTGAAAAGCCCTTCACTAGCTGCCTGAGTGAACTATCGTAATCCCTCTCAAAGGCACATTTATTTGTATTGCCTGCCTGCTCCTAGGCCTTTCGTCCGCTGGATTGGACTCATCAGGGAGACACGGCTGGTTGTGTCCGCGTTCTCGGTGTCAAATAGAGACACACCACAGTCCATAATTCTGCGGTGTTCTCACCACCAAGGGTTCGAAAAAAAATCCAACAGCAGCCTCAAAGCAGCCAGTGAAGGGTAATAAATGGAACAAAACAAAAGTGTGGAGAGGAAAAAAATCGTTGAAAAACTAAAAGCATTATTCAAACAGTATAAAATGTAGGGGACAATCTTTGAGCCTATGCTTGAGGATCCATTCAAGGATGCAAGGGAGATCAAAAGATATGGAACACTCTGAGTGGTCAGCTCTGCTATATATATATGCGCGTGCCTGTACCCATCGTCAACACAGCGCAGGCCTCCAGGGGTGGTACAGGACTGCTCTAAGGGCAGGTGAAGACAGTGCTTCTCTGGGTCCTCCCCAGCACCTTCGGGTGTTTCTTTTTCTTCATATATATAATATATATATATATATAATATATATATATATATATATATATATATAACGCACAAAAATAAATGCAGGCACACCAACCACACACTCTTCATGTTTTTTTTTATAAAAAGAAGCTTTCGCCTTTTATTTAGGCTTCATCAGCATCTGCAACAAAAACAGTTATGTATATGCACACTCCCACCCACCCAACCAAAGCACTCACAGAACAACCATACACCCCCCTCAAACACCCACACCGACAGACAGACACACACACACACACACACACACACACACACACACACACACACACACACACACACACACACACACTCACAACATACTATATCATATTATCATGGCTCCCCCAGGTTTGACTCTAAAAGCTGAGCCCACTAACAATATAGACATCTCCCCCCCCCCCCCCCCCCCCCCCCCCCCCCACTCACCCACTCATATGCTTACCTCTCTATCCTTGTTTTCACATATGTAAAAGAACCCCCCCCCCCCTCACACACACACACACACACACACACACACACACACACACACACACACACACACACACACCAATGTAGGATGTGCATAGGGGAGGGGGGCATGAGGAAATCCTAAAATCACCTTACATACAGCCCTAAAACTTTCATTTACTTTTGATAACTGATTTTTGGAATTATAGGTTAAAGTTATATAGTAGCGAGACCCCGCAAAACAACAGCAGTAGCACACGGGAAGTAACAGAAGCTGCCACCCAGTATGAAGAAATGTTTGACTGCCACCCAATAGCAGTAAAGAGGTTAAGCTGAACCATTAGCATAACTCCCCTCACATCATACACAAAGCAAACTGCCATCCTAAATAATAATATAATGTACCTATATTACTTTTAAGAATATTAAAATAAAAACCTACCAATAAAACGAAGTTAAAACATCTCAGTGTTGAAAAAGAGTACAACTCTACTGTCACGTCTCACACCGCACACTGGTGCCGAAGACAACCAACCACTGTCCATCACACCGCCATGACTAAAAACAAAATCCTCTGCAAACACTGTTCACTACAATCTATCTTCCACCCAGCCCACACTTTAATCAGGTAAACAAACATACAAACACACACATATATATATATATATATATATATATATATATAATATATATATATATATATATATATATAATATATATATATATCCACACTCTCGTTTTATTCCATTTTACTATCCTTCGCTGCTGCTTTGGGATGCTGTTGGATTCTTTTTTTGAACCCTTGGGGTGAGAACACCAGTATGTCAAGTAAATAAAATGACATAGACCAGATTCTGGTATAGATTTGTTGTTTTTGTAATGGCTGAAATGTTTCACGCTCAACTCTTTCATGTCTGTTGCAATATTGATTTCTGGAATGCTAAAAAAAATCTCATGCCTAGAATTTGTCTTTTGCATTTTAGAAGACAAACAACAATTGTTTTCAGTATTCGACTCTTTGGCAGATGATGATGGTTGATGAGTGTAGTTCATTTTTCTTTAAATCTTGTGCTGCATTCGGATGCCTCAGGTATGTGTGACATGAAACATACCTTTATAATTTCGTAACACTACGTTTCATTTTTTTTCTTTTTAGCGCATCTTGTTCGTGTTCTGGGGATCAGCTTTTGAAAATGGCACGTTTCTTTTCAGGCAACGAATACTTCTTATACTTGGACGCTACTAAACTGAATCAAATCTAAGATTTCAAGTATTTATCAACAAGCAAACGACATACTGGTCTGGTATATCCTTTTTTTTTTATCTTATCAGAGGCAACAGATTGACACAGTACCTAACTAGGTGAAGACCTACTTTTTCAAGACCCGGTTTTTCATAGATAAGTGGACAACTGACAAATATTCCTGTTTTCATTTGTTCGGCACACACACACACACACACACACACACACACACACACACACACACACACACACACACACACACACACACACATTCACAACATACTATATCATATTATCATGGCTCCTCCAGGTTTGACTCTAAAAGCTGAGCCCACTAACAATATAGACATCTCCCCCCCCCCCCCCCCCCCCCCCCCCCCCCCCCCCACTCACCCACTCATATGCTAACCTCTCTATCCTTGTTTTCACATATGTAAAGGCACCCCCCCCCCTCACACACACACACACACACACACACACACACACACACACACACACACACACACACACAACACACACCAATGTAGGATGTGCATAGGGGAGGGGGCATGAGGAAATCCTAAAATCACCTTACATACAGCCCTAAAACTTTCATTTACTTTTGATAACTGATTTTTGGAATTATAGGTTAAAGTTATGTAGTAGCGAGACCCCGCAAAACAACAGCAGTAGCACACGGGAAGTAACAGAAGCTGCCACCCAATATGAAGAAATGTTGACTGCCACCCAATAGCAGTAAAGAGGTTAAGCTGAACCATTAGCATAACTCCCCTCACATCATACACAAAGCAAACTGCCATCCTAAATAATAATATAATGTACCTATATTACTTTTAAGAATATTAAAATAAAAACCTAACTAGGTGAAGACCTACTTTTTCAAGACCCAGTTTTTCATAGATAAGTGGACAACTGACAAATATTCCTGTTTTCATTTGTTCGGAACACACACACACACACACACACACACACACACACACACACACACACACACACACCACACACACACACATACACACACACACACACACACGCGCGCGCGCGCGCGCGCGCGCGCACTCACTCACGCATGCACGCACGCACGCACACACACACACTGGCTTTTACTTCATGTCTTTTTCCAAGTTTTCTTGCAGCATAGTGTGGTACTCAAGAATCAAGCATATCAACAACAAAAATTACTTTTTACAGAGGGATTACATCTCATAAAAAATGAAAGTACATAATTGAAAGTTTTCATTATTTTCGTATGAATTTCTATACATTCTTGTCCAACATTCTTAAAAATGTCATCTGTTACGTCGATTCGGATTCAGATAATTCAGATATAACTAGGTTAAGTGTGAACAATGTCATTCGTGTTACCAGATTTCTTTTTAAAAAATGCAAAGCTCCTAATCTCCGACAGGACAAGAATGACCTCTCACCTCCCGGGCACATCTAGGTCATGGTTTTACCATAACCAGATTAGAGGGAATGAAGCGCTGGGATCGTTGTTTTTCGCACGGTCAGTAAGTGCACACACACACACACACACACACACACACACACACACACACGCGCGCGCGCGCACACACACGCACGCACGCACACGCGCACACACACACACACCCACACACACACACACACACACACACACACACACACACACACACACACACACACACACTCACACACACACACAATGTGGAGAGCAAATAGGTGCAGTCCTAGAATATGTCCTGGGAGTTGTGTTGGAGCAAATCTGTTGAACCAAAAAGGCTCCTGGGCACCTTGCCTGGGTTAGGGAGGGGGTCAGATTGGGGCACGCCCAGAAGAACACTCCTTCCAACAGCGGAGACGAGAAAGGGTGGATGGAGTTGATTTAGGGTCTTCCCAAGATTAACTCTCAGGCGGCGCGCGATCAAGGGTACAGGGGCTGGGGGTTGTGTGTGTGTGTGTGTGTGTGTGTGTGTGTGTGTGTGTGTGTGTGTGTGTGTGTGTGTGTGTGTGTGTGTGTGAGTATAACACTATGTTAATCTGACAGTAAATGGTTTCAGTCAGTCAATCAGTGTGTGTGTGTGTGTGTGTGTGTGTGTGTGTGTGTGTGTGTGTGTGTGTGTGTGTGTGTGTGTGTGTGTGTGTGTGTGTGTGTGTGTGTGAGAGAGAGAGAGAGAGAGAGAGAGAGAGAGAGAGAGAGAGATTGGGCAGGACTAGACCGATTCCCAGGAGTTAATCTGTGACAGGATCAGACGGACTCGCAAGTGATAAACTGGGAGAGGGACCGTTTCAGCTCGTTACAAGGGAACTAAATACATTTGAAAAGCTTTTCAGATTGTTTAAAAACAGTGTGGGGCAAAACGATGTTTTTCTCTGTACTACACCGTCTTGTCTTGAACTTGTCTGTTTCCTAAACTCCATGGAAAGAAAGGGAAAAAAAGAAAGAAACCGAAAGGGGAGAAAGAGAAAAAAATCTAACAAACAAAAACCCCAAGCGTTTAGGTGAAACCCCTTATGCTGCATTCAGTTGTTGTTTTTTAATCCATATATTCACTACTTGTTCGTCTGTGAGTTTGAGCGTACAAATGATGTATATTTGGTTTGTCTGGATGTCTACTTGTCCGGATGTGAGGAGATAAGACTGATGTCCACCTACGAGAATGTCAACTCTTCATGTGTTGATATCCGACAAAAATTTAAAAAAAAGTCGACAAACCTAACGTCAGCTTTCCCCAGTGTTAATTTATCCACACACAAACACATCTGCCACGCCACCCCAATCACCCCACCCTAAAAAAAAAAATGTGTGTGTGTGTGTGTGTGTGTGTGTGTGTGTGTGTGTGTGTGTGTGTGTGTGTGTGTGTGTGTGTCTGTGTGTCTGTGTGTGTGTCTGTGTGTGTCTGTGTGTTTGTGTCTGTGTGTATACACACGTATGCTCGCGCGCGCGCGTGTGTGTATGTGTGTGTGTGTGTGTGTGTGTGTGTGTGTGTGTGTGTGTGTGTGTGTGTGTGTGTGTGTGTGTGTGTGTGTGTGTGTGTGTGTCCGCCAACCTCCATTTCTTTTTAGAATCTTTTTGTATTTTTTAAGTGGGTCCTTCCTTCTGTTTTTCTCTTCTTTTCTTTCTCTTTTTCTTTTGTTGTTCTTTTTGTGACTCGCACTCACCACGCACTGTCTGTATGTTTTCCAGCGGATCGACATTTGCTTGCTAAAGTTAATGTTCTGTCGTCTGATACATGGTGTCTGGGTTTATTCATGTTCTGGTGTTTGGTGCGCTGACTCGTTCAAACTATAATATCAACTATACAACTATACACCGTATATCAACTATACGGCGATACAATTTGACGAGCGAAAGACATGCATCCTACGCGTACACGTGGATGTGTGTGCACACAAATGGACACATTCTAAGTTGTGCATTGGTCATACAATTTCCCTCACAAGCGCAAATGTGTATGATATCCTTTTTCGACAGCATGCTTCATCAGTTAGATGACATGTTGTTGCTCAATATATTTTTCTTCCAAGTTCGCAGCAAGAAGCGTTGCCATGAAATAGTGTTGTTATGTACTTATTCTGCAGAAAATCCTGTCTGGCAGAAGATTTCCTTCGGTAAAATACAGCAATGGCCAATTTTTCCATAAGAAATCGTCGCAAGTGAAAAAGTGTCGCAAGCAACTATATAAAATGACATCGACAGTTTCGTGCTGCATAACAGCGTCGTAAAATTAGCCGTGACAATTTGATATGGACGGGAACAATATTTAACGGGACTTTTCTTTTAAATTGCCATTCGTCAGTTCCTTTTTGCGAAAAACAAATCGCTGCGACAATGGTTTCAAAAAAAACGCTCTTGCTGCGACAAGATTTGACGGCGACAGTACTATGTACATCGGGACGAAAACCTGAGGCTGCATTGGCTGCTGTTTTGATCCATCTTTGTCGTGAAAAGTGCCTTTGTGATGACAAATTAAATGCCCCTTTCCTTACACATGTATTCATTTTATTGCTCTCAAATCTGCTATTTCAGCCAATCAAGCCAGCGTTTTGAAATAACATAAAGATGAAATAAAAGGAGGGGTGGGATGGGGGGGGGGGGGATGTTGGTAAAAGCTCAAGGTATGTCTGTGGAGGCAGAGGGTGGAAGGTAGAGAGGTTAAATGGGAAACAAATCCAGAGGACATGAACAACAGACAGCAACTAAATCCTCCTTCTAGAATTCTTATGGTGCCAAGACCAAGAGGACACAACGGTAGTGAGAAGACACTATCAGACCAAACTGGGGAGAAGGAGGGGGTACGGAATTGAGAGGTGGGGGAGTTTGGGATGTTATGGAAAAGGAGCTTGAAAACAGTTCCAGTATGAAAATAACTTGAGGGCACGTTTAATTGTGACAAGGAGCACGTAGAAGATAAGGGAAGGGAAAGGGGGGGGGGGGGGGGTGGGGGGACAGGGAACCATGAAGCCATGAGACTCCCTGTCTCATAACTACGTAGCTGCGGATTGCAGCAGGCTCCGTATGGTACATTTTTCAGTCACCAGTATCAGCCAAGTGTGACCTCATTTCTCTTCTACCAACTACCCCTGTGATCTAAACACACACACACACACAAAGCGGGGTGTTGTCCAAAAAGTATGTTTTGACCGAAAAAGTATTGCTCCCCTTATCTCCTTATTTAAAAAAAAAGTCAACTAAATCACGTTTTTGACAGTATATAAACTGCCCTATCACAGAGGTGGTTTGTCTCGTTCCTGCACGGTCCACTGAAGCGAATCAATCGGTAAGTATTATACCTCTTTGTGTGTTGTGCGTACTTGCTCTTTGGTTATTTAGCCAGGGCATTATTGCATGAGTGCTGAGATAGTGCTTCTAAAATCTACAACTAACTGCTCCGTCGCACAGGACTTGCGAGCATAATCCACACTAAGATAACCATTCCCGGTCTACTCCGAACCTGAAGTTGGTGCTTTCACATGAAAAGCATCCATGAACCTGAAACTATATTTTTCCGAGTTTCACGTGCCCGTGTTCACTCTTGTTTTAGCACGGCAAATCGTTGAAAGGTTTCAAACACAGTCTCGGGCAAGATGTAGATGGTGTTACTGTAGCAGTCTGTGAATTCTGATAAGGTGCTTAAAAAAAGCAGATATGTAATAAAGAAGAGGAAATGATGTCTGAGATGGTCGTGTTGGGCATGTGTATTTTGGGATGGGAATAGGTAGGAACGACGGCGGGTAGTCAGCGGTTAGGGGGACGGATGATGGAGGAGCATGGTAATATGGACTCATACGCTTCAGAATCATCATCATCATCATCATTCTCTTGCCCATGATGGGCGTAGAGGAGAGATGAGAGACACTCTCGAAGCCAGGCACCGCCATCCGGCCCTGTCCTCTGCCTGTCGCATCAGCGTAGGGCCATCCATCCTGGTCCATTCTTTGATGTTGTCCATCCAGCATTTGGCTTGTCGTCCCCTTCGTCTGCCGCCTTCCAGCGTGCCCTGTGTGACTGTTTTGGGCAGTGAATTGTGGCGTATGACATGCCCGAACCACGACAGCTTCCTCTTCTTGACTGTTGCCAAGAGGGGTTCTTGGGGGCCTGCAAGTGATGTTATTTGGCTCCTCACAAGGTCGTTTGTCTTCCGGTCTTGCCAAGAGATCCCGAGCAAGCGCCTGAAGCATTTAGTTTCAAACGTCTGGATTCTCTTGGTGGTCTCTGCTGTCATGGTCCAGCTTTCGCAGCCATACAGCAGGATGGACAGCACCAGGGACTTGTACAGCTTCATCTTTGTAGGAAAGCTGATCTCCCTGCTCTTCCAGATCTTGTTTAGCTTTGCCATATGCTGCTGTTGCGATCGCTAGTCTGGTCTTGATTTCTGTTGTAGAGCGACCGTCTTTGGTGAGAGTGGCGCCAAGGTATTTGAAAGCGCCCACTTCTTCAAGCTGTTGTCTGTTCATGTAGATTTCAGCATGGGTGTTGGTTGTGCTGTTGACCAGGACTTTGCTTTTTTTCTGTGCTCACTTCCATTCCATATGCACCTGCCCTTTCTTCCAGTCTCTTTGTCAGGTCTTGTAGTTCTTCGTTGCTGCCTCCCATCAGGTCGATGTCATCTGTGAACCTCAGATTATTGATGGTTCTTCCTCCGATGGAGACAGTGGAGTGGAAGTCATGGAGGGTTTCACGCATGATGTTTTCCAGGAAAAGATTGAACAGTACGGGAGATAGCAGGCAGCCTTGACGGACTCCAACTGTGGTCTTGAAGTAGTCCCCTATCTGGTTGTTGATGAGGACTGCGCTGCTGGCGGTGTTATACAGCGCCCGGATGGTTTGGACGAGACCCTCCTCTATGCCAAACTTTCTGAGCACCTGCCACAGACCCTTGTGCCACACCCTGTCAAACGCTTTCCTAAAGTCAATGAAGTTGTGGAACAGGTCTCTCTGATGTTGCAGATGTTTCTCCATCAGTATCCGGCAGGTGAAGATCTGTTCTACTGTGCTTCTGCCTGCCCTGAATCCAGCTTGTTCTTCCGCCAGGTGTTCTTCCGCCTCTTTCTTCAGTCGATTCAAGATGACTGAGCATGATTTTACTGGTGTGGCTAATGAGACTTATTGTTCTGTAGTTCTGGCATTGGCGTAGATTTCCCTTTTTGGGCAGGGGGATGATGAGTGATTGAGTCCATTCTGTGGGCCACTGTTTTGTCTCCCAGATCTTCTGACAAATCGATGTTACTAGAGTGACCAATTCCTTCCCTCCATGTTTGAGCAGCTCTGCTGGAATATTGTCTGCTCCAGGTGATTTCCCTGCCGGAAGGCTGCCGATGGCTTCTTCCACTTCTTCTCTCATCACTGGTAGTGGTGAGGATTCCCTTGATGGTGTTGAGTCCCCCTCAAACAGACTGTCGTCTGGCTGTATAGGGTAGTTGTAAAGTTCTTGGCAGTACTGTGTCCATCTGTTCAAAACAGCGGAGCTTTCTGTCAGCAGCTCGCCTGAGGTATCCTCGATGACTGACGATCTGTTTTGCTGCGTCTTGGTGAGGTTTTTCAGTGTGGTGAAGGCATGTTTGCTGTTTCCCTTTTCCATACCTTTCTCGATGTTCTCGCACTGATTATTGATCCATTGTTCTTTGGCTTCAATCATTTCCTTCTTTACAAGGTTGTTGGTTTTTCGATACTGTGCGGCTTGTTCAGGGCTGGAATTTTTCGTATTCTTCAGTGATCTTCTTTTGTCGCAGAGGTCAAGGATGTCGTTTGAGATCCATGCTTGGTGTTTCTTCCTCTGTCGCCCAAGTACCTACTAACGACAGGGGACTTCGCCTTCTGGAGTTTGCCTGCACCCAACGGCTCACCATTGCCAACACCCTTTACCCCCACAAACTGTCAAGAAGAACAACCTGGCATGCGCCGAACGGAATGACTCATAACCAGATCGACTTTGTCCTCACTCCGCGGCGCTTCAAATCAAGCATCAATAAAGCAAAGACGAGGACATACCCCGGAGCTGATATAGGCAGCGACCACGATCTCGTGCTGCTCACAATGAAGATCAAATTGAAGAAAAAGTACCAAGCTGCGCAGCCACGCATCAAGTTTGACCTGGAGAAGTTAAAAGACCCAGAGATAGAAGAGGCATTCCAGGCACAGCTCGGGGGGCGGTTCGCGGCACTCAACCTCCTGGACAATGACATCAACGACCTCACAAACAGCTTCAATGAGGCAGTCTGCGAAACAGCAGAGGAGGTACTCGGAATCATGGTTTAGGAAATAAAATTTAATCGGAAAACTGTTGTTACGAGCCGAAAAGAGGGGAGGTGAGTGGGGAGCAGGTTTAGATGATATAAAGCTGTTTATTGCAGATCTGACGTTAACTTGGATGCGAAAGCTGAAAGCTAGCACTCACGAACGGCGGAAGAAGTTATGTCTGCCACAGTCTCTGCCAGAACCGTGAAGATTTGTGAATCATCTTAGGCAATCAGTGCTACAGTAAATCGTTTATGGAAGCATCCACCAGAAGCTTAGAAATGCTGATTTATTTTACCACTCTAAATGAAACTAGTATTTGGAAGGGAAGGTTGTGTGGAAGTCACCATCATCGGCGAGTTCATGCAGACTGTACAGGCCACACGCCACAATGGGATTTTGCACTAAATCACTGTACTATAAAATCCATAGAAGCGTTTTGAAACTACCATAAGTTTGAGCCAGCATTTAAAGTTAAACTGATAAGTCGCAGAAGAAGAAGAAAAAAACTCCCCACCAATTTCTCTTGTTTGGGGGGATTTTCATCGATGACATCACATACAATCTTCAAATACATGACTATTCCCTCATTTCATGCCTTTGCACTCATCCGTGACCCTATCTTTGCGCCACGTGGTGGCATCCCCCAAATAGTCCCGTTCTTTTGATTTTAATCAGTCTGCTTGGAACCACCTGGCTCGTACCTTGGTGGTCATGAGAAAGAAAACGAGGAGAATCGATTTTCATTCACAATAAATATTCTCAAAACATTCTAATTGCGCGAGTCTATAAATAGACTACTCTACTCCTCAAGCAAGGCCTTGGCGCATTAATTTTTGGTGTGCAGCCTGTCTTTGGACGGACATGCTGGCGTCCCCTGGAGAGTGAAGGCTCACTCTCGCTGACTCCGCGAATAAAAACAAAATATTGTCGTCAATAGAAGTCTTAATGGGTGGCGTTCTGCGTATGATGAAATGACAGGTGTTACCGAACACCACCGAAGTGACCCTGCTGTATGGTAGTGTCTTCTTAGGTAGGTTGCCCTATGGCGACTTAACGTTGACTCTCCCGATGGATTGCCGCTGTCGAGGCTGCGACGGGACACGCCGCGGGTATGGATGTGGAAGAGGGATGAGGGAGGAACAGAATTAGCGGCTTGGTATGTCACAGAAGATGGGAAAGCAGATAGATAGATAGACAGATAGATAGATAGATAGATAGATAGATAGATAGATAGATAGATAGATAGATAGATAGATGAAATTATCACACACACACACACACACA
>CM031597.1:115508843-115683843 GCA_018398815.1 Conus ventricosus | reverse complement strand
TTTTGTGTCTGCAGTTCATGGTGACTCTGGCCTCTACAAATATAAGATATGAGCTCTAGCACAGCGGATTCGAAAGAGGTCAAAATCGTCAAATATTCAGGAAAATGGCTAGATGTCCACTACGTCTGACTGACGTCGCGCCGCACTCTGTGTCGCAAACACACCTGAAGATACTCTTGAAATCTATGGTCGACGTGCACAACGTGGGAACAGCAATGTTTGTGACAATGAATAAAGACTCTGGGGCTACCCGGCAAAGCTATGAGATCAATCCAAGCAAGACTGAAGACGGGAAATGGAAAGTTCGGGAAGCGGCGGGCGTGGAGACACCAAACAGGGGACAGGGACTGGGATCAAATGAAATCAGGTGGTGGCCAAAGGCAACAAGAAAACAGAGCGGGCCAGACATTGTACATGCTATAAAGAAAGAAGAAGGTGTCCAAAGAATCCAGAAGGCAGTCCACCAAGGCTAACGAGAACAAAAAACAAAAACAAAAAACAAAAAAAAACGCATTCCATAGAAATCTCAGCTGGATTGAAATATGGCATGTGACCCCTTCTAGAATCAGCTTCATCCAAAGATCTGTACTGACCTTCTGCCTGGAAAGCAAACCTGGTGAAATGGTTGCAAAGTGAGGTGACTGCAGGCGGGAATCTATACAAATTTTTAATGTCATTAATAGCGAACCGCCAAGAAAACGTTGACAAACGAATCACAAGACAAAACACGACGCGTTTCGACCTCTTAGGTGTTCGTCAGGCAAGATACATTGTCCTGAGTGTTTTGTATCTTGCCTGAAGAAGACCTAAGAGGTCGAAACATGTCGTGTTTTGTCTTGTGATTCGTTTGTCTACGTTTTCTTGGCGGGTCGCTATTAATTACATTTAAGAAATTTTCTGGTGGAATGGGGCAAATCAGATGACCTTGTGTGTCCATTCTTCCAGGACAAGAAAAAAAAACAAGAAAAAAAACCCTGTAGCATGTCCTGAAATGACACAAAGCAGTGTTAACTCTAGGAAAGTGCACACGCAAACAAACTAAGCGCTCGAAGAGATCGAACATGTGAATAGCAGTGCGTGAGGAAAAACAAAACCATGAGAAGCTTCAGCAACAGCATCCTACACGACAGGAGTGAAAGAAAGAAAACAAACAAAACAAAACAAAACAAAAACCATGATCTGGAAGAGCTGGGACATCTGGAGCATGGAAGTGAAATCTGCTGGATGAAGGTGATGACTGAACGTACACATGAGACCTCCCATTATGAAGACGAACAAACCATGAACCAAACGAACAACAACATGAATCATCATCAAGCCTGGAGTATGAGATGGGATAAAATACTCCCCAAACCCCAAAACCCTCCACTTGTAACCTCCTCCCTTTCATGTAACTGGTCCGGCCCTAGAGATGAACTAACTAGTGAATAAGAGAACATTTTGCGTTGAAGCAGTGTCACAGTGCGTTGCTGTTTAAAATATGTCTGTTATGTTCTGTGTACAAGAGGCAGACAAGATCACTGAAATACTTACTCTCGTGCGTGCGTGCGTGCTTGCGTGCGTGCGTGGGTGCGTGCCTGCCTGCCTGCGTGCGCACGCGTGTGTGTGTGTGTGTGTGTGTGTGGTGTGTGTCTGCGTGTCTTTGTGTATTTGTGCGTGTCTGTATGTCTGTGTGTGTCTGTGTGTAGGGGAGAGATAAGAGAGTATAGAGGCTGGTAGGCGAAACCTTGGCGCCTATTCCGTTATACCTTTCTTCAGCGCCATTTATTCTGCGTTTGCATTCTATGGGATTTCAATGTGTTCAATGTGATCGTCTTCAGTTTGGTGCCCACACGGAGTTATAGGGAAAGACTGTTTTGTTGAGCTACACACACACACACACACACACACACACACACACACACACACACACACATTATATATATATATATATATATATATATTAATATATATATATATATTATATATATATATATATATATTATATATATATATATAAATACATTAAAAGGAAACACAACGCACTTAATGTCATAATATTTTGCCAAATTTTCGGCCATGCGGCCTTCTTCTGGGGCTTGTTTATATATATATATATATATATATATATATATATATATATATATATATAACAAACTAATAAATTCCAAGGATAAGTACCGCACCGTTCCAGCAACTTACAGAGCAGCTTGGTGTTGCAATGACTGCAAGAAATATTAAATTATAAACAAAGCTTGCTCTTATGTCTTAGATTGAAGAAATAGGGGGAGATACGCATTCATATCTGCAGTGGTAGATGATTCTGCCTAACTAACAGTATGTGCTTGAGTGGGTGAATGGGGAAAAATAAAATAAATGCTTCTCAAAATGAGCCTTCAGCAAGCTTATATTCTCCAAGGGGGAGACATCCTCCAATAGGGAGGGAAACTCACTAACATATAACTCCTGGTCATATACCGATATTTCGAAACTTGGTGGTTTCTCCTCAGTGACCGCGGAAAGTGGTAATTTGACTCCTCTGCCTTTTCAGTTTTAAGAAGAATGCAATCCCAGAAAAGGTTGGTGTGCAATACCGTAGTATGTTTCTTGAGTTTTCAAAAAAACCAACCAAAGGTGCCATCTAAGAAGCTTCTTCTTAGATGGCACCTTTGGTTGGTTTTTTGAAAACTCAACAAACATACTACGGTATTGCACACCAACCTTTTCTGGGATTGCATTCTTCTTAAAACTGAAAAGGCAGAGGAGTCAAATTACCACTTTCCGCGGTCACCGAGGAGAAACCACCAAGTTTCGAAATATCGGTATATGACCAGGAGTTATATGTTAGTGAGTTTCCCTCCCTATTGGAGGATGTCTCCCCCTTGGAGAATATAAGCTTGCTGAAGGCTCATTTTGAGAAGCATTTATTTTATTTTTCCCCATTCACCCACTCAAGCACATACTGTTAGTTAGGCAGAATCATCTACCACTGCAGATATGAATGCGTATCTCCCCCTATTTCTTCAATCTAAGACATAAGAGCAAGCTTTGTTTATAATTTAATATATATATATATATAATATATATATATATATATATATATATATATATATATATATATATATATATAATGAAACAATGAGGTAAACAACAAATCTGCTGTTATCCAAAATATTTCGGCTACTTAGCCTTCTTCAGCAGGAGTTCTTCGTTTGTAAACAAACGCAACGTCATTATGTCTTTTCGATTAGTTTTACGTCAATTGATGACGTCATTGTGTTCCTTGTCACATCAAAACATTGAGCCCACGTGGTGCCAGAGTTTTTAGCTTGAAGATCCAGAATCGTTCACGCTGTTTTCGTCTGTCTGTATTGTTTGTGTGAATCCTTTCTACGAGAATGCACCGGAGGTTCTGCAGTGTGTGGTTCTGTTTGTTAAAGTGTTGAGCGACTAGCGTGTGTGTCTTTTTGTTGATGTTTGATCTGTGTAGGTAGAATCTCATCTTCAGCGTGTTCTTAGTTTCCCCGACATACTGTGTGTTGTTGCATGTGTTGCAGAAGAGGATGTAGATGATGTTGGAGCTGTTGCATGTGAGTCTGTGTCTTATGTGGAATGTCTCTTTTGTTTGCTGGTTTTGGAATGTGGTTGTCTCTACAAGGTGTTCCTGGCAGATAATGCATTGTGAACTCAGGCACTTGAATGAGCCAGCATCAGGGTCTGTTGGCACTGGTAGACTGGATGGCATAAGAAGACTCCGCAGTGAATGGCATTTGCGTTCACCAAGTAGAGGTGGTTCTGGAATTGCCCTACTCATGTGTTCACTGTTTTGTATCATTTCACTGTGGAGTTCTCTCAGCCAGTTCCGGAGGGGAGGGTTGCTGGGATGGTGTGTCACTACAAAAGGGACTCGTTGGTTCTTCTTTTTAGGTTTGTATGCGAGGCAGACCGAGCGAGGCATCCTCGTGGCTTTAAGTCTGGCATTTCTGATGCTAGTGTCTTTGTGGCCTCTGTTTTTCAGTTGTTCTTCCAGTTCTTGGCGGCGTGCCTCAAAGGTTTCTGGAGTCGAACAGAGCCGACGTAGTCGTAGAAACAGGCTGTACGGAAGGATATATATATATATATATATATATATATATATATATATATATATATATAACAGTTTAAAATAGGATTTTAAAATGGAAGTGCAAAAAATCACCCTACAAATTTGTTTCGAGCGAGCGCTCTCCTCAGGGTATGTATAATCTGGGCCCACCACCAGTGTTATATAGTTTCGTGTGTGGGCGTGTGAGCTCTGCGCGTGTGGCACGTGGCCTGTAGATTTTTTTCTTTTTTGGGGCGCGTTCAGGGGGGGGGGGGGGGGGGGGGCGTGCCAGGGAATGGTGCATTGACAAAGATTTCCATTTGTGCCTGCATTAATCATTTCTACTTTAGAGTTCAGGGATGCTAGATGGGGTTTACATAATATCAGCCACTTTTCTGTAGTACATAAGTTGCATTTTTTAGAAATGTTGTTGTATGGTGCTGCTCTTTTTATAATTTTCCATGATATGTTGTAATCTATTTTCTTATCTTTAAGCTTCCAAATATATTTACTTAGTTCTGTTTGGTTTTTATATTTTTCATTTTTGAAGGACTGTTTATGGTTTGCATATCTGGTTTTAAAATGGTTTGCCGTGATCCCTATGTATGTTTCTTTATCACTGTCTGTTGTTACCATAGCTTGGTACACAATGTTGCTGTAGAGACATTTGTTATTCAGAGGGCACTGGTCTTTTTTGTGCAATTACAAGATATCCTTTCACCCTCTTTGGTTGTATTGTTTTTGGTTTTATTGGAAGAGTCAATTATGTTTTTAAGGTTGGGCATACACGAGTACGATAGCTTGATAGTGTTTTTATTGAATATTTTAGATAGTACATGTTCTTTTGGGAATGATGTTTTAAGGATTCTGAGGAATTCTTTTCCTACGTTGGTTTTTATTCTTCCATCATATGGAGGGTTATACCATATAACTTTTCTTTTCCTGTTTTTCTTATTGCTGTTCATGTTATTATCTGGGTTAAATTGTAATTTGTAGTTGTAGCCACTTTTTTTCAGCGCCTCTTGGTATTCAGCTGCTGCACTGTTAAATTCTTTCTCATTGCATGACATGTTAGATAATCTTTTGTTTATGCCATTAGTATGGTTTTTAAAATGGAGGGTGGATGGTTACTTTTGATGTCTACGTAGACAGGTGTGTCATTGGGTTTTTTGTATGGTTTGTATGTGTGGGCCTTAAGGTCTAATGTTATGTCTAAATAATTTACTATTTTTTTGTTGGCTTCTACTGTGATTTTTAGGTTGTAGCTTTGAAAGATTTTACAAAGTTCTTTTTTCTTGTTTTCAATGATTTTTGGTTTATTGTTTAATGCGGCAAGGCCGTCATCTCTGTATAAGCCAACCTGTTTACCAAGTACTTTCTGTATATGAGACAACATGAAAAGTCCAACTAATTCACAAGTTTCAGCTCCATCATAAGATCCCATCGTGACATCGAACGTGGAATTTCTGCTGTTTTTTTTAATCCAAGTTTCATTGCTGCTATGGAGAAGTGTTTCTTAGTGTGGAGAATGATTTCCATCTCAGAATCTGTTATATATGTATATTTGTTGGCGAATCTTAGTGCTTTAGTAAGTAATTCCTCATCGACAGATGGATAGAAATCCACTATGTCAAAAGTAATGAACACTGTATTTTCTGTTTGTTCAATTCCTTAAACCATTGGATAACTTCATAACTATTTTTCCAGAGATTGTATTCAGTGTTTGTTTTATGTCCTCTATTGCTTTTTCCAGGATTTGTTTTACTAATTTTGCCTAATTCAGATTTTGATGGGTTTATTAGTCTACAGGTAGGGTTGTTGTGAAAGTTAGGCTTGTGATCTTTGAGAGTTATAAAAGCTTCTTTTATTGCTGTTGCTTCTATCCTATCACCTAAATCCATCTGGTGCACAAGTTTTTTTTCTTTTTTGCAGATGTTGTCATATGTAGTCTTATCAGTTTTTTTTTATAATTTTTCTGAATATTTTTGTTGAGGAGTTGAGAGTACTCATTAGGTTCCATTTTATAGAAATTGCTTGTCTTGTCAGCCTTTATGAACATTTTTTTTTTGTCATTTTGGATTTGTTTTATGTTATTATTCAATGTTGTTTGGAAGTTATTATGTGATTTTCTAATTCAATATTAGCTATTAGCTTTTTTTATACTATCTTCAAAAGGTTTCATTTCCTCTATTACAGGTGGCGATCTCCATGACTTAAAACCATAGGTTTTTTTTATCTTCCTTTTTAGCATCTGGGTTCAAAAAGAAAAACGCTTTCCATCTCATATTACGCACAAATATTTCAGTCTGCTGTATGAGTTTTTAATGTAGAGTTGTGGTTAGAAAAAGGTATATTTTTGGTGGACTGCCCAAAGTTAATTTTCTCCATTTTAAATTTAGATTCTGCAAGGCCACAGTGCTCAACGTGAGGAGCAATCAATAAAATTAGAGTTAAAAGACCACTCAGAATTCTAAAAATGCTCAACCAAAAAGGAGCGACATAACAGTTTAAAATAGGATTTTAAAATGGAAGTGTAAAAAATCACCCTACAAATTTGTTTCGAGCGAGCGCTCTCCTCAGGGTATGTATAATCTGGGCCCACCACCAGTGTTATATAGTTTCGTCTGTGGGCGTGTGTACTGTCTAAAATATTCAATAAAAACACTATCAAGCTATCATACTCGTGTATGCCCAACCTTAAAAACATAATTGACTCTTCCAATAAAACCAAAAACAATACAACCAAAGAGGGTGACGAAAGGATATCTTGTAATGGCACAAAAAAAGACCAGTGCCCTCTGAATAACAAATGTCTCTACAGCAACATTGTGTACCAAGCTATGGTAACAACAGACAGTGATAAAGAAACATACATAGGGATCACGGCAAACCATTTTAAAACCAGATATGCAAACCATAAACAGTCCTTCAAAAATGAAAAATATAAAAACCAAACAGAACTAAGTAAATATATTTGGAAGCTTAAAGATAAGAAAATAGATTACAACATATCATGGAAAATTATAAAAAGAGCAGCACCATACAACAACATTTCTAAAAATGCAACTTATGTACTACAGAAAAGTGGCTGATATTATGTAAACCCCATCTAGCATCCCTGAACTCTAAAGTAGAAATGATTAATAATTGCAGGCACAAATGGAAATCTTTGTCAATGCACCATTCCCTGGCACGCCTCCCCCCCCCCCCCCCCCCCCCCCCTGAACGCGCCCCAAAAAAGAAAAAAATCTACAGGCCACGTGCCACACGCGCAGAGCTCACACGCCCACACACGAAACTATATAACACTGGTGGTGGGCCCAGATTATACATACCCTGAGGAGAGCGCTCGCTCGAAACAAATTTGTAGGGTGATTTTTTACACTTCCATTTTAAAATCCTATTTTAAACTGTTATGTCGCTCCCTTTTTGGTTGAGCATTTTTAGAAATCTGAGTGGTCTTTTAACTAATTTTATATATATATATATATATATATATATATATATATATATATATAATGAATACTAAATCAAGTTGGACATCTTTTCCCACAGAGACGATTTTTTTGTTTTTGAGCTTTCGCCAAAAGGTTTTTCATCAGGAATAAACATGTCATAGTTTTTCACACAAATGTGTGGGTGTGCGTGCGTGCGTGCGTGCGTGTGTGTGTTTAAAATTTTAAAAAAAATTCGGGTTCTCCGTGTGTGTGTGTGTGTGTGTTTGAAAAAAAAAAAAAAATCGGGCTCGTCCGGGATTTGAACCCGGGACCTCTCGCACCCTAAGCGAGAATCATACCCCTAGACCAACGAGCCATCGATCGCATAGAGACTTATAATTAATATGAATTGTAAGGTTTTCTTCCGTCGTTTAATCATTTCAGGAGTTGGATTAATCACTTTTGATATTTCAAATTGTTTCTAGATATTTTATGTTATTTGCACTTCGACATTCAATGGACTGACCCTACTGCGTATACGGTATAGCCAGTTTTCTGACTGCAACATAAACTTACACATTTTCTAATTTTAGACTTGCTAATTTAGCTCGGTCTTCCAACATGAATAAAAATGATGTTGTTGACTTCCTGTCCATGGTTGCAGCTCACTGGATATTACTCATAAAAATAGTAACTTAAAAGTTCATCTGTGTAAATGGAAAGGTAGGTAGATATTGATTTCAACGCCAAACTAAAGATTATTGCTTCATTTTTGAGTCAGCTGGAATTGAAACGATTTTGATTGTAGTCTTCTGACGCTGTGACATCTAGGCAAATGAACTATAATCATGGACAGTTAACTCATACTGGAGTAAAGGAGAAGGCCTAACTAACTTTGAACAGTAAATTTTAAAATACAGTTCTTTTTTTTTTTCACTACACAACTTCACAAGATGACAAACACCGTGGAACATCCACTGTTGGCAAACATTTACTGGACTACAAGACGTAAGCCTGCTAGTCATACTTGTGAATCTGATATTGTTTACAGTGTTTTTTAAACTGGTCCCCCGTCTTAAATAATTACCTAACGATCAGCCTGGATTCGGCGGAGTTCACTGATTCGGCGAATAAGCATACCATCGAACAGATCAGGTTTCATAGGTTTAAAAGGAAGCAACATGTATCAGGGGGTGCTATGGGCGGTTAAAAGTTTGAATCCTGGATCAGTGGCATAGACATCCGGCATAGTTTTTCAATCCCAGGTCAATGGCATAAACTCCTGTGGAATATTATGCTATCGTGCCTTCATTTGTTCATAAACACTCGGCATAGTTTTCCACCCAAATTTTATTAATTAAATCCCAGATCAGTGGCATTAATTCCTGTGGAATACACTTACACAATGAAGAAATTTAACATTAGACAAAGCTAATCAATACTATCCAGCTTAAGGTGACTACTTAATGCAATACTCACTATAATCACATACACTGTGATACAGTGCAGTTACAATACAATGCAAATCCAAACATGTGCATGTAAAATAAAGGTTCATGAAATAAGTTTAAGCATACAAAATGCACTTGTTCCTTGTATACATTAATGATCTCCCTGAGAGCCTGACTTCACCTTGTAGGCTGTTCGCTGACGACACTGCAGCTTATAGAGTAGTCACATCCCAGCGAGACCAAGACCAGCTACAGAGGACCTCCATCGCCTTGGAGAATGGGAGAAGAGCTGGGACATGGTTTTTCACCCAGGGAAGTGTACTGTTCGTTGCTCCCAGGATTCACCGAAAGGGGGAGAGAAATGATGAATCCATCGGTGCTCAACCAATCACGACTGCAAATCCAAACGGACTATGAACATGGACCAATGGAATATCCATGTGTCTGTGGAAAGCGTTTCGCTACCACCCGTGGCATGAAGATCCACCGAACAAAGATGGGATGTGTGAAGACTCATCTGAATGAGCAGCAGCGCACTGCATCAGCAGATAAGACGTCGGAAGACCAAGGCCAGGATTTTAAACCACAGTGCCAAGGACATCCACGCTGTTGGTTCGGATGAGGAATTTGCACAGGCCCTCGATGCCAGGCGCCTAAAACTCAACCTGCCACGAGCAAACGAAACTGAAGATTGGGAGAAACTGGATGCAAAAATCGTCCAAAGACTCGATGCACTGATAGGGAAAAGCACCTTGAACACAAACTAGCCACATATGGGGACATTGTGTATGCCACATGTAGAGACGCCTATGGAGTAAAACTACCCAAACACCTCCAAAGAAATCCAGACGCCAAGAAAAGATGGACAAGATCAGAGTCCAAAAGAACAACCTCAAGAAGCAAATGAAGACCGCACTGCCAGCTGAAACAAGGCTTGGAAAAACTGTGGGAAGACCTGAAAGAAAAACACAGCGCCCTCAGCAAAGTGGAATCTGCGAGAAAGAGGAAGAGCAAAAAGAAGAAGACACAAGAGCGCTTCTTCAGAGACCCCTTCCAGTTTGCCAGAACACTGTTTGAGCAGCCAAAATCTGGGACCCTAAGTGTGGACAAAGGAGTTCTTGAGCAGCATATGAGGAAAACAACTCGATCACAGAGAAAACACCACTCGACTTAAAGGGTCGGTGGGGCCCAAACCCAACCCCTGGGGAACAGTTCAAGGGCAACCCTCCAACGTTGGGGGAAAACAAGAAGGGGGCGACAAAGCCAGACCCAAAATCATCCCAGGGCCAAACGGAATACCTTACCCTTTACAAAAAATGCCCCAAGGTGTGGAGTGGCTCCACAGCTGGCATCGGCTTGGGAAAAACCCAAAGATCAGGGGCCAGTGGATGAGGGCAGATGGGGTACATCCCAAAGAGCAAACTCAAGTGACTCACCATTCGGGCCAATACACTACTGAACTCAAAGGAAAATCTTCTCTGTCATGGCGCAAGGCTCCCAAGACCTGAGGGAAAACAAGACTTGGATGTGTCACCCAAAAGGTGGCATCCGGCGGGGCTGGCTGTGTAGAACACGCCAAATAAATCTTGGACGCAATCCAAAAAGCAAAAACAGAAAAGAGGATTTGGACGTGTTGTGGATTGACTGGCAAACGCATATATCTGTGCCCCATGAAGTACAGTTGGCTTTTGAGATGTCCATGTCCCAAAGAACTCCGCACTGCTCAAAAAAGTACTTCAATGGCCCCAATGCGTTCCTCCCAAGGAGTACACAACACATTGGTCAATTGGGAAGGGGGCATTGCAATGGGCTGTGAAATCCCCCAATACTGTTCGGGCGGGGCAATGGAACCATCTTAAAAGCACAACAAACAAGCGGACAAACAGACCTTGGCGATGGATACAAGAGCCTCCTCAAGGGCCTTTCGGGAACACACGGTTTTATCCAGAGAAGACGAACCGATGTGCTGGAGGGGTGGCAATAGTTCCCTCCCAAAATGCATTTTCAACCCAAAAAAATCCGGAGTCTCTCACTGGGGAAAGGGAAAGGGGCCGATCTGTGGTTTTCAGTGTTCCCAAACCGGCCCTTTCCCAACAGTCAAGAAGAACCATCAAGAGCCTTGGAAATGGTATGAGATACCTGAAAGACACACAAAGAGCAAAAAAACCAACAGATGGCGGAAGAAGTTTGGGAGCCCATTACCATGTGGCCCGGCAAATAAAAGGGTCTGGGTGCTTTCATGCAAACCCAAAAGCCCCTTTGGGCCTCTGATGTATACACATCTGCACCAGCACATCGAGGCAATGGAACCCAAAATCAACAATTCAAAAGGGAATGGCTTGGTGTCCCCCCTGTCTGATGACATCGCGCTGTCTGTGCCAAGAAAACGAAATCCCACTGAAATCCACCCTGGGGGAATAAAAAGCAGGGAAATCAAATTCAAAGCATGCTGGAAGACTCGGAGACAAGGTGGTAGAAGCAATCAAGCCCACTGAAGCAGGCAAAAAGGGAAAAGTTCAAGAGGCGGGATTCTGCAAAAGAAAGTTCAGATCAAGAAATACGGGACACACCAACCAACAACAAGGACGGGGGTGCCCAAAAACTGAAGGTGGTCAAAGGCCAAAGGAAAAGTCAAAAGAGACATATGTTTCGAGAGAGAAAAGAAAAAGAAAAAAAAAAGACCCAAAAAAGCAGTCCAGCAGGCGAAAAGGGGCAATGGACACGGGGGGAGAATGCACCCAAAAGAAGTCTCACTTGGAATGACATTTCCCCTCCCCCCTTCCAGATCACTTCATTTCAGATCTCAAGCCCTTCTCCCTAAAAATGCAAACCTGGTGAATGGGGAAAACAGACGATCCTGCTTTCCCCCTCTGCATGAAAAACAAAAGTGGAGCATGTTTAAGCTCTGTAAAGTACCCTGGCTAAAGGAAGGTACACATGGGCCAACCAAAGTGCTCAAAAGTTTGTACAATGTCGGGCCTCCAACACCAAAAAAGGGAGAATCAGGACTCCAAAAGCACCCCAACATTCTTCAGGGAGGGGGCAGAAAATCATGGCCAAAAAACAACATGCCACTCGAACATGCGGCAGAGTCGCGGGACGGGGCAGATGACTGGGAGTGCACTGCGACCCCCAAGGGAAAGTCCCCCAAAAATCACCCAAGAGTGGATGGACCAGACATATAGTCCACTCTAAGTAACCCAAGCAGCTGTCATGATCGAGCTCACGGTGCCTTTTGAAAACAGAATGGGGGCACTCAAATCTACAGACTGAAAAGTATGCTGATCTGGGAAAAAGCCTGAGAAGAACTATCAGGCCAAATCCCCACCAGAAATTGGGCTAGGGGGTTTGTAGGGAAAGTCTGCATACACCTCGAAACGTCCAGTTGCAGGGGGGGAAAAACCAAGCCCCGAAAGCAATGGCAGAAACGCGAGAGGTGTTCAAGCTGGATTGGTCAAGGAGGAACAAAAAAGAACTTTTAAGGCTTAACTTCCCTTCAAAAATCGGGGTCCCTGTGGTCAGTGGGGAAAGCGGAGTCATTAATGGAAAAGAGCATCTCCAGAGGGCATGGGTTCGAAACCCCGCCATGGGCCCTCCCAAGAGGGGAAACAAAAAAAAAGGGGCAGCAAGGGACCGGGGTCATGAAACCGGGGTGGCCCAACCCCCTAGAGTGTCAGGGGATAAGGGCCCAAAACTTTTCTTGAAGGGGCTTCTCTTCTGGGACCCTCTGCCACGCTCTCCACGGTTTCTTTTTACTTCTTTCCCTTTAGGGACCGAAGTCGGCGACCCCTCACTACCAAAGTACGCGCAGGGCAACTTTTTTTTTATCGCAAGTTTGGCAAACCAAGGAACACAGTGGGATTCTCACCCTAGCCCCCAATTTGGAGCACGGAATGGTTTGGGGGTTCCTTCGCAGGTTGAAAACGCCCTACAGGGGCTGGGGGAAAATTAGGAATTGTCAGGTTTTAATATGCCAGTCTGTTGGGCCCCCATACACGAGGAATTTTTTGGGAAAATAAAGCTCGAGAAAGCCCGCCCCTTCGTATTGAACCCCCCCCCAAAAACACCTAAATTTTAAATAACTCTTTCTGAAAAATTTTCCTTAGGGGGGAACAGTTGAAATGCGTTATAAGACAAAAAATGGTTTACCCCAAAGAAACTTTCCCTCCGGTCCGCCCAAAGAAGAGGACTGGGGCAACATACTTGCCATCAGTTCCGCCCACAGTAGGAGAACTCATTCCTTTTGCTATTAAAAAACAGGATGGTTATTTCGCAGACTTGAGCCCCCCTCGACCCCCAGGGAAAAGGGCAACTGCATTTTTTACCTTTTTTTCCCTCGGGGCCCCCAACCGAAAAGTGCAAAAAACAATGGGAGGGCCCTCCGGAGAAAAAAAAAAAGTCAATAACACTTCAGGAAAGCTCCCTAGGGAAGGAATGGGAATCTGAAATTAAAGATTGAATAAGGGTTAAAATTTAATCTCAAAAGGAACATACAAACAGTTTTCTTGAAAGCCGAACATGGAGAAATTTTTTTAAGCAAAAAAATTTAAATGATTATTTTAACCTTCCCCTTGGTTTTCAATCACTTTTTTTTTTTCTTTTTTTTTTGTGGACCCCAAATTTTAAAAAGGATTTTTTTGTGTTGGCCTGGGGAAAGAAAAAGTGGGATTGGTAATGTTTGTATGTGTTGTTTTTAGAAGAAGATGATGATAATGATGTGTGTTTTGAGAGGACACAAAAATTGTGTGTGTAGTTTGTGTGTGTGTGTGTGTGTGTGTGTGGTGTGCGCGCGCGTAGGACAGATAAGACAATGTTGCTTATAGCCCAGCCGACCGCAAAGGGCCACATCAGGGCTGTGTGCGCGCGCGTGTGCGCGCGTGTGATTTGTGAATATTATGAGAGTGTGAAGAAGACGTATGTGTGTGTGTGTGTGTGTGCACGTGCATGTGTATGGTAAGCTCTTTGTGTGTGTGTTTGTTTGTGTGTGTGTGTTCAAATTACTCTGACACATTACCAAGTTAAATTGTTAACAAAGGTGGAAAAGAGGAAAAACGCTGATCTAACAAAGAAAAACTATATTACAAGCATGCCATGAGATTTCATTTTAACCATGATTGAACAGGATCCCTTATCTCCAGACATTAATTCTTACAGCTTATAAAAAGAAAGAAAATATGAATTAGGATACTTTTCTTGTTGACGAATTAATGTGATCGTGATATTGTCAGTGTCTATGTAAAACACCTCACACTGCTGAAAATGGCTTGTACTGAAATTTCAGCAAAGAAGTATTTACATGTTTTACTTCTTATTTCCGAGATATACTCAGCATTTATGCTCAGAAAGTATGAAAGCAAACATTTTCTTTGCCTCAATCATCACCTCAGAATCATACCCAACATTAAAAGAAGAATAGCGAAACAGATAATAATAAAAATAATGTTAGTATACTGTAATCATATAATGATGACACCAACAATAATGATAATAGTAATTGTAATATTCAGAGAATTTGCTAACAGAGGAAGAGGAATGAGAGATAAGATAAGATAATGTTGCTTATAGCCCAGCCGACCGCAAAGGGCCACATCAGGGCTGTCACCACGTTAAAATCAACTCACCAGTCGAGGAATGAGAGGATAGGATAGGATAATGTTGCTTATAGCCCAGCCGACCGCAAAGGGCCACATCAGGGCTGAGGAATGAGAGGACAATCACAATAATATGATTAGACATAGAGTAATAGTATTGATAATGATAATAATACCAGTGTTGATGATGATGAGAAGGAGGAGGAGGAGTAGAGAAAGGAGAAGGAAGAGGAGAAGAAAGATAGAGAATATATGAAAAATAATAAGATAGAATCTAAGAAAATACACCAGTAGTAATAATGATAGTCACGATCATAAAAATCATGAAAGTGATAAAGCAGGTAAAAAAAATCGAAGAAATATACCATTGCATAGAAATTTAGAAAATGTAGATTGAATAAAGCTCATCATATAGCAAGAATGGTGACAGTCTTGATGTTGATAATAATAACAGTAATACAACCACTGCTACCTTTACTATTACTACTGATACTACTATTACTACTACTGTCACTACTACTACTACAGCTACTGCCACTAGTACTACTACTACTACTACCACCACCGCCGATAATGATACTAATAACAATAATGATGATAATGACATGATATGAATGACAATAATGATGATAATAACAACAACAGTAATGATGATGATTTTAACAGTACTATCACTGCTTCTACTTCTAATGATAATGATATAATAAATAATTATATGACAGTAGTAATAATAATTGATAATATTAATCATGATCATAATCATGATAAAAATGACAAACTTGTGTTTGAAACCAAACCAGTGGTTACTTTCAGGCACAACAAAAACCTCAAAGACCTTGTTGTTTGTTCCAAGCTAAATCACCATACCTAAGTCATCTGCCAGTTTTCTCTCCTCAAAACCCAACTGCATAATCTGTCCTCTCACCAAGTCAGACACCAAACTACATGGACCCAAATGAATTCAAAACTAAACGTGCATTCTCATGTTAGAGCTGCAACATCATTTATACTATCGACTGCGAACTATATATGTTAATACTATTGGAGACATCCCATGCACTTTAGATACATGTGCATCTCTGAACACCTGGCTGACATCCACCATCATCGATCCAAACCAGTTGCTCTGCACTTCAACCATCACCATTTCAACATCAGTCATGTCAAAGTCCTGGCACTTTGGCAGTCACAAAGTGACAATTTTGAGTGTACCATATACAGGAATCCCATCTTATTGCCAGAAGCATTGATAAAGGAGAAGACCTCTGGACCTCTGGAGAGCCTCCACTGTACAGCAACCTTCGTCAGTGCCCCCGAGGTTCCTGTCTGAATGAACGACGAAGAAAAATGCCAGATTAGGGACTTGTGCCCACTGAGCATCAACATCTGAAACTAACATACACCTGTCCACTCCCTGAACACCAGCCCACAGTACTCTCCACTGACAAACTGTTATGCTACTCATTCTTTACTTCGTTCATGTGTATATTACAGCTATTTTCTCTTCTCCCCGCTCCCTTCACGGTTTCTATGTTCCATATCATTCTGTTCTTTATTTACTTATCTATCCATTCCTTTTCTCATTCTGGGTTTCTTTCAATTACATATTCTCCCTTTCTCACTATATTTCTCTTCTTTCTTTCCTTTGTGTGTGTGGGTTTTTTGTTTGTTTTTGTTTTTGTTTGTGTGTTTTTTGGGGGGAGGGGGTTCGGTCTCAGAAGTAAGTTTTTTTATTCACATGATCAGATTTTTTTTTCTATTATTCTATTATATATTATATTATTTTTACTATTATTATAATTGATATTATTATTACTACCATTGTCATAAAAAAAATCATGATTATGATTTTCATTACCATTACTTCTCTCGTCATCAGCAGCAGCAGCAGCAGCATTATTACTATTTATAGTATTAATGTTAGTACTATTACCAAGTCTGTTAATACTACTTTTAATAGTTTATTAGTTGTATTATCATTACTATTATTAGGAGTGGTAGCAGATTTAGTTGTAGCAGCAGTAGTAGTAATAATATCATTATCATTGTTGTTATTACTATTACTAGTGTTATTAAAATTAGTATTACTATTATTATCGTTGTTGGTAATAGTATTACATAATTATTATTATCATCACCATCAACAGTTTCATCATTGTTGTTATTAGAATTATCATTAGAATTAGTATAATCATTAGAATTTGTGTTATGATTATTATCATTATTGTCACCATCAACAGTTTCATCATTCATACTAAAGCAGTAGAACAGCAGTGTCTTGTCCTGTACTCTGTTTGTGTCCGTGGCAGTAACTAACCCCTCTCTTTCTAAGTTTTAGTAAAACAAAGGATGAACTTTATTCCATGTATGTTTTCTTTGAGAGCTTTCTATGCATAGAGATATATATTTGTTAGAGTCTATCTTCCTATATCATAATCACTGCCATTATTTTCATGATCATGATTGTTATCTGATATCATAACTATTGGTATATTTCTTCAATTCTTACAATCTTTTCCATCCTCAGTATCCTCATCCTCATCCTCCTCTTATCATTAAACTTTAACATTATTATTGTTATTATTATTTTACTATTGCATTCTTAATATTATTGTTGAGACCGTAACCATATCATTGTAAATATCTTCCCATTCCTTTCCTTCTACCTTTTCTGTTAGAATTGTTATTATTAGCACAGTTACTATCATCATAGTGTTGTTATTATTTATTCTTTTTATTATTGTTTTTTTTTAATTAGTTTATCGTTATGATTATTACTTAGTTTAACCCATGTTGTTTCCCCTTCAACTTTGGTTCTATTCCACAGTTTTAGTCTTTCACACAAGACCAAATTTCACAGCCAATTTGAAGGTGACTGTCTATTCATTCCTGCATTTTCATTGTGTTGAATGTTATTTGTCTTCCCTGAAGAAGAGTAAATAGGTCGAAACACATTGTGTTTGTTTTGTAATATGTTTGTTCTTGTGTTTGGTGGCACAGTAATACTACTTTTGCTCTTGGAAATAAATAATGCTTTCCCTTTAATTTGAACTGTGGGAAAGCAGTCTTGTGCTTTTTTTAGTAAACTGAACTAAAAGGAAGCAATGAAATTGGCTGTTTCGCATCTCCTGTTACATTGATGGGAGATTTGTTGTAAAGCTTGCTTTTGATTGAAGACATTGCTAGAAGAAAAAGATACACTCGAAGGTGCGGGTAGGACCTAGAGAAGTACTGCCCTCAACTGCCAAACAAACCAGCTGGGAGCAATCCTGGAAGCCTGCGATGTGTTCACACAGGGTGCAGGCATGCACAGGGCATATCATTAACATAACTGCTCCCTGGCAGATGCTATTGTGTAATGGCCACTGAATGTGACATGACAGAACCTCCATGGGAGCATTCCAGTGGGTATACCAGCCCATATTTCATGACTGCAAAGCCCACCGGCAAAAACACCACCGTCAAGCAACTGCTGTATGCTTCTCGTAGCCTCAGTCATAAATCACATTTGCATTTGATTAGTTTTTGTTGTTAGTGGTCATTCATTGAAAGCAGCTTTATCATCGTTTCAGAGGTTGTCATCATTAATGAATTGGGGTTCGACTGAGCTGTGTCATTTCTCATCCTTACACAGCTGCCACTAACTGGTAGATCCTCACAATGGTGAAGGGCCTGGGTGACCTGTGCTTGGGCTGCATTCAGCAGCACCTCAGCTTCATCCCTCAGCTGGGGGCCTGCCTACCCACCCTCTACAAGGAGCGTCTGATCGAGCGCTTGGCCTACCATGACATGCTGCACAAGAGCTACCTTCCCCATGTCAGCTACAACCTGCTGTGTCCGGCGTTGCAACACATCAAGCTGTACAAGTGTACCCAGGTGGATGACTACTTCCTGGGGCTGTTGGCCGAGTGCAAATGTCAGCTGGAAGTCCTGGTCATCAACGGCTGCACCAATGTTACAGGTAAAGCGCCTGATATATATAATTTTGTTTGTCTGTTTGAATTTCACTGAGCTCTGGTTTGGATGCTCGTCCTGCTTGTGTTATAAAGACATTATATGTTTCTACATATCCTTTTTTATCTTTGTGAAAACATTTTTCAAACAAGAAATGTAGGAGCACTGTAGGCATGTAAAGCTCCAATTTCTGTCTCTGTACTGCATCCATTGAAGTGTGCCGTTATTAGTCCAATCAGCCCTGTAAATTTGTAGTCTGTTTTGTTGATGTGGCAGTTTGCAGCAAAGGTTTAGACAGTTCTGCATTTTGTCTCTTTGAAACATTTCCCACATCTTTCAGATATAGCTAGATAATGGTTTAATGTGTAAACCTCCCCAAAGTAATACAGTGCCACAGTGATAAATGTCCCAGAAGAGTAAAGGTAACCTGCCTGTCTAGCACTACACTCAGTACATTAGAGAAAGACTAACTGTTAAGATGGGCAACAGAATTGTCAGTTTTTATGTTTACTAGAACAGAACATTAAAATTGACAATTTGAACCATCAAAGAGAGAACAAAATTGTCTAGGTTTTGTTCATTATTTAAGAAGTCTTTCAAGTTTCTAAAACAATTCTTCCACTGTTTGTTAGGGTGGTAATTGTAAAATATATCCTTTTGGTTGCAATGGTGAATTAGATTTGTTGAATTGCCAGTCAAATTATTCATGAACTTGACAAAACTAAGAATATTTCAAATCAAAACATAATTAAAATCACAAAAGGAAATGTTTTGAATAAAAAAGAAGCACTAATGCCCAGTACATCTGCAATGAAATTTTAGAAATTTCACTAAGGTAGCTAATCTACAGCAGTTTGTCCCATACTTAAAAGTTCAGTTGTTTAGAAAAAAAGAAGAAAAAAGGAAAAATTCCAAGTGCAGAGGATGGTTGGGATATTTTTTTAGTTAGTGATTTTAATTATGTTTTGATTTGAAATATTCTTAGTTTTGTCAAGTTCATGAATAATTTGACTGGCAGTGGTTTTGGTCTGCAAAAGACCAGATGTGTCAAATTAAGTCAGTATTACACATGTGTACATATTTGATTTTAATTGACATGTCATACTAGTTTGACATGTCATACTAGTAATAACAGCAGTGATGCTAAGGAGATTTTGTATAGTGGGAGAGGGGTGCGGGATGCCATTCGTTTCAGCATGTTCCATTTTGGTACATTTCTCATGAAAAGATAAGGTTTCTGTAATGATTTTGAGTATTTCATTATTATTTTAATTATATTTATTTTGTGTATTTGTTTATTTATGCATGCATGTGACAGTAGCATATATCACAATTTACAGACCCATTTACTTTTTAAAAAAAAAAAAGAGAAATATATGAAATGGCTAAAGTGTAGGTGGTGACCACTGATGCATGCTTGCATTCTTGTAGACTTTACTACTCCAGTGTTACACAGGTTTAACTCCCTTGAGACCTGTCATAGAATATGTATCATGATGCTGCCGCTGAAGTCATGAAGGTGTTGAGCTGCATCTGTTCATGTTGCAGAGAATAGTGAATAGTGTGAGCAAAATGTTCTTGCTGCTATGGGTTTTTTTTTGTTGTCATGGTACTAATTGATATCACAGACAGAAAGTTATGGTCTTTGAGACGTTTTGCTTGTAAAAAGTTTGAAATTTATGGAAAACATCTTTTTAAAAAAAAATCGTCTGTGCATGAATGCAAGAGTTAAATGGACCCATCTTGATTGAAGAAAGAAAGAGAGTTACGTGGTAAATAAGTACTGAATGTTCACATGTTTCAGTTCTTTCTAGTGTGGATGATTCGGGCAAGGTGTGAGAGTCAGTTTATATATATGGGGGAAAATTTTCAGATGTTGGAGTGCAGACTGTGACCAAGGACCAGGTGAAGCTGTGTGTCTTGGAACTGAAGAAACTGCCTCTCCTGAGCTCTGCGGGTCTGTCATCCATCCAGTCCCCAGACCTGTGGAAGGTTGAGATCAAGAATTGCCCTAAGATAACCACTGATGGTAAGTGGACTGATCAACTCGCAGATTTTATGTTAGCTGGTTTAATGTTCTGATACAGTGAAACATGTCTATAGATGACTAGATGACTATGATTTAACATATTTTGGGCTCCGTCTTTCTGGAAGCTTGCTTTTATACATTGTGTTGTGACTGTCTCAGATTCAGAAGTTTGTGTCACAGTCCCATAAACATTACATACAATAAAACACTCACTTGAACCCCTGTTTTATACACACACACACACGCACACGTGCATGCACTCACGCACGCATTCACACACATACACACACACACACACATACACACACACACACACACATTATGCATGCATGCATGCCCATATGCATGCACGAACTTGTACACACATCCATGCATATATACCAGTATCACGGAGAAGGTCTTATAAGTCAGCCTACATCCTTCTGCCTAAAAGAATCTACAAAGAACTCCCCACAGTGCATCGCAACACCAGTCACTCGTCAACCATCGTCTGACTTATTTGGAAGCTGTCTTTTAAAAACAGCAGTAACAATGAAACAACACCCTGAGTGGCCAGCCTAATATGAACGGTGCAGAGAAACATGAAGAGTTGACGGCTTTGTTTGACGGCAGGTGTCGTGGCTCTGGCTTACCAGTGTCAAGGGATCAAGGTGTTGCGGTGTAAGCACTGCACCAAGCTGGAGAGGCGAACCTACAGCGCCGTGGGGGTTGCGCTGGGTCACGTTCTGGTGAGTGAGCGGAGTTGTGTTCAACTTGCATCTTGTTGGTTGCGGATAGAAAATGACCAAGTGTGAGTGTGTGTATGTGAAAATTATCAGTTCTGTTTTCTTTGTTTAGTATACAGCTAGTAAAACTATATCGTGTTTGTGTGTGTGTGTGTGTGTGTGTGTGTGTGTGTGTGTGTGTGTGTGTGAAAATTATTAGTTCTGTTTTCTTATTTTAGTATACAGCTAGTAACACTATCATATTTATATGAGTTTTGTGTGTGTGTGTGTGTGTGTGTGTGTGCGTGAGACCGACCAACCACAGGTGGAACTTTTTTATTTTTTTAGCTTTTTTTCTTTATTTTTGTTGTTGTCATAAGTACAGTTTAAACCTTTATCCACTTATGATGAATGGTGATGCACTGACCCGAGACTGATGTGATTGTGTTTGTACATTTAACAAGTGTAAGGATTGTAAACCAGTGTTGCAGAATACAAGGTAATCTGTTACATTCAGCTTACATTCCATTTGATTATATTCTACAGGAAGTACAAAACTTGGGATTGAAATTAACTGAAGCTTCTTAACTCTGGTGCTTTTGATGATATGTTTCAGGAGGAACTAGAACTTGGGATTCCAAATGTGACTGATATGGAACTTGTGCAGCTATCAAGACACTGCCCAAACTTGAAAAAGTAAGTTTGTTTCCTTGTGTTTGTGTGTGTATGTGTGATTGTGTATGATGAGGATGTTTTGCTAGTTTATTTTGTTTTCATTTATTACAGGGTTCGTACGGTTTTTAAAGGTCGGTAAAAGTTTGTAAAAATCACCACCTCATTTTTAAGCCCTTAAAAAGTCAGTAAAAAACAGCATTCTAGTCAAAGGTTTGTAAAAGTCTTTAATTTTCATCAACTGAGCAGCTATACTGAACAACATTAAAAACGCACCGTTTTGATTTGCCGATTTCCCATTTGGAAAAAAATGTGTATTTGGATTTGGTATGTTAACACAATTTTTAAGGGACACAGATTCACACTGCCTCGGTTTCTCCGCGCTTGCCGACATTCGTGTGACGCCCACGTGCAACTCGCCCAAAACACTTTTTTTTGCCACTGGGGCCGAGACTGAACGTAGCTCATCTGTTTCTTTGTCTCAAATGGTGAGTTTGAAGTCATGCCGACTGGAAAACGGTATCAGTTGTCATTCGACCAGGCGAAGTGGTCCGAAAACAATGCCGCGACTGTCTATGCAAGAACGCGAGCGAGCCATTGGAATGTTGATGGTCGGTATGTCATCGAGAGAGACAGCCAGACAACTGAACTGCAGTCACTCTACAATTGTAAGGCTATCACAACGTTTGGCAGCGACTGGTTCCACCACTGATCGGCGCCGAACGGGCCAACCTCGTGTTACCACACCAGCGCAGGATCGATACATTCGACAGCTTCATCTTCGTAATCGATTCCTTACAGCAGCAGAAACATGTCGCCAGGTGGTTGGTCGACGGGGTCCAGTGTCTGGACAAACCGTTCGACGTCGATTGCAAGAATCGGGGCTCAATGCAAGACGCCCTCATGTTGGCCCAGTCCTCGCCCGTAGACACCGTCAGCAACGCCTGCAGTGGGCCAACCAGCATCTGCCATGGACACGACGTCAGTTGAGAGCTGTGCTGTTCTCTGACGAAAGTCGCTTCGCGTTATCTCATGCTGACGGGAGAATGAGAGTCTGGAGGCGTGTCTGGGAACGCTACGCCAACTGCTGCGTGTTTGAAGCCGATAGATGGGGAGGGGGCAGTCTGATGGTTTGGGGGGCATTCAGTCATGACTACCGGACACCTCTGTACTTTTTTGACAACCATGTGAATGCCAACACGTACCAGCAGGTGCTGCAGAACCACGTCGTCCCACTGTTTGGCCAGCACCCGGAGCTGCAGTTCTTCCAGCATGATAATGCACGACCCCACACCGCAAGAGCCACCGCTGCGTTTCTCCAGGCGAACAACATTGCCGTGTTGCCCTGGCCATCTCTGTCCCCTGACATGGCTCCCATTGAACACGTCTGGGATGAGCTGGGGCGTCTTGTGGCCCGTGGAAGACGTCCACAGACTCTCGATCATTTGAGGCGCGCACTGACCGAGGAGTGGGATGGACTGCCACAGGCGTTCTTGCACAACCTTGTCTACTCCATGAGGAGGCGCTGCCAAGCGTGCATCGGGGCAAATGGCGGACACACTCTGTATTAGAGCTCGCGGACGGACATGCTCGTCGTGGTGTACTTTTTGACAGGGACCCTAGTGAAGTCAACAGCTAATTTCAGATGAATTCGGCTATTCTTGTCAAGAACAGACATTTTGTTTAATTGAAAAATGGATGCGTAATCAAATATGCTTACTTTCATTAAATAATTCTGTACTACCAACGTTGTCTGGGTCTTTTGGCAAGCGGTGCGTTTTTAATGTTGTTCAGTATATTTCATCTTCCCAGCTTATATTCTGCCGGCATCTGCAAACGAAATCAAACTGCTGCCGCAGATTCTTTTAAATTTTACAGAAAACTTGATAAAAAATAAATAAATAATCGCGAATCGTTTCTGAACTTGACCGGTTTGAACTGGCTTGGTAGCAGACGATGCAAGGGAGATAATTAACGAGGCCTAACGCTCTTCTCTGTTTGTGCACATCCGGGTATTCGATGTGAAGAAAAATGCCGGGCTCGTGCCTATTTAGAGCTTCTTGGCTCACAAAGCCGGAATTTTCTCAGTGGCTGAGGCGTGCCCCCTGCAAACCCAAAGGCTGCATACTGCCAAAATCTGTGCGAAAACGTCAAGTTTCGCAATGGGCGAGAAAGCTGTGATTTTTTCACAGTAAGGAAGCACGATTTTTTTTATGTGCATTTTAGCGAGGGCCCCCCCCCTAAGTGAAACCGGGTGGGTTTTTTTGCCAAAAACTTAAAGACGCTTTTGTTCCCCCGTCAGAAACGATAGGGCTATTAGGCTAAAGGGTTTGTTGGGTTTCCCTTTAAATTATAGAAAAAGGCAATTTTTGAAAAAACAAAAAGAAGCGAAAATTGGGGGGGGGGGGGGGGGGGGGGGGGGGGGGGGGGGGGGGGGGGGGCTCACTGGGCAAGTCATTTTTTTTTCTCTCCTCTCTCTCTCTCTCTTTCTCTCTCTCTCTCTTTCTCTTTTCCCTCTTTTTCCCCCTCCCCTCCCCCCTCTCTCTCTCTTCCCCGTAGTTCTTCTAAAAACCATTGTTTCTGAGTAACTTTATCTTATTTTTGCAAGTTTTCTCACACTTTTTTCCTTTTGGCCCCCCCCCCCTCCATCCCCACCTCCCCTCTCCAAATTTTTTTTATGGGTGTTGAAAACTTCATAACTAAACAGTATATGATATTTAAGCATTTGTCTTGTGGTCACACCACACACAACACAACACACACCACAAATATAAAAGTTTCAGTTTTACCCAAGCTGCATGTTATTTCAATTTTTCTTTTAATTTTGAACGGCCGAAGCAAAAGAAAAAGTATCTGCAACACAAGCTTGCCCCCATAGTACTACGGCTTCCTCGGGGTGATGCCAGCGAGTTCACCCAGCCCCGGGGCCACGGGTATCACGCGACAGCAACCCCAACGAAATTGCCCCAGGGACTTTATGGAATGTAAAAAAAAAGTGCCCCTTGAAAGCAGAAATGCTGTGGACACTGAAAAGCATTGATAGTTTACAGCAAAAAATCAAGAATGACATGGGGGATGTGTTTGCTGCTATTTTCCTGATAGTGCGTAGCTCAGTCATTTCAATGTGGGGAAAAGCAAAAACCACTCCCTCTACACATTTGGTTTTCCCCCATACTTAAAAAAACTGAAAGCCAGATAAAAACCAGACGATAGTTTCTTTTTGACGAGACACAAAACCAGACTTCAAGAGAAGCAGATGAATAATATGTGCATATGGAGAAAGAGCATGTCAGGACCCCTTCTTGAGCCCAAAGTTTCGGGCCTCCCACTGTGAGGACATAAAGGTGCATTGGTCAGTTATAATTTGGGGCCCATTATTCTAAGTATTATGGAGGGCCAAAAACGTCAACAAAAAAGTCCACGCTAACGGGAGGGGTTGAAACCCCAGGAAACAAAAAGCCCTCCAACAGGCACAGTGGGTGCATCATTCCAAGTTTTCGTAGTGGGTGTGAGGCAGCGAAGGGGCCCTGGAGACATTCCTGAGCCCCGCATAAATCTCTTCCTAAACCGCCCCCCAAAGGACGACTTTTAACACATTTGGGCCCCACCCTTGCCACTAGTTTGCAAGCACAGGTATGTTACTAATGCACACACACACACACAACACCCCCACCCCACACCACACACACACACAAACAAAACACACTCACACGAACACTAGAATAGGTACACTGCGCCGCACCACCCCAAGCACACACACAACACACACACACACACACAACACACACACACACACACACCACACACCACCTCATTTTTTTTTGATACCCCCTAATATTTTGATTGCTTTTTTTTTTCGAGGCTGGAAAACTTTTCCGACAGGGGGCAATTTGCCCCTTCCTTTTCTTGGCCCTATGTTTCCATGCCAAAACAAACCGGTCTGAAACCATCGTGAAATTTACGGACTTTGGGCATGGGGGTGCAAGCTTCTGAAGGCAAACCAATTTTCTTTGTGACGATTAGTGATGAACTCAGCCCCGTTAAAGGATTTCCAGAGGGACAGGCCCTGATCCCTTTTTGGGTCTGAATGCCGGGTGGTAAAAGGTTTCAGGGAAAAAGGTTTTAAACCTTCCATTATTTTCAAAGGCGAGGTTGCTGCAATTTCAGCATCGACTTTCAAAACAAAGGCAAAATGTAAAAACAACAAGGGTGGATGGGGGTTTGAAAGGGTCGAAACCTTTTCCCCAAAGTGGGCCCCTGACATGCTAAGTACAGCTTCAGGGCGCCCTGCAGGCCCTTCCCTCATTGCCATGACAAAGAAAATATGGAAAAAGTCCCCAATCTCCTTCCACCCCCTCGAAATCTTAGTGGAGGGCCCCCACACCCCTGAAAAAACATTTGGGAAAAAGAACAAGGAAGTGGAACACGGGCCTCCAAGTCGCTACAGGGAACCTTGGAACTACTGTCGATGCAAAAAGGATCCCTCAGAACGACAACAGCCAACGTGTTCAGCAGCGTTAAAGGACGGGGAAAGAATGAAAAGAGCCCCTGTTTTTTTAAAATTTGCCCCTTTTGATGGGGATAGTAAGGAATTGCCCCCTTTCCTTGAAAGATTGGAAACACAAAAGCTGTGGGGTGGGGAGGAAAAAAAACCTTGCTGCTTTCCCATGGACAAGCTTCGGTGGAGAGGGTTTCAGCGAAAACAAAAAAGAAAGCACTGAAAAATCTTCAGAAGAAGGGCCGTAGCGGAGGGGGGTTATGGGGCGTCAAAAAGGGCAGGGGTTGTAACAAAGGTGCCAATTCCCAAAGAGATGCTCAGCTATGGAGCCTCTGCTTGGGGAAAACATCGTGATCCCCGGAAAAAAAACGGGAAAGGGGCCCCGAAAAAGGAACGGAAGAGAGAGGTCGAGGGAAACTAAGAACTGGAAACCAAAAAACACGTTCAAACGACATTTCGAGTGGAGAAGTTGCCACAAATTGTCAGAGGTGGAAAAGTTTGGCCCCCTTGACTTGAAGCGAGTCAAATGTACGGGGGGGTGGGTGAGAAAAAAAGGGTTTAGATGACACAGGTTGACAGCTAAAAAAAAAAGACCTGCTTGTTTTGGGCCATCATCACGTAAGGTGGACTAAAATTTTCAACATTTTCATGTGAATTTGAACTAAAGGTGAAGGAAATTTTACAATGTGAGGCCAAAAAAACCCTTTACTAGAAAAATGACTGAATATTTGGGGTAACTTGTGTTCTTTTGGGTTCTTTTACAAGGCTTTCTGCCCAAAAAATAGTTAGTATTTTTTTTTTTCTTTGTGTGAAATTTTTGTATGTATGATGCAGATGTGTGTCTGTTCTTAGTGCTGTGTCCCGTATTGGGTTTTTTTTCTGTGTTTAGTGCGTGTGCATGCCCCATGGGGTTTTAATTTTTTGGGAAAGGGGGCTTTAAAAAGTATTTAAAAGTTTGTAATTTTTAAGAGAAAAAGAGTAAGAACCCGTATTAGATATACATTTTCACTTTCTGGGACATAGGTGAAGAATTTTTTTTGAAATGAGTTTTTTTTTAAAATTTTTGGGAAACCCATATTACATGTTGAAAATCGCTGAAATAATGTGTTTTAAACGGGAGGGGTTTTTTAAAAGGGGGGTTTACTACAGTGCGAATTTACAACCACCCTCCCGGATACCAATAATTTAAAAAGGACGACTGAAAATTTGATTGCTGTACCGTAAGGGTTAAAATCTTTATTTTAAATTCAAATGTTTTAAAAAACAAGATATCTTTTTTTCTATCCCACAAAACCCCACTCAGTTAGCGAGCCATTACGTTGTTTTCCAAATAAATTGTTTTCCAAAAATTTTGACAATTCTTATGGAGGGCTTTTCAAAACATGTGTGGGTGATAGGACCCAATTGCCAGCTATTATTTTGGTGTATTTTAATTGAAAAAGAGATGAAAGTTTTTTAAAATTTTGCTTTTTATTAAAGAAATGAATTTTTTAAAAGATTCTTGATTGTTTGGGTTTTTGTTAAAAATTCATTTAGTCACAAAAATAGGTAAAAACCCAAATGGCGGTTGTGCTGATGGTGTGTTCAAACAATGTTCTTGGGACCAAAAGATTGATATTTTTCAAATAAAGTATATCAAATTTTAAAACCATCCCTTTTTCAACAAAAAGAACAAAACGTTTTTTTTTTTATAAGTAAGTAAGGGGCACATTAAATACCCTCGCGGTCGTGCCCCCTTTGGTTTTTCCCATTTTGCCCAAAAAAAAAAACTTCAGCACAAACAAAAAACATTTTAATGATGATTAAAAAACACTGGAAGAAAACGAGTGCAACAATTTAAAAAACATCGATTTTTGGGCTGTTCTAATCCTGTACGTAATTAATTTCACCTGAAGAGGAGATCGTTTCGTTTTTTTTATCGCTTGACCGTCAAAAAAAGCGGCTGGGGAAACCAAGACCTTCTTCACTTGTGAATTTTTTTTCCCCCAGCGGACTCATTCCTAAAAACTCGGCTTACTTTTTTTCCCCGAAAGAACTCGTGTCATATTACCCAGCTGGTCTTTGTCTTCTCCCCATTCGTGAGAGGGGTCGCACCGAGGATTTGTGCCCACTGCATTATTCAAGGTGAGTTTCTGGGTTCCTTTTATTCAATCGTTTGAAAAGTAACACTCTTTCCAAAGTATTTTTGTTTGCGGGTTTTTTAAATTTCAAAAACCCCACTATGTCTTGAAATGCAGTTTTTCACGTATCGTAACCGCAACTGGTTTTATCTTGATTGTTATCGGCGGCACGTTTTTGCCGTTTTGGCCCTTTCAAACCTCAAAAAAAAAACAGGAAAATAATTTTAAATTTAAAAACGAAAGTGGTTTTTTCATGTGCAGTACGGGAATTTAAACAAATCTAAATAGATTTATTTTCTGTTTTACAACGTCGCGGTCAGCCAGAAACGTAGCCTAGGTATCTTTTGCCCGACACACCTTGAAAGCTTTTTTTTTTCTTCCTTTGTTTTTTAAAAAATGTTTTTTTCATTTGGAACAATTACAAAAAGTTTGCAACTGGGTTTTGGTTTTTGTTTTTTTTCTGTAGTGTGGGGTTTTGTTTTCGTAGTGCAAAAATTCCGACAGAGGGTTTGTATGCGGGAATTACGGTTATGGACTTGTCTCGACCCATAGATCCTAACTTGGAAGACTATGTCGCGGTTTTGCTGTCATTTATGATGTTTAAATTTAAAATGTATCCTCGGCAGCCCATTAAAAAGCAAACCCCAAAAATTTCTATTTTGTTGTTATCTCACAAAAATGTTGGGGTAAAACACTCAAAAATATCGGCGAGACAGGAAATTAAACATTTGGTTTCTTGTCATGACGATCATTTGTTGAAAATTATCCCTTTTTCTTTTCCAATTTCTTTTTTTGATGTTGAGAAGCGAAGTCTACCAAACGTTTTTCGCTTTTGTGATTAGTTCCACTTGTGCAAGCTAATCGAATTTTCGCTGTGGTTTTGTTTAAACGTGCTCAGTCGTGAGCGGGAATCACGCCGGCGTTTCTCGTACAACTAAAAGTCACACGTTCTAAACACGTTGCGTATTTTTTTTTTAAACTAAGGGAAACGAGCTGTTTTTGTTTTTAAAATTAAGTTCCTTGAAAACGTTTTTTTTGCCCCACTTAGCTTATATTTTGTTTAAAACTAATGAATCTTTTAGCTATGATTTTTGCAGAAAAAAACCAAGGGATTGGTATTTCCTTTTTTTTTGCTGTTGTTAGTTGACCCCTTTAAAATTTACACTCATTGCAATTTCAATAGGAATGATGGACCGTGCTTGAACAAAAATAACAACCCCCCCGTAAAAAGTTTGACACAAAAAGCAATGCGTTTCGTTCACTCAACACACCCCACAAAAAAACCCAACAAAACACAACGAACAATCATAACACACACACAACCAAACACATCACACAATCACTTAATAATCACTCACATCACCAAAACCCAACACACCACAAGAAACCCCGAGATAAATAAGATAAAAGGCTTAAGCCCGCCGACCGCAAAGGACCACATCAAAGAGTTGAAGTTCTTGGCTCAGCATCTTTTCCGAGCAGACTGGCAGCTTCAAAAGTTTGCTGAAATGAAGAAGACCAAACCCTTTCCATCTGGGTGTGTGTGTATGGTCATGGATTTCGCTGAGAACTTTTCTTGTACATACCAGGAAGAGATTCAGGCTGCACACTGGCACCATGACCAGGTGGACTATTCATCCAACAGTCACCTATTACAGATGCCCTGTGTGCAGTGACACCACACTGAATCCTGGTGTTCATTTCACCTGACAAGAAACATGACCATCACGCAGTGCAAGCCTTCACCAGCAAGGCTCTGACCCATCGCGGGAGACTCGAAGGCTGGACATCTCCCACATTGTCCAATGGACTGATGGGCTGTGCTTCTCAGTACAAGTCCAAAGGTCCTTTCGCTGACATCTCTTTGTCTTTGCCACTCAATGCCTCTTTAGAAAGAAATTTTCTTTGGTTCAAGGCACGGTAAGAGACGGGTCATCCTGCCATTGGTGATTTGCCCATCTTCTGTGCTCAGTACTCCGATCACTTCAAGGAGAAGTTCTGACCACAGACGCCATTGGCAGGATCTTGAGACGGAGGTGAGGGATCTCCTCAGGCCAGGCACCTACATGGGAATGTGGCAGGTTCTGGCCCTGTCCTCAGTTCTGCGGCGCCCCCATTTATTCCATCTATCCTGAGCATGGGGGCTACAATGTCAGGCAGCAGCTCCATCAAGTCTGCACCCCAGGATTGCCACCTGAAGACCACACCACACCCTCCCTATCTCCCAGCATCATGTGGACACACACACTGGGAAGAACCGTCCTGCCCTGACATGGCAACCAACCATTTTGTCGTGCTTTGCCATTTTGTCTTATCCTTTTCATTTGAAATGATTTGACTGGAAGTTGGATTACATTCACCTTAGTATGGGATAAAAAGTAGTAAATACTTGCAGCAAGCATCCACCCTATAATACTGGAAGTGCTTGCAGGAGTTCAAAAACCTATGCTTAAGATTAAGATACTATTCTGCTAAATCATGATTTTGTAACAAAATTAATACAAATAGAGGTTATGGCAATAAATTAATAGTATCACAATTGTTGAATAACAGTAATATGATAATATGATATGATAATGACAAAAATTGCTTTTAAGTATAAATTACTAGCATTAATAAGTTATTTAGCCAACATGCTTTAAATCTATCCCTCTGTCTCATAAAAGTGACATGAAGAAGCCGGCTTTTATTATGAGTTCTTATACTGAACTATAATTTGACTTCACAACCACAGTCAGTATAATTTCGATGAGCCTTTTCCCCTTAACACTATTTATATACTTCAACTTGTTCAAATGTCAGCACAAGCCAGGAGACTTCCTGTTGGTTGCCGTGCCCAAGGACAAGACAGCAGTCCAGTGTGTTGCCCAGGTAAATATAGGAGACTGATAGGACCAACGGCTTTTTTGTTTAAGTGACTGACCCACAGTTTAAAAATAATGAAGGTTTTTATTATGTTCGTTTTTTCTTTGAGTTTCGTTTAACTTACAGTGCAAGAACGTCACATTATGATTTAAACTACTTTGAATCTGTTTCAGATCACGAAGAAAACTGCCGAGGGAGACTGGGGGGTGTATCTGAAGGATGTTGGTGAGGGAAAGTGGAAATGGCCAGACAAGGCCACAGAATTTTTCATTCCCCTGACTGACATCCAGCGTGTCTTCAGGGAGGAGGACTACACCATGAAGATGGAGCACAGGGCCGTCATCTACAAATTTCAATAGAATTATAGTGTATAGTGTAGATGATGGCTGTCTCCCTTCATCAGCAATGACACAGCAGCTCAGGTATGTGTGACAGCGAAACTATGTGTTGCCACAGAGCTCTAAATATCATTACCAATTTGAAAATATATATTCAGTGGAAGGCAATATTTCAAGTTTCAGCTCCTTATGTTCCCTAGTGTTATATTTATTGCCTTTTTGTGAGATTTTGTTTTGTTTTGGGGTTTTTATTTGGTATGGGTTCCATGCCACAACGACACGGTTTCTGTGTCACAACGACACATTTCACTTATATTAAGTGTTGAAATATAGATTACTACAATTATTGTAACAAAAGATGTGCTATGTGTCATGAATATGATTGCATGGTTAAAAATTTATTCAAATTTGGTGTCTTTGTGGGTGAACTGAATGAAAATAAACTTCAAATGAGCGGATCAAAACTGTCTTATAGTGTCATTTGAAAATGAGCTTGAATTGTATTTTATCAATGATCCCCATACTTTCTATTGTTGGGTTTTTTTTATTTATGATTTAAAAGACATTTTGCAGTGTTTTTTGTTAGGTATTCCATCTTGAAACACTTTTTTATGCTACTTTTGGTTTCCATGTCACAACCGACACGGGGCTAAAATAGAATTTTTATTCTTCAAATACAAGGAAATGAGCTGATCAGTTATAATTTTTCTACAGCATATAATGTGTGCTAAAGTGCTCTATTATATGACAAAAGTGCTTAAGTTCCATTGACATCTATTTTTGATATCTGTGTCACAAAAACAGCACATGTTTCTGAGAATGACCTATATCCTCTCTCTCTCAAGTCTTCCATCGGGCTGAAATGGATTCTTTTTCATTTACAGTGTTTTCAATCGGTGTCTTTCCAACCCAGTAGAATTGCACTTTCAGCTTTTGCACTTTTTAGATATTTTATTTTTTAATGATTCTAAGGTATTTTTTGCATGGAGATGACAACATTTAGCAAACAAATTTCTTCAGGGAAGGCGTAAGAATACCACATGGAAGTAACTCTGAGCGATGTTTACTTGGGAAATTGATTGTCAGCCACCTGCCAAGTTGTCTGTCATATTGACTGTCAGCCACCTGCCAAGTTGTCTGTCATATTGACTGTCAGCCACCTGCCATGTTGTCTGTCAATTGACTGTCAGCCACCTGCCATGTTGTCTGTCATATTGACTGTCAGCCACCTGCCATGTTGTCTGTCATATTGACTGTCAGCCACCTGCCATGTTGTCTGTCATACTGACTGTCAGCCACCTGCCATGTTGTCTGTCATATTGACTGTCAGCCACCTGCCATGTTGTCTGTCATATTGACTGTCAGCCACCTGCCATGTTGTCTGTCATATTGACTATCAGCCACCTGCCATGTTGTCTGTCATATTGATTGTCAGCCACCTGCCATGTTGTCTGTCATATTGACTGTCAGCCACCTGCCATGTTGTCTGTCATATTGATTGTCAGCCACCTGCCATGTTGTCTGTCATATTGACTGTCAGCCACCTGCCATGTTGTCTGTCATATTGACTGTCAGCCACCTGCCATGTTGTCTGTCATATTGACTATCAGCCACCTGCCATGTTGTCTGTCATATTGATTGTCAGCCACCTGCCAAGTTGTCTGTCATATTGACTGTCAGCCACCTGCCATGTTGTCTGTCATATTGACTGTCAGCCACCTGCCATGTTGTCTGTCATATTGACTGTCGGCCACCTGCCATGTTGTCTGTCATATTGCTGTTTTTGCCACATTTTTGTTCAGAACTGTCTGATATTTTATACAAATGTATAAAATCAAATTGCTCAGTTGTTAGTGTGGTTAGAAAGTTAATCATAAAATAGCATTGAATTATGTAGTGAAGTAGGTCGATGATTTTTATGCAAGTCCCATCAGGGAAGGAGTTTTACTCCGGAAGGTCAGAATGAGGAAGTTTCATGTGGTAAAGAATGATTGAGTGCAAGGGAGTGTATTTTGTATTTAATATCAGGGCTTAAAACGTTCCGCGTCTGAGCGGAATTCCGCGATTTCGGTTTGTCAAAAAAAAAAAAAAAAACCCGACAGGAGCAAGGTATCCGTGATCGGCTTGCAAGCGTTCATAGCAACTGCGCGCAAGTTATGGCCCCTGATTATTCTTGGAAGAAGTTTCCGGTCGGACTTCCGGAAAAAACAAAATGGCGGAGCGCGCAGTCACTGTTCATGCGGGTCGATCTTTTGATGAATCTGCAATTAAAAACATGTGGAAATGGGAGTGGACGCTTCAGAAAGTTGACGAAGAAGTCATTGGAGACTTTCTTCGCAAAGTTATTGCACCAGGTTTAGCTTGGTGCAAACTGTGCTTAAGGGAAGTGTTACGGTGGTCGCGGGAAGAAAGCTCTTGATCACATTCGTTCAGCGAAGCACGTGTCAAATGTCAAGGCGCTGAGTGGAACTACAAGAAAGGTCACTGAAGACACTTTAGCAGCAGTAAAACGTGCCAGGATAGAACATTGCAATCCTGTGGGGAAAAAAAGAGGGTGATATAGAAAATGTGGAGAGTGCAACCCAGGCGGGAGGCAGCAAGGAAAAAGATAGGGTTCAAACTAATCAAAGTCAAGTTGTCAGCAAGAAGGTGGATGAGAATGAAATAAAAATTGTGGAGTGTGAAAGCCAGACAGGAGAAAGCAAGGAAACAGCAGACAAAGATAGGGTTGAAATTCAAGTAAGCAAGAAGGTGGATGGCAAAGACAGTGCAGACAATGCAAGCAGCAAGAAGAAACAGAGTTCCTTGCTATGTTTCTTTAATGCCTCCACCACCCAAATGACAAACTGTGTGTGTGTGTGTGTGTGTGTCCTTGTGAAATCCTGTATTTCAGTGTTTATTATAATTTAGGAACTTCAAAATTTGTGCTGATTCCACAAGTTTCTCATTTATCAAAATTTGGATATTGTGACTTTCAAAATGTGCTGATTCCGCAAGTTGATCTCTGTTATATGAGACTGAACTTTAAAGTGTTTGATGCAGTTACTGACTTTGTGTGCACCAACTTCAAACTTGATATTGTGTGATCATTTAAACCTGAAAAGTGAAACTTATTGAGCAACCCCAGAAGTGAGATTTCATCCAAAGACTATAGTTGGTGAACACCTGTAAAACACTCAAGTTAAAGGGGGAGTGTTCATTTTATTATGTGTTTAACCCCTTCTCTCCTTGTCCCAAATATGTCTTCCTGTAATAATTATGTGTTTACAGCAATTTTTATGCACTAAATAACTCTTGAAATTATGTCCAGAAAGCGCGAAATGGCATAGATTTACACTCGGTTTTTTAAAAAAATTTCCCGGGGGAGCATGCCCCCGGACCCCCCTAGTTTCAGTGGTTTTTTCCTCCTCCTGTTTTAAGCCCTGATTTATGTGACATTAAACTGGAACATACAGTATTAGAGGATTTCACATATATATGCTGTAAGTGTTACGCATGGTTTTCACCATCTGTGTAATTTACAAGTGTGTGTGACATTTCAACTTTGCTGTAATGGCGTGAGCTTAGGATTTATTGTATTATTTACTTTTTCAGGTTGGATCTTACGGGTGCCAAATCAGTAGGCAAAGATGCACTGATAAAGGTATGTTGCAGAACAGTCTTGGCTTAGGTGCACAGTTTTTTAAAAAGATATTTGTTTGTGAATGTGATTTTTTTTCTCTCATTTTATGTGCCTTTTGAAAAATGTTACTCCAATTCTGTTCACTGCGTCTCCTCTATATACAGCTACATCCACGTTCATCCTGTTGCAGCCCCAGCAGCACAGTCTCTCTCTGGAAACAATCAGTATTATTAGTCATCATAAGTCAACCAGCTAGATGAGACGCTGCACTCATGCCAAGTTGCTTTGGTGCTGTAAATTGGTACCTTGTCTAATATAATCCCTATTGATGGAAATATTTGCTTTGTTGTGGATCCAATGTGAGCATCCCTATTCTAAGAGCGCCATCATGTTCATTCAGTGATGGTCCCTATGAACTTGCTGATGCTGATGACTTTGACATGACCATCAACACAGGCTTGGATAAAGAGAAGAAATCAACATAAAGACAGCAGGGCAAGAAGATTCACAGACTTTAATGCTTTCTTATGATGGTGATCAGTGAAGATGATGTTAATTGGCTCTAATCTGAAATGACGTCACAGGGCTGTACTCGGTGCATTCTTTCATACACATATTCTTGCATCAGTCAGACCCTGAAGACACAGATGCTTGCAGCATTGGTCAAGAAATCTCAGCAACTCTCTTTGAGGCACATCCACTGAGTGGATAAAACTGGACTATGTGGTTCCAGTCTTCCTTTTTCTGAACATAGCACACTGAACTGTGGGTGGGACTCGGCCAAGGCTGAAAAATTCCCCTAATGATAAATGCCTCTGTTGGGATTTGAAACCTGTGCAGCGTGCACAACGCTAAACACTGCACCGTGTTAGTTGCTAATCCATGCGCAGAGGTACTTTTGCACATGGTTAAAGATGGCAGATCCCAAGTTGTGGCATAGATAGCCGTTTTTAATTTAATCTGTGACACTTACAACTGTTGTCAATAGTGTGTGATGAATTGATAGCTGTCTGATAGCGTTGCTGATGTGCAATCAATAGTGGCAATATCAGAGTTTTGTACAATGACAGCCATTTCTTATGGTTTGATACTGATAGCGACTCAGAGTTTTCTGATAGTTGTTTGAGAGTTTCATATACTCATAGCTATTTTATAGCATTGTATATCCATAGGTATTTTAGAGAGCCAAGCTTTGAATAGTGATAAGCGTTTTGTACAGCAAGAGTATTTTAGAGTTGTATATCTTTTGTTGTTGTTTTTGCTTCTTTTTTTTTCGGTCAGTAGATATTTCTTAAAATGTGTTCAGCTATCATCATAGCTGTTATGCTGTTTGCCAGCATCATGTACTAATAACTGTTTCTTTCTTTGGTGGTCAGATAGCTCCTTCACAGTTTTTTTTTATTTTTTTTATTGCATACTCTGATGACTGTTTGAGAGTTTACGCCTTGGCTTAAGGCTGTGTCAGACCAATTGACATAGGCCAGAACACCAAGGCTACATCAAAATGTTGTTATGCTCTGCATAGTTATGTGGGGATTGTCTTCAGTCGTGACAAGCTCCTAGCATAACATTATCAGTCTCCCAAATCCCCCGAAGTCGGAGTGTGGCTGCCCATGTGGTGGGGTAATCAAAACGGTCACACACGTAATGTTCTCATCCCCAGCTGATGCATTTGTGCCATAGTGTTCAAATGCTTCGGCTGTTCGGATGATCCCTGGAGTCTTTTAGCCAGGTACGACAACAACAACAACAACAACTGTTTGAGAGTTTCATGACCTGATGGCATAGAGAATGTTTTCTCTTGACAGCTTTTTTTTTGTTACGGATGGAGTGGTGTATGACTGTCTGATTCTCACTTTCAAAAGATTAGATATGTGTAACAATTATTGCCTACACACATCCACACCATATGAACATGGATAGCCAGGCAACACACAAGTTAAGTTTCTTTCTTTATATGCTGCCTGAACCATCAAAACATTATAAACACCTATCATCATAAATCATTGGTATGAATTGTTAGGCACAAAATCAATACGCAGGGAGCTTTAACCATCAGATATCAATATATCGTATCGCATACCATACCATAATTCACCACAATCTCAGCAATCAAAAACACAATCCATATAATTGGCTACACTGAGCCCAAGTTACAGACAGTGGCACTAAAAAGAAGAACCAGGGTCCCCACACGGCAAGCAGAGCCGCTCACGAACACAGTTGAATTGAGGATTGATAGATACAGCAACAACGACAAACCACCAACGAATACAGCAAAGCATGTTGAACCACCGATGAACACAGTTAAAATGAAGTCTTACATAGCACAACAGACTACAACGTACTACTGACCCGATGGTCAGCCTCTCAACACCACTTGACGGAGACGGCGACGAATAAAAAAAAAACAAATATAGTTGAACTGAAATCCCACAGAGCACAGCAGACTACAACACACTGCTGATCCAGTGGTCAGCCTCTCAACATCACTTGACAGAGACAGCGATGAATAATTTTTTTAAAAAGCAAATACAGTTCCAGACAGGACACAAGGACTGACCATTTCTTCTTTCTCTGTCTGTCCGGTTGTTTTTTGGTGGTGGTTTTTATTTTTGTCATGTTATTATCAAATTTTACATTGACATCAGAATACTTAATTTGGCGTTGACGTCACAAGTGCTGAGCTCAAACAGCTGCTTCAAAGTTTTATACCATGATAGCTGTTCAGGATGTTATGCCTAGATGGCTGTTTCAGATTTCTCTTGTCACAGTAGCGAGTGGTTTCAGAATTCTGTGCCTCAGTTGTGGTTTAAAAGTTATGTTTCATGACTGCTGAATCAGAATCTTGAGTGCTGATAGTGGTTTCAGAGTGTTGTGTGTTGATACTCATTTCAAAGTGTTGTGGCTGGACAGCTGTTTTAGATCATTATGCCCAAATAACTGCTTTAGAGCTTTATGCCTTGACAACTGTTCCACAGTTTATGTTCTGACAGCTGTTCTTTTCTTTTTTGTCCTGATAGTACTTTCAGAGTTCAATGCCCAGATAGCAGTTTCATACTTAAATGCCTGGACATTTGTTTCAGAGTTTTATGCCAGGATAGGTGTTTCGGAGTTCATGTCCTGACGGTCGTTTCAGCGTCCCTGATAGTTGTCTCAGGGTTATCTGCTCCGACAGCCATTTCAGGGTGTCATGCCCGGAAAGCTGTTTCAGAGTTGTCTGTCCACATTGCTGTTTCCATATTGTGTACACGAATAAATGTTTCAGTCATTTACTTTGATAGCTGTTTCAGGGTCTTGTGCCCTGATAGCTGTTTCAGCATGCGGTGTTCAGATAGCTGTTTTAGAATTGAATACCCTGATGCCTGGGGTTTTTTTTTCAGAATTGTATGTCCTGATACCAGTTTCAGCACGTGCCCTGACAGCTATTTCAGAATTGTGTGCCCTGATGTCTGTTTTAGAGTTGAGTGTTCTGATAGCTGTTTCAGAGTTCTGTGCCCTGATAGTCGTTTCAGAGTTGTGTGCCCTGGTAGTTGTTTCGAGTTGTGTGCCCTGATAGTTTTTTCTAAGTTGTTTGTCCTAGATAGTTTCACTTGTGTGCTATGATCAGCTGTTTCAGAGTTGTGTGCCCTGGTAGTTGTTTCAGAGTTGTGTGCCCTGGTAGTTGTTTCTAAGTTGTTTGTCCTAGATAGTTTCACTTGTGTGCTATGATCAGCTGTTTCAGAGTTGTGTGCCCTGGTAGTTGTTTCAGAGTTGTGTGCCTTGCTAGTTGTTTCAGAGTTGTGTGCCCTGATAGTTGTTTCAGAGTTGTGTGCCTTGCTAGTTGTTTCAGAGTTGTGTGCCTTGCTAGTTGTTTCAGAGTTGTGTGCCTTGCTAGTTGTTTCAGAGTTGTGTGCCTTGATAGTTGTTTCAGAGTTGTGCGCCCTGATAGTTGTTTCAGAGTCATCTGCCTTGATAGTTGTGTCCAAGTTGTTTGTCCCTGATAAGTGTTTCACTTGTGTGCTATGATCAGCTGTTTCAGAGTTGTGTGCCTTGATAGTTGTTTCAGAGTTGTGTGCCTTGATAGTTGTTTCAGAGTTGTGTGCCCTGGTAGTTGTTTCAGAGTTGTTTGTCCTAGATAGTTTCACTTGTGTGCTATGATCAGCTGTTTCAGAGTTGTGTGCCCTGATAGTCGTTTCAGAGTTGAGTGCCCTGGTAGGTGTTTCAGAGTTGTGTGCCCTGATAGTTGTTTCAGAGTTGTGTGCCCTGGTAGTTATTTCAGACTTGTGTGCCCTGGTAGTTGTTTCAGAGTTGTGTGCCTTGATAGTTGTTTCAGAGTTGTGTGACCTGGTAGTTGTTTCAGACTTGTGTGCCCTGATAGTTGTTTCAGTGTTGTGTGCCCTGATAGTCGTTTCAGAGTTGTGTGCCCTGATAGTCGTTTCAGAGTTGTGTGCCTTGCTAGTTGTTTCAGAGTTGTGTGCCTTGCTAGTTGTTTCAGAGTTGTGTGCCTTGCTAGTTGTTTCAGAGTTGTGTGCCTTGCTAGTTGTTTCAGAGTTGTGTGCCTTACTAGTTGTTTCAGAGTTGTGTGCCTTGATAGTTGTTTCAGAGTTGTGTGCCTTGATAGTTGTTTCAGAGTTGTGTGCCCTGGTAGTTGTTTCAGAGTTGTTTGTCCTAGATAGTTTCACTTGTGTGCTATGATCAGCTGTTTCAGAGTTGTGTGCCCTGATAGTCGTTTCAGAGTTGTGTGCCCTGGTAGTTGTTTCAGACTTGTGTGCCCTGGTAGTTGTTTCAGAGTTGTGTGCCTTGATAGTTGTTTCAGAGTTGTGTGCCCTGGTAGTTGTTTCAGAGTTGTTTGTCCTAGATAGTTTCACTTGTGTGCTATGATCAGCTGTTTCAGAGTTGTGTTGCCCTGATAGTCGTTTCAGAGTTGTGTGCCCTGGTAGTTGTTTCAGAGTTGTGTGCCCTGATAGTTGTTTCAGAGTTGTGTGCCCTGATAGTCATTTCAGACTTGTGTGCCCTGGTAGTTGTTTCAGAGTTGTGTGCCCTGATAGTTGTTTCAGAGTTGTGTGCCCTGGTAGTTGTTTCAGACTTGTGTGCCCTGATAGTTGTTTCAGAGTTGTGTGCCTTGCTAGTCGTTTCAGAGTTGTGTGCCCTGATAGTCGTTTCAGAGTTGTGTGCCTTGCTAGTTGTTTCAGAGTTGTGTGCCTTGCTAGTTGTTTCAGAGTTGTGTGCCTTGCTAGTTGTTTCAGAGTTGTGTGCCTTGCTAGTTGTTTCAGAGTTGTGTGCCTTGCTAGTTGTTTCAGAGTTGTGCGCCCTGATAGTTGTTTCAGAGTCATCTGCCTTGATAGTTGTGTCCGAGTTGTTTGTCCCTGATAAGTGTTTCACTTGTGTGCTATGATCAGCTGTTTCAGAGTTGTGTGCCTTGATCAGCTGTTTCAGAGTTGTGTGCCTTGATCAGCTGTTTCAGAGTTGTACACGACTGCAGAGCTTGGACCTGTCCTACTGCAGCCGTCTGGCCAAGGAGTGGGAGTGCCAGGCTCTCTGGACACTGCCACAGACCCTTAGAGAGCTGTCTCTGTGCGGCATTTTGCTGGAAGATGAGCAGGTCTTGGTGGAAGGAATGCAGCGCTTACGATCTCTCGTCTCTTTGCGCCTCTGTGGTGTGTCTGCTCTCAATGACAACACATTGACACGGGTATTGCGTTTGTGTATGTAGTTGCTGTATAAATGTGATGTAAATGTTTTAATCATTAGCATCTCTTGGTATGTGCCAGTGCATGCATTCAGATCATTTTTTTTTTCTTTCAGTTATTCATTTAGTCATCTTCCTCATCCTTTCGTTTTTCTTCATATCCCTGAAGAGCAAAGCCAGCTGACAGTAGTGCAAGACCGTTGTGATAACACATTATGGAAACTTAGTGGAGAGGCTGGCACAAGCTTTTCAATAAGAGTTCTACGGGCTAGAAAGTTGCACACATATCCAGATTTTATGTATTAAGTTTTGTGTGGAATTGTTTTTGTTTTTACAATTGCTTTCTTTTGAAATAAAATGTAACTTTTGAGATAATTGTTTCCACAAGATTGTGCTACAAATTGATCTGTTTTGCAGTGATTTGGGGAATGTTTTCTTTCAAGAAATAGTTATCATATGCAGAGTTTTGCAGAGAACACAATTGCTGTACAATACTCTTCCTAAGAATGTGTATTCTTTGGGAGGTGGAAGTCATGTATATGCAAAGTTTTTCATTGAACAAATTGCAGTCCTATGATGCTGTACCTTAAGAAAAAAAAAAGGTTTATGCAAAGACTGAACAAACAGCTGTTATCTGATATTGTGTTTTCGCAAAGTTCTCTTTTTCTTAAACGGTGAATAAAACTGCTCAGTTTTACAGTGCCTTAGAATGCGTCTCCATTGAAAGAAAATTCAAGTGCAAATTGAAGTTTAACAGTAAACTGAAAAACGGGATTGCATGAATTAATAAAGCGTTACAACTGACCTTTGCAGATTCTTGACAGTATTGGTGTGAACTTAGAAATCCTGGACATCAGCGGCGGGTTCACCAAGATGCTGACTGACCAGGGACTGGAAGCCTTGACCAAAAACTGCAGAAAGCTCCGAGAGTTGTGCCTCAGCCTCCTGAGTCAGCTGACTTGCGTCACTCTGGTGCCGATGTTTCAAGATCGCGAGCGTGCTGCCAACTTCGAGAAGCTTTACCTCAGCTGTAAGCAAGTGAGTGATCACCATGTCCCCTTGGACAATGACCCATTACTGAGCTTTTAAAAGATTGTTTTTAAGGGTTTTGTTTTGTCAAAAAGACATTTGAAGATCTTTTTAAGAATAGATAGTGTATGAGGTGTTGCACGAAAGCTGTTTTGCCCCGCTAGGGCAATATGCAATGAATCGCCACCTCATGGAAATATTTCTGTCACTATCTTTGTCTACTGTTGTTCTGCCTTTATGGCATATCAGCTGACTTGATTGTAATAAGTTTTGACACTCTCTTTGTTACAATTTAGAGCTTATTATCTGTTCTGTTTTAATCTGGCAATGTAACAGAGATTTTTATCTCTAGATTAGCTGTCATTTTGCTATTTGGTGGTGTGATATTTTTTCTTTTGCTATTGCAATGAAAATTTTCTTTTTTTTTTATCACTTTTTTAATTTGGTGTGCTATACATTTCAGTAGAGCAGCACACTTTATAGGGTGCGTTTGCCAGTATTTTGCCTGCAGAAGTAAGTAAAGAAATCAGATTCATAAGCCAGTTTCTGGTGTATTCATGGAATCTGTTTGCATACCTACACCACACACATACACACTCATGCGTGCACTTGCGTATGCATGCATACTTTCTCCATCATGTGCACATACACACACATGTGCGCACACACTCTCTCTCTCTCTCTCTCACTCTCTCTCTCTCTCTCTCTCTCCTCTCTCTCTCTCTCTCTCTCTCTCTTTTCACGCTTAAGTGCAAGCTGAAGATGCAGGATTAATTCATTTTACATTTACATGCTGATTTCGCTCTGTTTTCTGTTTGCTGAATGTCATGGCACAAGGGTGGTTATTAACGCTTGATGTGTGAAGAACACTGCGGTGTGCAGATGGATGTGTCCATCCTGTCCCAAGTGAGTATCTCCTGCCCCGAGCTGAAGTTGCTGGACATTTCAGGCATCACGATCGTCACGGATGACCTCCTCTTCCAGCTGGCTGAGCACTGCCCCAAGCTTTCCCACCTAGGCATCAAAGGCTGCAGACAGGTGGGTGACTGGCTGGCTTGTTTGGCTAGAGGGGTCAAAATTGTCAGTTCTTCCAGGGTCTGGAGACCGTCCTCTGATTGGCTGGTTTCAACTATGTGGTACAGTGAACTCTCCCAGAGAAGACAGTGTCAGTGGAGTTTCAGTTTCTTAAAGGTCCTGCAAAGGATGGTATTGAATTTTATTTTTTGAAAAATGCTTTCAGAATTCCTTTGGAGAGGCAGTTTAATTTTTTGTTTTTAATTGCATTAAAAAAAATTATTTCTGGTTTTGTTTTTCTCCTTGACAGCATTCAGCAGCTCACAAACAGTTGAAAAATATCTCATGCACAAAATTTAGGTTAAAGTGAAAGAATTTCCAGTCCAGGTTAATGCCCAAAATTAGATTGAAGTTAAGGAATTTTCCTGTCCAAGTTACTGTCCATTGTTGGTTTGACTGATAAAAGATCATGTGCTTGTCTTTTCCTCTTGGTGATGTAAATGCAGCAGAATAAATCCGTCTCAGTATACTCTTCCTTGTCTGTTTTTCCCCCCATTATTGATCTAATTCTGTCAGAAAAGATTTCACCTTATCAGTTTTAACCATGAAAGTTTGGAATTCCCTTTTGACTATCATTGAAATGAGGAACATTATGCTTTTGTATTCCTGTCTTGTCATAAAATAAATGACATTTCTCACTCAATGGATTCTTTCATAACTTGCACTGGCATCACCCAGACTTGAGAGATTCAGACACCTGCAGTGCTGGTTTGGAATTTTTGCACAGTCCTCTCAGAGACACATCCATTGAGCAGATGAAATTCAGTTGTGTGGTTCAAATCTTACAACCAACTGTGGGTGATCTTGGGGTGGTGAGGAGGAGGGGGAGGGAGGATAAAAGAAATCTCACAAAGAAATGCCACTGGTAAGACTGGAACCCACAGCTTGCCAGCTTGCAGTGCTAACCACTGGATCAGGGTGGCTGATCTGATCAGGGTGTTTTTGTAGGGTATAGATAGCGGTATGCGTGCTGTGACATGTGTGCTGGCATTTTTGTAGGTTGCAGAGTGGGGTGTTTGTGAGTGAAAGTGCATGTGAGCGCGCATGTGCGTGTGTGTATTCTGGTGACATGTAAGCATTGCTGGTGTTGTGGCAGGTGACTGACAGAGCAGTGTGTGCTCTGGTGCGGCACTGCCCATCAAAAGCCTGGTGCTCTCTGGAATCCTCAACCTGACAGACAAGTGCATCTTTGCCCTGGCCAACAGCCGCCCAGAGCTGGAGGAGATCTACCTCAACGGCTGTGCGCAGATCAGCCCCGCCGCTGTGCGCTATCTCTGTGTCAGTATGGGTTTCTCTTTTATGCACCCCATACTCAACATAACTCTGCCCCCAACTCCAATCTCTTTATTTAAAGATAAAATAAGCGGCTGTTTGATGGGATGCATGTAGGAACCACAAGCAACAGGATAGGCACAGGTGTGTAGGGAGCTCAAACACCAGGATATGCACAGACGAGGTCTCTTTGAATACTGTTGTTCACATGAAAAGCATGGATTGTATATATTTTGCACACCAGTTGTCTATGATGTGGGAAGCAGTGATTATTCAGCAAAATATTGATGTAAATTTGCCTTGGTTTCAAACAAAAATGAATTCAACTGGACAATGTTTACAAAGAATCAAGACCCGTCATTGCAGATAGCAGACACTTAAGTTATTTTGAGTATTGACACCATCAGTACCCACGTGAATTTCACAGAAATAGCAGATTCATTTTGAGATTTAACTTATTCCTAAGTTTCACAAGTGTTTCGATTTTTATGCAAAAAAAAATTTGTTAATGGGAAAAAGTTTGGAGATGGACATAGATAAAGCGAAATGGTCAAATTGAAAATCTTGGGCCATCAGCAAAAGTTCAGAGTTGTGATGAAGCTACATTGATACGAATATGAATCTGCAGATCAACAAAGATTTATTTGAAAACGTTGAAAATAGCAAGCTTGAAGGGACTTTTTAGGTGGAAATTATTTAATATCTGCTATTATATTGGGTGAAAAACAATTTGGTAGAGTTTCACATTGCAGGCCAAGGAGCTGATCTTGAATTCCATTGGTATTTAGAATGAAAGCAAGTAAAGTTTAAAAAAGAAATATCATTTAATTTTCATTTCATAAAAGAGACTGTATATTATTGTTTTCTATGGTTCAGTTCAAATTATTCTGAATGAAAATTGAAGCTAGTGTTGGCATAACTGACAGAGTGCAACACTATGTTAATTCTGATTCAAGAAAAGTTAAGATAATGATTAGAATTTTATCCTTTCCAGTGTTTGCTTGTAGAGATGTTTTAATTGTTTGCTGTTGAACTTCAGTTCTGGTAGTCTGTGAAGCTGAACGATAAACATGCCATGGTTCACACTTGAAAAGCATGGCATGTTTTGTGGTCAACTGGCTTCACAAAATCTAACACACTTTAATTATTGAAGCTTGGATTAATAAAAATTTTCCTTCTAATACAAAGAAAATGCTTATTTTGCATTTTGTCAGCATTTGACCTGTATACAAAAAAAAAAAAAAAAAAAATCAGTCTTTTACTTAGGGTGGTGACTTTCCAGAACAGTATTATCTTTAAAAGCTAGTTTTGACTTTCAAAGTAAAGATATCATTTTCATTTTGTATGAATTGTTGAATTATTGATATGATCTGGGAGACAAACAGTTACTTCTCTTTCTAAGGGCTTTTTTTTTTTTTGCTGTTGTTTGTTTTGTTTTGGTTTTGTTAATTTAAACCTGAAAACTGTGGTAGGCTGTCAAACCCCTCAGTTCTCACAATGAAAATCTGACTTGGCTATCTTTGGGCTATGAGTGGTGGAGTTCAAAGTGCCTAGGCAAATACGGGTTAAAGATGTGAAGCAAAGCACGTTCCTTTCTTCCATGACAGTGTTCATGTTTCTGCCCTTAGCTGTACATATCATGGACTTTGGGAATCGACCTTACGTGATGTTGATTAACATGGGCATCAGACATCGTACGAGACTGAAAGTGTGTCGTTTTGTCCCCTCAACAGCTATTCAGATTGACAAATGGTTGATCTCAAGTCAGTCATGCATAGCGTTACCTGGCGATTCATGCTTGCTCATGTGGTTCTTTCCAAAGAAAGTCTCAGCTTCATGGTCTGTGATCATCTGTACACCGGTTTGGTCTGTCAAAGCATGCCGTTATTGTGACAGATGAATTGCACAGCTTGTTGCCCTTTAATAATCTTGACAGCACTATTTTGTTTGAAAATGGCTCTGCCCTTGTTATCATAAAATATGGTTGTGATGAATCAAGCAACAGAAAGACTAAAAACCTTACCTGTCACTTAAAAACAGAAAGGATCACGGATTCCGAAGCTTTTTAGTTGTGGGCATTGGCTTTTTTTTTATTATTGTTATCCACAGAATGCAGTTTGTTGGAAACACTGGATGGTTAAAAAAAAGAAAGTAAACAGCTTCGTTTAATGATATGTTGCTCATGACACGTATCCTTTTTTTTTTCTTTTTTAAAACCTTTTAAGAGTTTATTAATTCTGATTGTTGCTTATAAGAGCCATACTTCATAATGCCTGTGTACATATTCCAGATCAGACTGACGGTCTTGTTGGTTTTTTTTATCTTGCAGGACTGCTGTATTGGTCGACTCTACGTGCACCATGCAATACCCAATGCCGTTCACAACCAGCTGATGGCTAAAAATCTAGACACTGGGGAATTCTGCCGTGCCGATCTGATGCCTGGATCCCGTGTTAACCCACCTGATTCACATGGTTGAGGGAGGACCTTGACTTGAGAATGGTGTGAAAAAATTCAGCATTATGTTACAGTGTTGGCCTGTGGAATGTGGAGGATAACACATGACATGACAGATGAGTATGTATGGATGTTAAGCAACAGAACAAAGACCATGAGAAGGTGGAGTTGCTTTCAGGACAGTCTACTGTGGATGTGCAGACATATTCCAGACTGATGTGTACCCATGTCTGTTTGACGGAGCAGTCCATGTTGCCAAGCCTCATAATCAAGTTGTTTAAAGATTTAGGTGGGAAAGGAAGGCAGATGTGTCTCATTTGTTGATTACCTGGATATGCAGTAGGTCTGAAAGCAGCCCAGTATCTGGGCGCAGAAGCAGCAGGTCAGTGAACAAAGAGAATATAATAGAACTGGTGTTCATAACATTTGTGAACAGGTGAACAAGGCATTGGGCTAAATGATCAAACAGCTGAACTATGGTTAGTGCTGTGATATAATGGAAACCTGTGTTGTGAGGAGTAGTTGTTTTCAGTGAGGAAAAGCAAATGGACATTGGACAAGTGGGTTGTGTGTTTTTTTAAATTCCAGTAACAACAAAATTGTTCAATTAAGACTGAAACTTGGTTTAGAAAGGATGACCCAGACGAAACATTTGTACCATGGAAATTCGTATTGTTGTGTCAGTCCCGATCACTGGTTGAGAATTTCTTGCTGCCAGTTGAGAAGTCCCACATATGTCTGTACTAGCTATTTTACACTATGATGTAGAGGACCTAGCAATATGCAAGATGGACTGCAGATCATTTAGGGAATTTTTTATTTCATTAAGTTTAAAGATGGGTTGCGTCATGGTGTATAAGGCAAGGTCATTCAGATCTTCAGTTCACAAAACAGCATCTATCATCAGAAACTAGTGCTGCCTGTAGTACTAATCCTGTCACTAGCTAACACACATGTAGGTAAGTGGCACACAAAACAAAGAAGCTTCCGGCCAAAAGGGGAATAAATGTCGAATGTTTGTTCAAGGGTGTGTGGGCCTGCTTGGAACTCTCTTTTGGGTTGAAGCTTCCTTTTTCTGTGTGTCTCCAGTCTGTGTCTGTGCTTGCTGAATGGTGTCGCAAGCACCATCAGTTTTAAGTCATGTGCCTTTGTTCCAGTATGGAAGCAAAGTTACTGCTCTTTATTATTTACTGTTAATGTCTACTTGCTCCCATTCAGGTTTCCCTTCATATCAGAAACTTTAGCCGTAATCTGGAAGTATGTTCACCCAGTCTTAGAGTTCATGAAGTTGCTGTTACTTGCAGAGGTATAACTTTGTTGTTACGAGTGGACGGTTTAATGTGACAAATATTCACCCATGTGAAATGTTGATTGAAAGAAGTAAGATTTAACGATTGGTGTGTGGTGCTGGTAAAAGAAGAAACCATGTTGTGTACTGTATGGATGAAGAACATTGTTCGTTATCAGTTGATCAAGTTTTTGTATACATGTGTGTGTTGTCTGGATGATGAAAAGTGTTTATGAACCATGTTGACCTTTCAATTTTTGTTTTAGACTGCATGTAGTCTGGAAAACGAAAACTATCATATATCAGTCAGTCATTTGTGCATGAGTGTATTTTGTCTTGAGCAGTTAAGGAAGGAAAGGGAAAATGACCCCAAGCTCTTTTAATGTGTGCATGGACATTCATAAGTGTCCAGATGTCCAACAGAGCGAGTTCAGCAAGCAGCCTCGGGTTTGGAGAGAGGTTGTGAAGTTTACCCCACCAGTTGTGCTGTTGTTTCTGACTGTAAAATGGTTCTCTCTCTCTCTCTTTCTCTCTCTCTCTCTCTCTCTCACACACACACACACACACACACACACACAATCTGTATGAGGGTAGCTGTACCCATAGGTTATCAACATCGTAAACTGTAGAGATACATGTAGGGTCCATACAGGTCATGGTCGTCATGAAAAGTAAGAATTTTTTAAAAGTAATTCTCCAAGTCACATAAGTACTGTCCTAGTCATGGTATTGAGGATACAGCCGTCAAAATTTCAAGGGCTTGGTGTGGGCACTGGTGTGCCAGGGCGCAGAAACCATGGGAACATTCAGCCCATTACAGGCATCGCTGAAACGGTTATGTTGAGTGAATATAATTGATTTGGGGCCAAAGAAATTTTTGTAATTGGCATGAAAAATTCATTGAAAAGTCATGGAATTTTGAAGTTGTCAGCCTGTATGGGCCATAGTATATATATGCTTAGTAACCTGCAGACCTGTTGACCCATACAATTTCGCCATATTTTATACACATTTGGCAAAAATACCATGAATACAACGAACCGCAAAAAATATGTCAAAAGAAATCTTCAGAGACGAAGTTCGTGAGCGGTAGAGGCACTTGCAGTGTATAGCCATTGTGTTTGAGCGCTACAACCAAAGAGTAACAACTCGCCGATCATGCGCACGCATTTGTGTCAAAATAACGTTGGAACAATAGGAGGGACCTGCTGCTTTCACAAAAATTCACAAATTTGGTATATGTGTACACACATTTTTAGGAAAATGCGCTCATTTTAACTGAGAAATGTACCAATAGCCGTTTTAGGATAAACAGGTCTGGAGCTAGCAGAATGGGATATGCTTTGAACTGATATTTGGGGGAGGGGTGAGAGGGAGGTGGAGCAGGGGGCGGTGGGGGTAAACTCATCTTCAAGAGGTGGAGCAGGGGGGAGAATTGCCTCATCTTCAAGCTTGGTCAAAGGCATTTTTGCCACTCCACTCAGTGCGGATTCCCTGTTTACGCCCACGTGCAAGCCCAACCCGTCACAGCCTTAGCTCTAGCAGTCCACAAGGAGCAGTAAATATCAGATCAGACAGCTTCCTTGACTCTTTCATTCCTACTTTTCTATGAACCATTACTTCCTCTTGTTCCTAGATTCTTATAATAGGAGTATTCCCTTCATTCCTGGATTTAGAGAAAAAAAAAGAAGTGTAAATGAGAACTGCCACACATGCAGTTGCAAACCAGCCAGAATAGAGCAGCGACCACTTTCCCATGCTGTAGCTGTCTGGCATCTATTCCGTTCATAAACACTGCTGCGCGAGCGACCCAGTCATGATGTGTACCGATGACGCGACTCACGCTAAGTTCAAAGCTCTTTCTGCAAGAACCGATTTTCCAGGCTGCAGGAAGGAAAGGAGGGATTTTGTGCTGCCCGGTTTTCCGGGCTGCAGGAAGGAAGGGTAGGTTTTCTGCAAACCAGAAAACCGAGTTGTAGGGATGAAAGATTTAAGTAGACTATTAGACAGGACACTGCACTGCTGCCGAGTTGCTTCAGTTCTGTCTGTTCTCATCTCATCCGCATTCATCGACCCACTACTCGTCCCATGTTGTGCATTTCAGCATAGCCGTCGTGGTGAGTGAGCACCTTGAAGTGAATCTAAGAGGATGGGTAATTGTTTACCTTGTTTCCTGATGGAAAAGTGTTACAGTGTGTGCTGTATAATGCATGTTTCCTTTCAATACTTTGGATCAGACATGTTCTTTACATCGCTTCATTTTCTTTCAGTATCCTTTCTTGATCCAGTTCAAGCCATTTGGTAGTGCTGGGTTGGCTCAGTTGTAAACACATTTCCATAATATATTGAATGTTGACGATATTTATGCAAAATATATATTGTCATACATACTTTGATTCTGCTCAAATTGGTATGGTAAAATGCTGAACAGTGCACGTCATAGAATACACTTACCATTAATAATTGATTTTTTTTTCTTTGTCTACAATGGTTGATTGAAGCATATTTGGCTGTGCAACTGAAAAATGGAAGAAATCATAAAAGCTTCTGCTAATTTGATGTTGTTTTTCATTCATAAATGTCTATTTTGTGTTTGGATGCAAAATTACTTATAAGAAGAGAATGAATGAGAATGTGGTATGTTTCGCCGTATGTCTTAGTAAACAAACCTGTGAAAAATTACACACACACACACACACACACTAGTCTTAAATCCCCACCCTCTCCCTCTGGCTTGCGATGTCAGTGAGGTTGAGTGAGCACCAAATTGAATTGTCCAGCAGGAAGTGAATTGTCTTTTACTTTCTGAATCAGCTGAAACTTCTCATTGGTGATCTTTCAGACTATGCGCAAATGGAATGCCCATCCTAGAAATTGTGTACTGGAACCAAACTTTCTTCACAATTCAATGGGTATTGACACAGAAACAGGTATCGGTACAGAGACTAGTGTATACCATCGAATTGTGAACTGCAGACCAAACCTCACAACTGAAGAATGTCAGGAGTGTCTAAATGGAAGAACAAGAGACTGCAAAGAAATGTGGAAAGTGGGAAGACTGTGCCTTTCTGATGGCCAGTGCAGATGTCTGAACACAGTTATGTTGACCAAGATCATAGACTGATTGAAGACTCCTGATTCATCCACTGCAGATGTGCGACAGGTGTGTACGTGACCTCTTCCGCCAGTTTAATATCCAAATTTTTTTCACCTGTGGGTAGAATGTAATAGAAAGGTAGGGGTCAAATACACCAGACACAGATGTCATATGTCACATGCAAATGACTGAACAAATTTACCAACCAAGACATCTATACTTATGTTATCAGGACCACAGCCTGCTGCAAGCCAACATTGGATGCTCGTGTGCATGCTTATGTCGGGGAAAGGGTGGCTGGGTGGAGAGTGATCCAGTGCATGATTCACATGCATGCTTTGTGCATAGGTGTGTGTGGGTGCATATGTGGGTGTTATACAGAAGGGGGTGTGCCACATGTCAAAGTTTGATGGTTAGCGGGAAACGAGTTGTTCTCCCCCTCCCTCACCTTGTTTTTGCTAACCCAGTTGCTTCCATGTTTTTTTAATGTAAGGACTTGTATTGAGGGAGAGGTGGCCTCATGATTTGGATTGTGTTTGTCAAACTGTGCATTCCTGTGTGGGCTCTAGTTGTACCTGTAACTGTACAACTGCATGGGAATGTGTCCAAGGGTGTAAGACTGCGTACAGGCATGGGAATGTGTGTATACACCGCAAGGGCGTTTTGATTTTTAATACCAGTTCTTTCTATGTACCCCTTCATTTCTGTAGTCCATCTTCTTTTTTTTGTCTCAAGGATTCAAAATAAGTAACCATCCTGTAAAATGAACACAAATATGCTCATACACACAAATATCCTGTGAAATGAACACAAATATGCTCATATACACAAATATGCCTATATATATATATCTCCTGCTCTCATGTGAAGGTGTTTTCATGCATACATGTATTCAAGCAAGCATGTTAACACAAATACATGTGCATGTACACATATGCACGTTTATGCTGAGCATGCATCCACTCTTACGCGCAGAATAGTATGTTGGCACATGCGTATACTGATTCATGCATGTGTGCATTTACACACAGGCTCTGTGTCTGAATCGCAAGGATGTTGACAAAATTGGACAGTCCAACTTCTATATTAAAGTTTATCAATAAAAACAACAGTGATCAGAAACAAAGACAAAATGAAAACACTTTCAGCTTCTTCCATTTAATATCTATTTTAACTTCAATAAAACAAGATACCTTTTAAAAAAAAAAAAAAAAAAAAAAAAGGTCAAAGGGAAAATCCTTTCCAGTTATGTTCACCCAATAGTAATATCTGATTGGTCAACAAACAGTGCTCCAAATTTATTCTCGTTCAAAGTGTTAAGTGTGTTGAAATAATGCTTAGGTCAAGTATCTTCTAAGTCTCATCCAATCAACCTTTTTCTTTCTATTACAATCAACGGCAGAAGTAGGAGAAGAAGAATACCTATTAATTTGCTCATCTATTCATTTGTGTGTAACTTCTGTGCATGGCTCAGCAGATGTGATGTAGCACATCCATGTATGAATTAGTTTGCATGCAACTAGCAACCTTCCAATTTTTAAAGGAAGAGAACACTGCTTATGCACATGTATGTGTTGTCATAAAGGTTTGTAAGCATTGTCGCTATTAAGCAGGGAGAACTTGCAGATATAATCTGTACAAACAAGATATACCAAGACCAAGGGGGAAAATGAAAACTTTTGATTCCTTTTATTTCAATGAAGCAAAATAAAGTTAGAAATATAATCTGAAAAAAAAAAAAAAAACACAAATCATGCCCAAAGCAGACTGCCCAAAAACTGTGTAACATGATCTTAAACACATTATCTAACACACATAAAGTCTGTCTCAGAATGGATCATCCACAGAGTAGCTGTCAAATTCTCAATAATATTCATGAGAGAGACGCAAGAGAGTCTCGCGCAAGTGAGCGCACACAACAAATTACTACAAACACAAGTCACGCCTTAACACCAATGTTTCTGGAACAGATTTTGGCTCCTGGTCAACAAGTGTACCACTTTCTCCCTTTAGAAAAATGGGACTTTTTTCCACAAAAAACAAGACAATTTTCACAAATTTCACAGCACTCATGTAAATCATGGAACAACTGCATCTGCCAAGTGTGTGCATTCTGTTGTTCTTGTTAATTATAAAGAATGAGAAATAGAAACTGATCGCAATGATGTCCAAAGAAAAGACAACTGGACTGAAAAACTTTGGCAAGTATACCATGTGTTTCTTGGAACATCCTTTACACATCCATGACCAAGTAGCGAATTCAAGTTGTTCGTCAACACTGCACACTGCGCAACTACATGAAAATTTACAGAAGTCGTATACAATAGAATGGTCATGTTTGTTTTGGACTATGATTTCTTCTAATACAGATTTTGAAAGTCAGTAGAAGTAGTTCCCTTTCTACAATTATCCATGCTTGCCAACGTTTGCTTTTCATATGCATATCTGAGCAAATTTACTGTGTAAAAAAAGGTTAAAAAAAAATAAAATAAAAAAATTTCAAATGCTGTATTTGTAATTGTTCCTTCTTTTTCCTAAACCTTTTGTTTCAGAACTGCCAATACACATGGCAAGAAAAAGGGTCACATCTGGAGAAAAAAAAAGACAACAAACACAACAGGTCCACGAACACATGAATAAATAACACAGCTATACTATAAACCCTAAAGGCCGGATTGTTTCAGAGCATGAGCCATTCTGCTTAATTTTTCACTAAGATCACAAAAAGAAAGTTGGAAAAAAAAGCATACAGTCCTACATAACCTAGTCGCCAGGTAATGCCATTGGCATATCCTTGTAACTAGAGGGAAAAGAAGAGTAAAAGAGGTTCTAGTACATAGATAAGAGAATGGCTCAAAACGGCTGTACAACTGTTAGCAATAGTAATCAAAGAAAGAAGGAAAAAAGAAAACAAAACTCGAAGACAATAACCAAAAAAGAACTTGCACAAAGAGCCTTTGGCCTCACAAGCCAGGCAAAGATCATGATTTCAAACATGCTCTAAGACATGAATAATTGCTGGAAGAGTGGACGTGTACTGAGTTTGAAGATTCCAGAGATCAATCATCAGAAGACTTTGTCTTCCCCACTTTGAATTCAAAATCAAAACTGAATGACCTGCACTCTGGCAAAATGTTCATTATACATATTCAAAATCATATATGATATATATATATATATATATATCACTGCCACAGCAAAAAAGACCAGAAGAGAAATGAACGATAAAAAATTGCCAAAAACTATAAAGAAAAGAAAGGAGATGTTAACATTCCAGTCTTAATGAAAGGTTTTTGTATTTCTTTTTTTTTTTTGCTCGCCCCTCTTTTTATCAACGCACTCTATGCAAGGCTTATAATGGTCCAAGATGTAAAAGAAGGAATGTGTATGGTATGGCATTGAAGCCACCATCCCTCTAGGAGAATCCGGCTGCATGTCCCTCACTCCCAGTCCTCACCCCTCTGCCCTTGCCACTGGAAGGAAAATTAGACTGAAATCTGTAAATGTGGTGCATTGTGGGCGTAAGTTTGAGCGCTTTACAGACGGGGAGAGCAAATATTTCAATGCAAAAATTAACACACATTTTAGAGCAGATCACTTTCTCCCTCTCTGTCACACACATGCACACACGCAAACACACTTTCTGCTTATATATAAACAAAATCGATCACTGCACTTTAGTTGGAAAAGAACTGTTCCTCTCAATGCTTCTCATTATCTGATGGTGTTTGATTTCTATGTGGCTCTCCAAAGCCACACAACCCTTGGACCCCTGATTTATGTCAAGCTATCACAGTACACTTGCATCAGGTCTTATCTCAATGGTTCCCCACCCTCTTCTCCTTCACGGCTTGCTTCCATCTAGTCCCATTTCCTATGATTTTTCATTCCAGAATTGTAAAAAATTTGCTTCTCTGTTCACAATCATTTGCTCAGCTATTTTGGTGTGGGATATCTTCGAGATGGGTCATTTTCCGTTTCTGGAATTTCCGAGACACATAAACGGCAATAAATTCTCAACTGATTTCCCTTCTTCCCATCCTATCTGCCCCTCCTTCCCCCCCCCCCCCCCCCCCCCCCCCCTTTTTAACTGACAGAAATTTTTTTTTTCAGCCAGAAATGTTCAATGAACAATAGATATCCACCTGATGGCAGACCATTTTAAGCCCTGTCTATAGGCTAGTTCATTTAAATTACTTCAACATGACTAGGCTTGTGAAAATCGAGTTTTCATCCTCAGCATTTTAATTAAAATTGGAATGGAACAGTAAAGTTCATGAGCACATAACTGAGGGGAGTGACTTGGATGAGCAAAACAATTAATTGTTGTTTTTTTTGGTGGTCCACAGCCTCCAACACAAATCCATTGATATATCATCTGCCTGCCACAATGATTCATATTTTAAACCAGACGTCCAGAGGGAATGAAGTCAGTTTCAAAAATCTTCAAATAAAAGTCTTCTTTTTTCCTCTGTATCTTTCTAAGCCCTTTGAAAAGGTTAATAAATTTTCCAAAGTTCTCTGCCCCTGGTTGAACTCGTAAAATTTATTTGAACGTATTCTGGCAGGTTAAGATGATACCATAGAATGATCTTTTATGCATAAAAATGATTTCTAACCATACACACTTAAGCATAGTCCCTGATTTCAGATGGGAAAATAACCAGACCTGTCGCAACATTTGTCTGCATATGCACATTCAAAGATTTTCCCATTCCCTCTTCAAAATACAGACACACACATTTCCTTTTCCCTCCAAAACACATACGCAGGAATGTACCTTAGCATCATGCTTGCAGAAACATCCACCGGAAAACATGCTGGCATAATGCCTGCACAATCGTCAACATCTCGTATAGGAATACACATTGTTTACGCAAGATTCTAAAACGTCAACATCTCGCATAGGAATACACATCGTTTGCGCAAGATTCTAAAACGTCAATATCTCACATAGGAATACACATCATTTGCGCAAGATTCTGTGTCCAAGTCCATACACAATTGTTGAATCGGGGGAACAAGCAATCATAGCTAAGGAAAAGGGGGGGGGGGAGGAAACCAGAGTCAAATATGACGGATTTCAAATTTACTGAATGTTGTATCATCATTGCCATCAATCTCCACAATTAGACAAACCTGTACATGATTACTGGGTTAACTTATCTGCCATAAATGCAGCATGTGAACACGGTTTGTAGAAAATAATGAACATGCCCAGACATTCTAAAAGCACGTTCTTCACAGATGAACCCTGAGAGCTGATCAGAAGAAAAAATGTCTCTAACTGGGGTAGGCTGCATATAGGAAGACTATCCTCTAGCTGCTCATGATACCCTTTATGGTGTGTGTGTGTGTTTGTGTATGCGTGTGTGTGTTTGTGTATGCGTGTGTGCACTCGCATGCACAAGGCTCTGTTGATTCTTTTGTTCTTTTCATTATCAGATTCACTTTGATTTATATTTTTCATCATCAAATTCAACTTGACACCTATCAATACAAAATTTGTTTCTTTAAGCATGCTCATTTTTTTCTTCTTCTTTTTTCTTTTCTATCTTAAATTTGAAAATGGTTCGAGCCCTGAAGACAATGGGCGTATAAAGATTCCATCATCATTAGTCACATGTGCATAGGCTTGAGTATTCAGAGCTTTTGCTCATCCCCAACCTGTCTTGTATGAGATGATTTCTATGTGATCAATCTGGCTCTCCATTCCTCAACTCTGCCATCTTCTCTTGATTGGTCCCAACCATATTTCAATGAAAAATTGGTTTGTCTGTCTGTCTGCTGCATTGTTTTCTCTTCCATCCTTCTAGGCAGCGTACTTCTTCTTGCCGACTTCATTGATAACGCAGATATGCTGAAAGAACAAGAAAAAGACAATAAAATCAATGCAAATAACAACATATATTTTCATGTTGTTCTGGCACTACAATAAGACACTAATCAAGCCTGTGCCTACCCTTTATTTCATTCACCGTTCATCCTGACATGGCACAGATTGAAAGTAGTAAAACAACAACAAAACAAACAAAATAATTAGATAAGAAGTGTGAACATTTTTCATAAAGTAAAAAAATAGTTTCTGAGTCATATTATTCATAAACATACCTGTTCTTCTTAATGTTTGCTTCAAACATATGTCAGCTCATAAATCACCAAAATATATATACAAATGAAACACAAACAAATGCCAAAACGCATATGTACTGAAAACATCAAAACACAATGTTCCTCTGGACAAAAATCAGACCAGAACAAGGCTGAAAGTACCATAAATGTTATCACAAAAATACCATAACCTTAAAGGTCTACTTTAGAGGTTTTCGATAATTGGTCAGCTTATGCAGAAATATGAAATGTTTGATGAATTGGTAAAATAAACATCCGATTCGCTCCCGATCACACGAAATTGATCCGCGAAAGTGGGCATTTTCACCTATAATCAAGAAAACGGGAGGTAATCAACTAAATTGTGACGTCACATGAGTGTCAGCGACGGTGACAGAAAGCGATTCTGATGGTTCTTGCACATCTCGCTCGGTATTTAATTTATCATGTAAAAGCAGTGACTATGATTGCGACAGCCTATGTGACTCTGGGGATGTTTCTGCAAGGCCTTTACCTTATTAGTTTGAATGCTAAGTTCTTTTTACCACGTCAGTTCCTGCTGGACCACGGAAACGAGCTATTCAGTTCCAGCTGGACACCCGAACACACCATTCCGAAGGCTTACCGACTGACTTCTTGATGCGATCACGCGTGAACGGCGAGCGGAGATTCTCCTTCCTCAAGCCTTAACGTGTTCATTCGATTTAACAAGTGTGATCTGTCCATAGATAAGAACAGAATAAACGTGCGACTATCATACTCATCTGTACGAGCTTACCACTCCGCCTTCAAAGTATATGCGCACAATGCAGACGAAGTTTTTGATCCACTCGAACAGGCTCGACAATTGTCGGAATAGCTCGTTTCCGCGGTCCAGCTGGAACTGACGTGGTAGAAAGAACTTTAGCTGCCCGGCATGGTTGCACGAACCGAATCCACTTCTTTCAAGTATATGGATCAGATGGAAATGTGTGCAAAGAATATCCCTCTCCTGCTGAGCTGCTGCATTCGCCTACAGCACAATATCTGTCACCCCCTCGTGACTTTTTAGGCTGTGGGGGATTATGTTGATTTCACTTGACGTTGGCTTGTTGTGTAGGTCGCGGCTGACGGCCAGTCCATCAAGTGATGTCACGGTTTTCGGTCTACCGCGCATGATTTGTACAGGTGTGCAAAAGTCGTTTTTTATCTATTAAATTCTTCCGGCTATTTTTTTTAAAAAATGAATACCATACTGTAGTTATATGACATGCAGACCTGTTTTTAACAAATTATCGAAAATCTCTAAAGTAGACCTTTAAGTATTCAAAACATAGCCCAAACAATATATAACTACTACTGCCCTATCAATGTTATTGCGTAGAGCTATTTCAATCTCTAATTGTGATTTCAGTAGTTCAGGGTTGTCTGCTAAGGTGTCAAGTTCTAGGTCAGAGGTCGGTAGACTATCCCTCCTATCAACATCCTAACATTCCTACAGGAATCATGCACAATCAGGACAGCAGGTAACATGTCATAATGAAAGGTGTAAAGAATTTATTAGAATGATATGCAATGATATATGTGTATGAGATCAAGATTTGTGTATGAAAGTCATGAACAAACAACTTCAATTTCCTCAATGTTTATGTTTCAAATTTTCCAAACGAATAAACTATTTCTGTGAAAATCATGACCATTTTGCTTGTGTCAATCCTAGACAAAACTGTTGTATCTGACACTGTCAATGTACCATGAGTACAACTTTGTTAAAACTGTCTGATCAAATTCAATTTCACTCTCAATATGGTCAATTTAATGCAAAAATTTTCATGAGTCTTTGCTGATTTCTAGGATAAGTTGTCAAAAAGATGTGATGTGTACACAATCTCTGCTACTTATTTGAAGTGAGGCACTAATGCAGTACATATGTATGCATACTCCTTTGAGCTTCCTGCATGCTAATGTGTACTGTCAGTTGTGGTCACCAAACCACCCCACATTCTTAAACCTTCAGGTCAGTACAAAAATAGCCCATCCAAATAAGAATGATATAATGTTCTGTCTGTTATGCAACACAAACACCATCCTGGCAGTCAACCAAATTAATAGTAGGTGGCTTTAAATCATCTCACTGGCAGAAAATATTCTGACAACACCCACCTTATGAATTATGTCCTTCTCATACACCAAATCAAAAACAGAGAGCATTTTTCTACTTTTATCTTCTTTTTTTTATCAAAGCTTCCACCAAGTCTGAGTAGCATGGGTTTTGTTGTTCTTATTATCGTTTCATTTTCATTTTCCTTGGCAGAGCGTTCTGCCACAACCTGCAGCAATGTAGAACTGGCAATACAAAAAGCCTAGCACTTGGCATCTGTGTAAATTGCCCAACACTATACTCCCTAGATGGCTTCCGGCAGCAGAATGAAACTTCACTGGCAGTCCAAGCACTGGGGAGCTGACCGTCATATTTTAGATGTATTCCAGATTTTTCTTGTTGACAGTTACGTAATCACAATGGTCAGTTGTAAACATCAACAACACACAGACACATGCACAGCAAACAAAATCCACTTCTTGGGGGTTTTCAAGGGGGTTTCCTTATAAAACTTGGCATGATTTAGAACTAAATCTTTCTACTCTTTCTTTTCTTAAGTCATCAAGTTTCCAAAGTTGATTTCAAGTTTGTTTGCTGCTTAAGAAAAAGCAACCAAACAAACTTGAGACTAGCAGGTAGTCAAAGGGTTAATAACAATGGCAATTTCTCAAGATGAAAGGTGAACAAGCGGATTAACACATTACAGGACAGACAATTGCCAACTTACATTCAGATCTCTGAAGTACTCATTGTAGTCTAAGGCGTAACCCACCACAAATCGGTCAGGAATCTCAAAGCCAGTGTCTGAAAAAAAAGGTCAAGTAAATATTTGTGGGAATGTTGTCTCAAAATTGTTTCCCTATTAATTCATGTTGACACTTTTAACTTCAAAAGGGCGTGATTAACATTATTACTAATTCCATTTCAAACTTAAGAAATAAGAAATAATCATTCTTTATGGAAACAATTTTCAACATTTCATCCCTTGGTAATGTAGATTTCTATGAAACTGTAAGAATACCTGGCAGTAGAGCTACAGGGAATCTAGGGAAGGCAAGCACAAAAGAAGTTAACAGCAAAAGAAACAAAAAGGAAGGAATTCCTGTACACATTTTCTGTTATCCAATTTGGCAAAAAAGGGGGACAAATATTATTCGAAGTTGGGGCTGAGAGGCAATTTAAAAGAAAAAAGAAGTTTATGGGACATTATCTGTGTGTTTACCCATGACATGACTACTTTAGCACAGAATTTATGCACAAAAATGTACACGAAATATTCCATCATGAATCAAGCTTTTTGTGTGTGTGTGTTAGGTAAGAAAAAGTCGCCACATGACAGAGAACAATGTAATGGATGATAGTGTGAGGAGTGATGCAGAGACTTGAATTGGTGCGTCTAGCTGGTTCAGACATAAAGCATCAAACTCGCAGTCAAAGATTGCTAAACTGACTATGCTGTTATATTTACTGCCTGTGTTCTTGGTCTGCTGATATCAGTGTTGTGAAAAAAGATCCCCAACTTGCACTTTCCTGGGATGGCTGTCTCTGAGGGTGTGTATACCTTTCAACTTGAATGTAAGAAAAAGAAAGAGACTTATTTTGGGGGGGGGGGGGGGGGGGGGGGGACCTGTTGCTTCTGCGTATGTCTATGTCCTTGTTTCCCTATGGTTTGACTTAGCTATTCTCTTTGAATTACTCTTCCCTTTCTATTTGAGAAATACAGATTTTTTTTTTACTTATTTGTATGAAATATGTACTTACAGTCTGGTCTGTAGCCCGAGCTTCTCTCTGTTCTTTTCACTAGAAGACTGAAACAACAAACAAAAGACAATCTGTTCAGCATTGTTCTGTGCACGAAACATTCATGAAATGTTTTGTTTAAAAATGAAAAGCACCTCTTTAAATGCATCAAAAAATATTTCATGAACAAACAATTTAAAAGCAATTTATAAACAGATGATATCAAGATGGCCAAAGACACACCCATCTCTCATGCAACACTTTCGTTTGCCAAGGATGTGGAGCAGAGAGGGTCACTATCTCGCTTTGTGTTTTGGTTTGCCCTTATCAGAATCTCATTCACTCACACAGGTGACCACTTCTAGGCAGGAACATTGTGCAGATGGCTTTACTGCCATCTAAGGTAAGCATATATGCCAGCTTCTAATTGTCCACTGTTCAGCTAGGTTGGCCTACAGCCTGTGTTTAGCATTTGTCTGAATGCAGACAACCATGTGGGCACTTCAACGTTAACAAGTTGACACCATCAGCGGTCAAGTGTGTTGGACACGACAGCCAACCCATGTCCAGGATGCAGACACAAACATTTCAACAGAAAGGGACGAATGCCTTCAGTGAGTGCAATGAAACTCCAGTTAGCAGAATGCGGAGATACTTATCCTGTGCCCTCTACATCCTTGGCTTATCCACACATGAATTCCACTTGTGAAGACTGTTCACCAATCAATGTGAGGCTGACCATCATAACACAGGATGGCGCAAAAGTAGGTTGACAGTCTTATGTTCTACAATATGCTCTTTTTTTGTTTTGTTTTTTTTTCAAGCAGGATAGTACTGCACAACGGCAGGCAACCTGACAGGCAAGGAAAGTGGACCCTAAAGCATGACTGGAAAAGAGAAGGTGTTCCAAAGAAAACGACGCACTCTGCCTCAACTTCTTGGGTTCATTACAGAGGCCTGCCAGGAAATCCACACGAAACTGGACCTGTGCTGTACTGTGTGTTGCAGTGTGGTGGACAGACTCTAAGAATGCGTCAACACTGAGGGTGGACAATTTGAACACCTACGAGAATAACTGTGTGTCTTTTGTGTTGGAATATTCTCACTGCACTTGTAAATGGTAATGGCGACTGTCAATCTACTTTTGCACCACTCTGCATATCTATTGCTACGCAAGGCACGTTTCAAACACCAGGAACTGCTGTAGAGAAAAGCACCTGACATTCCAGCTCTCGTAGTAAAGCATTTAGGGTCGTAGTGATTTGTAGGCTGGGAGGTTGTAGGATCGAGTCCTGTCACTGGCATTTATAGTGGGATTTGTTTTGGCCCCAGCTGCCTTCTACAGAGTGTTCAGTGTATTATGGGGTCAGACTGAGGACCAGGACAAAAACAGTCAAGGTTCATCTGTTTGATGGGTCTTTGACAGTGTTGGTGAAATTTCCTTACCAACACTGCAAGTGACTGTGTCAGGCCTGGTTGACATCAGGATATCTTATGGAAAGAAGCATCAAATACATTATTTATGTGTGTGTGTGTGTGTGTGTGTGTGTATATATATATATATATATATATATAGATCAGTATATTTAAAATGCCTAAAACAATTTTTTAAGTGCTCAACCCCTTGGGGAGCAACATTAGATAAAACAAGTTAAAAGAGGAATCTTAAAACTATCTATCTTTTAACTTGTTTTCCCCCACTACTTAATTGTTCAGCATTCTATTGTTTGGTCAATCAGTGGGAGATTGCATCTCTTAAGAGATCCAAGTAAAGGTTGTTCTGTACAATTCTTAGCCACTCACAATGCTTGGGTTATTGAACAGCAGAGCTGACCACTCAGACTGTTCCATATCTTTTGACCTCCCTTGCATCCTTGAATGGATCCTCAAGCATAGGCTCAAAGATTGTCCCTTACATTTTATACTGTTTGAATAATGCTTTTAGTTTTTCAGCAACTTTTTTCCTCTCCACACCTTTGTTTTGTTCCATTTACCACCCTTCGCTGGCTGCTTTGGGGGTGCTATTGGATTCTTTTTTTGAACCCTTGGCGGTGAGAACACCACAGAATTATGGACTGTGGTGTGTCTCTATTTGACACCAAGAGCACAGACACAATCAGCTGTGTCTCCCTGATGAGTCCGATCCAGCGGACGAAAGGCCTAGGAGCAGGCAATACAAATAAATGTGCCTTCGAGAGAGATTATGATGGTTCCCTCAGGCAGCTAGTGAAGGGCTTCTCATAGTTATATTATATTCCCCCATTTTCTTCATCTTCAATTTTTTTTTTTTTTTTTTAAAGTTCAAATCTTTGCCAAGTCATTACTATAACGACTGAAGAATTGTTAACCTGCACTTGTTTTCCTCCACTACTTAATTGTTCAGCATTCTATCTATATATATTATATACATATACATACATACATATATGTTTTTAGTTTTTCAGCAACTTTATACTTCTCCACATTTTTGTTTTATTTATTCCACTACCTTTTGCTGGCTGCTTTGGGGGTGCTCTTCTTTGAACCCTTGGTGGTGAGAACACCACAGAATTATGGACTGTGTGTGTGTCTCTATTTGACGCCAAGAGCACAGACATAATCTGCCGTGTCTCCCTGATGAGTTCCGATCCAGCGGACGAAAGGCCTAGGAGCAGGCAATACATATAGATCTGCCTTTGAGGAGGGATCGCGATGACCCTTTCATGCAGCTAGTGAAGGGTTTTCCCTTTTATAATATACATTTTTTTTTATTTTTACATTTTAAATCTTTGCCAAGCCATTATATAATGATGGAGAATTGTTTAACCTACCCCTGTTTTTCCCCACTACTTAATTTTTTCAGCATTTATATAATACATATGTATATAATATATATAAAAAGCCCTAAAATTCCCACACCTTTAATGGAACTCAAACAGCATTTTTATCAAGATCACTGAGAAAACAAATGCTATGAAAAAAAGAAAAGAGAGCCCAAAACTATCACATGCAGCAATGTTGTACAGGTACAACCCGCAGCAAATTAATGTACAGAGTATCAACCCCGCGCAACTTAATTTGTACAGAGTATCAACCCGCAGAAAACTTAATGTACATGATCTTGACAATACCTATTCGTCACAGGGACAATATGACTCAAAACAGACACAATTCTGTTGCCGGAAATTCAGAGACACAGGGCTAACTAAGCATTGGCTATGTTTAAAGCTACAGTGTCACCTGTCTCACATACCTGGCCACTTTAATGCTCTTTGGTGGACTGCGTGCAGAAGCTTTAACAACTGCTGCATTGTCTTCCTGTGTCAATGATATCCTCCACACCAGCACATTCTGAAGCAATAATGCACATTTTATATTTTTCTATTGTTAACATAATTGTAAAGCATAGAAAAGAAAGAAAAAAAAGAAAAAAAGAAAATTCCCACTCCCCATTACTTATTTTTCCAAGCATCTGTAAATCAAAGTCCCCACTATCTAAATTCAACACCAGTATAACATACACTTTTTTCGGTTCCCAAATGAGAAGCATGAATTATGTAGCATTCATAAGACAGATGAAAAGAAATAATCTCAAATATCATGGACAGACAAAAACAAACAAAGGATGCAGTTATTAAGTTTGCATCTAAAAAATCTGAAAACAAAATCGTTTTTATTTTCCTTATGTATGTACAATTCACATGTTAATCATTATCTCTCTGCTTATTTCCATTTTCTGTTCAAACCAGGACACACACTGAGCAAATGCAATGCACAGTGATCTGTCACTGAATTGAGCAAACAATGGCACCAATTCTCTCGTTTTTGGAAAGAAAACATGTCAGGGTAAACCAATCTTTTCAGTTATTGTATCCTGTCATTTCATGTTCCCCATTTTAAAAGCACCAGTAACGAGGGGAAAAAAGTTCCCCATATAAACACAATTAATTTTCCATTCAGACACAGGTGTTTTGAACAGTTTGAGAAACTGCTATACAATTTAGAAAATCAGATCATCACTAAGTGTATTCTTACATACACACACACGCGCGGGGCGCGTGCCCCGCGCAAACACACACACACACACACACATGCATGCCGCACGCATGCACACACAACACACACACGCACACCACACACACACATGCGCCCATGTGCGCGCGACACACACACAGGGCATGAATGAAACACACAAACTCACGCAAATGCACACTTACAACACCACACAAACACCTACGCACGACGCACTCACGCACCACACACACACACATGCACACCACCTTGAGGTAACATCCACAGTACTATGCATTCTTACTAAGGCATACAAAAGAGTACAGAATATACCAAAACTTTCAATTTATCGTCACACGCCATGTCAACATAGTACAGCATGTAACCAACCTTTCCTTTAGAGACTCCAAGTTTTTTCCCACCCAAAACTTCAATGGAACCCGTAGACTGGTTTATTCTGAAAAGAGAAATTAAAAAGATAAAAAAAAGAAAAGGAAAGTGTTTAAAAGCTTTTGACATTTGGGTTTAGCCCAAAATAGCTTACAGTGCCAAGTAATGGTCAGTCGTCATTAAGTTGAAAGGGGTAAAACTATCATGTGTTCTCCGCCAGCCCCCATGGCCCAGAAGTACGCTTTGTGAACTGGGCTGAGGATTGTTGGTTTGATTCCCATCAGAAACCATGTGTTTCTGGGGTTTTTCCGCAATGACCGCAGAACTGGGCACAGTCTCCAAAAACACAAAGTGTAGCTTTATGACATTTTATGTGTAGCATTCCCCCAAAGAAAACGTACCATTCATATGCGTATCACAAGACCTTTCCACTGTCTTTTTTTTTGTACTTGAATTACAGTGGGACTAAAATGACTGAAATCTCACTAGTTATTGGCGGTTTCCATATTAAAAGATAAAAATGGTTGACGATGAAACTTATTGATATGATCGCAAAATCGCGACCATGTTCAGCGAATTTTGTTGTGCTTTTTTATCCTGTCCTCACTAAACTTGGCCTTTTATTTTTTAAGGAACAAGTCTGCAGTCTAAAAATCAACAATGTCTTGGTTCTGTTTCAGCTACAGCTACATCCGTGAAGCACTTCTTCAAATCATTTTTTTTTCATTTTTGTTTCCTGGCGTAGCATTTAGTAACAATGGGCAGCAGCACAGAACTATCCACAAAATCATAACATGCTTCACCAGAAGTGTAGCACTTAGCAGCTCTTTGGCCAGCTCCCACCCATAGACGAATTTGCTGTGGGCTCAAATGGGCAAACTGAAACCAAACTGTCAAGTTTCATGCACTTGATGGATTATCCTTGAGAGTGTCACTCAAATTTTCCAACCAATACTTCACGTGTCAGTATGTATTAGGCTTGGTTGATGTCAGGATATCTTATGACTGTAAGTGTAAAGTAGAGCCCTTAGTTGTAGTCTCTTGATAGCAGGATATCTTATGACTGTAAGTGTAGAGTAGAGCCCTTAGTTGTAGTCTCTTGATAGCAGGATATCTTATGACTGTAAGTGTAGAGTAGAGCCCCTAGTTGTAGTCTCTTGATAGCAGGATATCTTATGACTGTAAGTGTAGAGTAGAGCCCTTAGTTGTAGTCTCTTGATAGCAGGATATCTTATGACTGTAAGTGTAGAGTAGAGCCCTTAGTTGTAGTCTCTTGATAGCAGGATATCTTATGACTGTAAGTGTAGAGTAGAGCCCTTAGTTGTAGTCTCTTGATAGCAGGATATCTTATGACTGTAAGTGTAGAGTAGAGCCCTGTCATGTAGTCTCTTGATAGCAGGATATCTTATGACTGTAAGTGTAGAGTAGAGCCCTGTCATGTAGTCTCTTGATGTCAGGATATCTTATGACTGTAAGTGTAGAGTAGAGCCCTTAGTTGTAGTCTCTTGATGTCAGGATATCTTATGACTGTAAGTGTAGAGTAGAGCCCTGTCATGTAGTCTCTGACGGAGATGGAATTTCATTACATCATTTTCAACATCCTCATCCTCATCAAGATAGGAAAGTAACAAGCAAAAAAAAAAGAAAAATTTCCCCGAAACAAAACAAAAAAGTTATCCAAGAAATATCAACTAAGACAAGCTGTACTAAAGTGGACAAACTTTTCATTCAAGAACCAAAATTGACTAGTAACATAATTCTGGTGATCCTGACTGTCCTTGTCTTTGTTCTTATCTGAGCTTTCCAAGCAAAATTATCTTTTATTCAGTTTGGCTGTCATATACGAGTTCACAGTACTTTGGAAATACATAGGTGAAATTCAGAACAAGGAGATTACTCAAATCGATTTCATGGCCTGTGCAAAACAGCGTCAAGATCAGCAGCCCTCAAGATCAATCTCAGTTCTGAGCCAGTGAGTAGCATTATGTAAAAATTGGCGGAGTTGTCTCCCTTGAGAAAACATTGCTCAATTCAGACAACAACAACAAAACCCCTACAAACCATAAGACTGCAACCCGATGTGACAAAGTAAATAGTCTGTTCACTTAAGAACAGCCCTAGGGCTGTAAGTAATGGGAAAAGGCCAGAGTTTACACGACTGTACTGCCAACAAACGGGTCCACTCTGACCAACAAGCTGATGGAGACGGCGGGTAATGTGTAACTGTACTGGAGAGGTTGTGAACATTCTGCAGCGAAACAAAACCTGATCGATGATGCATTTGAAGCTGACACTGACTTGTCACTCAATGGAACACTGTACTCACGAACTATACAGTTTGGGGTAAAAGTAGCCTAACCAATCCATGGCACTATCAATGGCAATCTGGAAGGAAACAATGCACCTTGCCATTACCTTTCCCACCATTCCAATTCAGCCTAATTCCTAAACTCATGAGCCACACTGTGATTCAAACTCTTGCCAGCTCACATCACTGCACCAGCATTCATGACCATAGATTAATACACACTTACAATGTCAGTGATCAACATCAACAAGATCCTGCCACAGATACTAGCAATGCGTACAAGATCTAATCATACATTCAAGACATAATGAGACATAATTACACTCAAAATTCTCCATACAGAATAACCCATGTCATTCATCTACACAACAGGATCAAGTTCATACTTTTGACCTGCCAACATCCTGTACATTTTGATAAACAAGCATAACTAAGACAACCAGGCATGTGTGCTCATAATAAAAAGACTGTAAACATTCTGCAGTGGGTCACACAACGGTCAATGTTTGGAGGAGGGCAAAACTGTCACTTTAAAAACAAAGAAAGATAACCAAAACATGAACTATAAACTATGACTGCATATAATATAGAAACCTGCGGTGAGGACATGAAAAGATAAAGAAGAAATGACAAATGGATGGGAATTATAAGAAATTCCTGAACGAATCAGAAACTTTATTTAGTAACTGTATCCAAGCTTTTTCTGCGTCCAAATTACAAAATCAAAATAATAAATAAGAATAATAACAGTCGTAACAACAATAAATTATTTCTACAGTGTTTTCCAACACCTCAAAGCACTGGACTATAAGAATGTACACTCCGGCATGCACACCTCTTGCTTTCCTGTCATTCCAAACAAATGTCCCCTTTCCCCATTTTTCCTATCCTCCCCTTCACACAAACTGAAACATGCAAATACTACACACCTATCTATCCCTTACATCCCAATTCTTTGCGCACATCCCCCCACCCCCCACCCCACCCCTTGCCTCCATTTACACATTCAAACCCACAATCAAACAGCCCCTTGCCGCATCCACAAGAGACAAAAAGCAGTACAGAAAAAAAAAAAAACACCAGATACACAGATTACCACAATAATATCCTGACAATCAGCGTAATCATGTCCACGTTCTATGACCACAAGCACTGCCCTCTCCTTCAAGATATGAAGAGGATTCACGCTAGAATGAAGATACAGAGACCTGGACAGTTGCAAAACTGATACTGACTGATGCGAACAACTCACAACAATTTATGTAGTTGTACACCTACAGAGCAAAGTACCCTTGAAAAAAGATACACTGAATGAAAGAAATCACACAGGTACACAAGTGACGAGGATGCGGATGGCCGGGTGAGTGTGAGACGAACAGAGATGAAGGGTCAAAAAGTGGCAATGTAAAGGGGAAGAAGTTCAAATGAAATCCAAACATACTGCTTGGGAGGGGGGGGGGACGAGAGGGCTGGGAGGGTCAGGGAGGGGAACAGCAAAGGGGAGGGGGGGGCACACAGAAAGGGAATGTTGTCTCACAGAGCAACAGTGTTTTTCCATGACAGTATAAACTGCTAGTATAAATCTTAACACTAACAGTGCCACTGATAAAAAAAAAATGTCTTGCACCACAAACAAGAATATTTTGACCGTCTCCTTGGAAGTACGTCTTTCTCAGCCCTGTTCACCGGCTCTTTTACACAGTATCCATATGCAGAACATAGAATGAACAGTGTTAGCACTGGGCACCCCTTGCTTGCTCATCTTGTATTGCCACTATCACTGTTATGGCTCATTAACTAAATTGGTCTGGGAAAGGTAAAAATTTTCCGATTTCCCTGAAAAGAGAGACAAACAGACAGACAGACTTACATGCATGCACGTGCGCTCATGCGCGCGCGCGCGCACACACACACACACACACACACAGAGAAAGTGAGAGAGAGAGAGAGAAGAGAGAGAGAGAGAGAGAGAGAGAGAGAGAGAGAGAGAGAGAGAGAGAGAGCAAGAAACAGAGACAAACAGATTGAAGAAGGCAGCCTGTTGTCAAATCACAGCAGAACTAATAACTTCCAAATGACAAAGCTAGCTGACTAACGATACAACATCTAGCAGTAACACATCTACAGGAATTACAACTCAGCATAGGAAGGCTAGGTGAAAATGATGACATACAAGTGTGTATTCAAACACACACACACAAACACACACACACATAAATATATATATACATACATACACACACACTATACACACACACACACAAAGCCCTGATGTGGCCCTTTGCGGTCGGCTGGGCTATAAGCAACATTATCTTATCTTATCTTACACACACACACACACACACATATACATATATATATATATATTCAACACATCCTGTGGACTCTGGACAGCAATGCTGAGTAACAGCTGCGTTAAGGGCAAAGTGTGTTTTTATCATAAGCTGCACTAAGCAGACTTTTTCCCCCTCTTTATTATCAATGGCAATCAACATATCATATGTATATATACATAAATATTCAATTAAAAAAAATATATATATTATGATGCATACAAGCATTTGTCTTGCTATAAAAAAGATTATTTGGATCGTTACATGCCTGAATCATTATTCTGAATTGCAGTAACAGATGACTTGGTTATTTATTTGGATTGGGAATCATGTACTAGATATAATATGTATATTCACTATTAACCATTAGATCTAAAATGGCTCAACTTTGCTCTAAACATGTAAAATATATTGTGACCAATTATCCCAATACAAATTTTAAAAGTATCTAAAACAATACACATATACTATGAGAATGAGTATGTAGGTAGTATCGTATTAACAACTCAATGATTCTCCTGAAACTATAGTATTCATTGTCCAAAGTCGTAACATTTGATTGCACTTGTGTTGGACACAATAGTAAATAAAAAGTCAAACTCACCCAAGACATTTTATCAAAACTGTCAAGAAAATGGACAACTTATCATTCTGACCTCATTTTCATCAGTAAAGACTTTCCTTCCATAAGCAGTGAAAAGTGTCAACTGTTCACATCTGTGTGGAGAAGGGGGGAAAAAACAACTCAGTACAAAGTGAAAATTCTTCACTCTCTCGACAGTGAAGGCACGGCCAAAACTGTGTATACCTGCGTCAATTTAGAATTCTTTACTTCGAAAAAAAAAAGGAAAAAAAAGCTAACAGTTAACTGAAGAGTGCAGTGCATGCAAAAGACTGCCTGTCACCAGTGTCAGTTTCAAATCAATCTACATATATCCGCAGATGTTGAAAAGACAAAAGACACGGGTAAATGGAACAGACTTGAAGTGAATGGATTAGAGTTCAAACAACTGAAGGGACTGAAAATATGAAGAGCACAGACTCTTAACACTATTCCCTAATTAAAAGTGCAATTATAAAAATTTGTTCTAAAAATAGCTAAAGTACATTTCAACAGTATGACAGACTGGATGACATATTCTGAGTATGACAGATTCGAAATCTTACCTTAAACTGTATGCATTTTCATCAAACTATCCATGTATCATACACATGCAGTGTATGATCCTCAAAGTGGAAATTGATCTGTGGTTATATAGATGTAAACATCCCTTTAAAAAATCTGTATGGTAATAAGACCAACACCAGCAAAGGAACTGATTAATGAGGAAAACTACTACCGTAAGTACAACACCACATGACAAGTTACAAACATGCTCTGAAAGATGTAGTTTTACCTGCGCGATCCCACTCTGCTGGTCAACACAGACAAGGACAAAAGCTGTGTTATCAACAAACACATTCTGGCAACACACTGACATTAAGCATATTTGACATTAATTAGCATTTACAGACCACTTGTGCAAGGAAAGCATGGATTGCTACCCTTTGCTTGATATAGCCCCTGTGATGATGGGTAATATTGTGGTCTGCTTGACCTCCAGCTGTTGTGGGTATACACATAAGCTATCCTAACTCCCACATGTACAGTGCACCATGGTAGTTTCTGTGTGCAAACTTCCCTTGTAGCCGGTTAACATGAACAAACTTCCCTTTTTGCCAGTTAACATGAACAAACTTCCCTTGTTGCCAGTTAACATGAACAAACTTCCCTTGTTGCCAGTTAACTTGGACTAACAAATTACAAGACAAAACATGTTTGTCTATGTTAACCAACAGAGTCACTTATCAATCAAAATGACTTCTAAAATTTGTTTCACTTTGAGCCTGCAGCCACCTTACTTTGAAAACTAACTTCCCTTGTTGCAAAAGGCATTCAAGCAGGTGACAACCTAAGTACGAGTAAAGAGGGCAAAATGAACGGCAGCTCTGCCACAAAGACGGGGGGGGGGGGGGGGGGGGGGGCTACTCCCAGAGATGTCTGTACTCTGTTTGCTCTGGCATCATGGGAACCAAGATCCATGTAAGCAGTGGGCAATAAGAGAAATGAAACATGAACTGCTGTCCTCTGCATAATGAAGCTTCAGATCAGGCTATTTATGCCCACAACTGTGAATCTTAAACCGCAATATCAATTCAAGATAAACTTGTATCTCTCTATGCATGCAGTTTGCTTGGATGGCCAATCTATGTCTTCCTCTGTTTGCTTGGATGGCCAATCTATGTCTTCCTTTGTTTGCTGGATGGTGGCCAATCTATGTCTTCTCTGTTTGCTAGGATGGCCAATCTATGACTTCCTCTGTTTGCTTGGATAGCCAATCTATGTCTTCCTCTGTTTGCTTGGATGGCCAATCTATGGCTTCCTCTGTTTGCTTGGATGGCCAATCTATGTCTTCCTCTGTTTGCTTGGATGGCCAATCTATGTCTTCCTCTGTTTGCTTGGATGGCCGATCTATGTCTTCCTCTGTTTGCTTGGATGGCCAATCTATGTCTTCCTTTGTTTGCTGGATGGTGGCCAGTCTATGTCTTCCTCTGTTTCTTTGGATGGCCATTCTATGTCTTCCTTTGTTTGCTGGATGGTGGCCAATCTATGTCTTCCTCTGTTTGCTTGGATTGCCAATCTATGTCTTCCTCCTTTTGCTGGGATGGCCAATCTATGTCTTCCTTTGTTTGCTGGATTGTGGCCAATCTATGTCTTCCTCTGTTTGCTGGGATCGCCAATTTTTGTCTTCCTCTGTTTGCTGGGATGGCCAATCTGTGTCTTCCTCTGTTTGCTGGATGGTGGCCAATCTATGTCTTCCTCTGTTTGCTTGGATGGCCAATCTATGTCTTCCTCTGTTTGTTTGGACGGCCAATCCATGTCTTCCTTTGTTTGCTGGATAGTGGCCAATCTATATCTTCCTCTGTTTGTTTGGACGGCCAATCCATGTCTTCCTTTGTTTGCTGGGTAGTGGCCAATCTATGTCTTCCTCTGTTTGCTTGGATGGCCAATCTATGTCTTCCTCTGCTTGCTGGGATGGCCAATCTATGTCTTCCTCTGTTTGCTGGGATGGCCAATCTATGACTTCCTCTGTTTGCTTGGACGGCCAATCCATGTCTTCCTTTGTTTGCTGGGTAGTGGCCAATCTATGTCTTCCTCTGTTTGCTTGGATGGCCAATCTATGTCTTCTCTGTTTGTCTGGATGGCTAATCTATGTCTTCCTTTGTTTGCTGGATGGTGGCCAGTCTATGTCTTCCTCTGTTTCTTTGGATGGCAAATCTATGTCTTCCTTTGTTTGCTGGATGGTGGCCAATCTATGTCTTCCTCTGTTTGCTGGGATGGCCAATCTATGTCTTCCTGTGTTTGCTGGTTGGTGGCCAATCTATGTCTTCCTCTGTCTGCTGGATGGTGGCCAATCTATGTCTTACTCTGTTTGCTTGGATGGCCAATCTATGTCTTCCTCTGTTTACTTGGATGGCCAATCTATGTCTTCCTCTGTCTGCTGGATGGTGGCCAATCTATGTCTTACTCTGTTTGCTTGGATGGCCAATCTATGTCTTCCTTTGTTTGCTGGGATGGCCAATCTATGTCTTCCTTTGTTTGCTGGATGGTGGCCAATCTATGTCTTCCTCTGTTTGCTTGGATGGCCAATCTATGTCTTCCTCTGTCTGCTGGATGGTGGCCAATCTATGTCTTACTCTGTTTGCTAGGATGGCCAATCTATGTCTTCCTCCGTTTACTTGGATGGCCAATCTATGTCTTCCTCTGTTTACTTGGATGGCCAATCTATGTCTTCCTCTGTTTGCTGGGATGGCCAATCTATGTCTTCCTCTGTTTGCTTGGATGGCCAATCTATGTCTTCCTCTGTTTACTTGGATGGCCAATCTTGTCTTTGTCTGTTTGCTGGATGGCCAATCTATGTCTTCCTCTGTTTGCTTGGATGGCCAATCTATGTCTTCCTCTGTTTACTTGGATGGCCAATCTTTGTCTTTGTCTGTTTGCTGGGATGGCCAATCTATGTCTTTCTCTGTTTGCTTGGATGGCCAATGTATGTCTTCCTCCGTTTCCTTGGATGGTCAATGTATGTCTCCCTCTGTTTGCTGGTTGGTGGCCAATCTATGCCTCCCTCTGTTTGCTTGGATGGCCAATGTATGTCTTCCTCTGTTTCCTTGGATGGTCAATGTATGTCTTCCTCTGCTTGGATGGCCAATCTATGTCCTCCTCTGTTTGCTTGGATGGCCAGTCTGTGTCTTCCCCTGTTTGCCTGATTGGCCATGTTTGCTTGGACTGCCAGTCTGTGTCTTTTACTGGCCAGTCTGTGTCATTCCCTATTTGATTTGATGGCTGTCATAATATGTGTTCTCCTCTGTTTGCTTTGAATTCAATCTGCATCTTCCCTGCTTGTTTTAATGGCCTACATAAGTTTTCCCGGTTTGCTGCATGTTTTCTGTTATTTGCTTGGATGCTTTGATGTCTTCCTCTTGGGATGCTTTGATGTCTTCCTCTTGGATGCTTTGATGTCTTCCTCTTGGATGCTTTGATGTCTTCCTCTTGGATGCTTTGATGTCTTCCTCTTGGATGCTTTGATGTTTTCCACTTGGATGCTTTGATGTCTTCCTCTTGGATGCTTTGATGTCTTCCTCTTGGATGCTTTGATGTCTTCCTCTTGGATGGTTTGAGACTACTGAGGGACCCCATAGCTAACCCACTGGTCAACATCAAAAGTCAACCCTGTAGAAGTAGAAGGCAATGAGCCTAAACATATGTATCCATGCGCACATGTGTGTGTGTGTGTGTGTGTGTGTGTGTGTGTGTGTGTGTTTTGTGTGTGTGTGTGTGTGTGTGTGTGTGTGTGAGTGAGTGAGTGAGTGAGTGAGTGATGTGAGGTGTGTGTGTGTGTGTGTGTGTGTGTGTGTGTGTGTGTGTGTGTGTGTGTGTGTGTGTGTGTGTGTGTGTGTGAGTGTGTGTGTGTGTGTGTGTGCGCGCGCACGAACGTATGTGTATGTTTGTGAGTGTGTGTGTGTGTATGTGTGTGTGAGACGACAGACAGACAGACAGACAGACAGACAGTCAGACAGACAGACAGACAGACAGAGAGAGAGAGAGATGAGAAGAGAGAGAGTGTGTGTGTGTGTGGTTGTGTGTGGGGTGTGTGTGTGTGTGTGTGTGTGTGTGTGTGTGTGTCTACAAGGCACATCTCTGAGAGAGAGAGGCTTTCTTTTTAAATTTGTCAGTTTGTTCTGCTGTATATTAACCGCAGTATTGACCCCTCCTCCTCTTCCTTTCACCCCCCCCCCCCCCCCCCCCCCATCTTCCACCCTCCCATATACACACACCCCTCACAGTAATTTTCAGTTTGTCTTGTGTTTCCTTTCTCGATATCCTATTACAACAGCACTGAAAGGGCGGAATACAACCATCAAGAGTGCACAAATACTTTTGTTTGTTCACAAGATAAGATAAGATAATGTTGCTTATAGCCAAGCCGACCGCAAAGGGCCGTTTGTTCACAAGGGCAAGACATGGAAAGCAAACTTTACAAAGGCTTGGGCAGACTTGGGCAGACACCGATTCCTGACACTGTCATTTTAAGCTGTGTGTGCTGTTTTATGAACAAGCATCAGTTTGTCATTTCAGGGAAAGTGATGGCCTGATTTTTTAAAAAATATGGAATCAGCTCCTTATATGTCAGTCCTCTCTTTTCCAGAAACGTACATCAATACGAAAGTAGTAAGAAACTCTTTTGCTAACAAACACTCTCCCTAGTTTTTCTTCACTGAATACTTGTGGGCATCATGTTACAGCTTCAGGAAAAGGGATAGCTGAGCTTTCAAAATACTGATAAAACGAATTATTCTACATCTGTGACCGAAGGATTTACTTATTTGTCCAAATCGACAGTATTCACTGACCAAGTCACACTGCAGAATGTTGACAGTCTTGTAAGTAAGGCAACACCGCACACACAATGCCAACAATAACCAAAACATGACTGTGTATCATGTCAATTCTATGAACAAACTCTTCCATGGATAAAACAAAATAAACAGCAAAAAAGGTTTATTCTCATCTGCAATTAACAGTTACAATACTTGCTGCTGAAAGAAATTAAACAAAATAAAAACAGTCCACAGCATACATATTCAAAGTTTTGAGGAGAGTGAGGTGCCAGCTTACGACCAGAATTACTGAAGTGGGAGGGAGGGAGGGAACGCTTCAATACAACGACTTCTCGTACAAATGGCTTCATCGACCACAAAATGAAAAATTGAATCTATTATCCTCTCTGTTTAACACAGAGGGTTCAATTCTGATACTTTTAAACAGCAGTTCTAGAAAGGAAAACCCAGAACTAAGAAAACGTAGTTACACACACACACACACACACACATACATAAAGTACAAAACAAATTAAACAGAACGAAAAAAATTACACACACACACACACACACACACACACACACATACACACACACATACATACATAAAGTACAAAACAAATTAAACAGAACGGACAAAAAATAAGGGAAAACCAGTTACCTGATAACTTTTGAGACGGATGAAATCAACAGACATTGGTACAGAACGCCCGCTATTCCGGTTGATGACTTTGATCTTGTCTAGAAGGTCTGTGAAAAATTTGTATCCTCCCTTCAAAACGCAGAGTCCTACGATGGCTTCATGTTCAAAGTCACTCAGTATGTCACGTGCCATTACGTTCTGTTTGGAAAACATAAATTAATCATGAAATGTACCCATCTTGATTCGGACCTCTATCTGTTGAATGCACATGCCATGCGCGCACGCACACACACACACACACACACAACAAAACACACACCACACAACCACACACACACACACACACAACACACACAACCTCACTCACTCACTCACTCACACACTCACACACACACACGCGGTTCAAGATGGCGACCAAGCAGCAGCTACTGTAAATACGTCTGGGAAAAAGTGACCTACCTCAACGACCGGGTCAGAGCCGATACATTTCAGTGTCTGGATTCTGTGAATATGGACAAGGTAATTTCGGTCGGTGCCAAAAACCCTAGATAAGCAAAAAGTTTTATGCAGATCAGTGTGGGGCGACAAAACTGGAATTTTCACTTCGTGAGACCTCGCATCGATGTCGTACGGTGCCGGTTTCCCAAAGCAGGTGCACAAGGGTACAACACGCTAAATCAAGCCAGGAGAAGCCATTGAGGTTGGCCCCCGGCTACCCCATCCACGACCCTCCTCCCAGTGTTCAGTGTGAGAGGACATGGTGTATGAACCAAGAGCAAACAATGCATAAAACAGTTATCCTTACAACGAGGGGCAGGGTGAGTACACCATGACAATGCCTTGTGTTTGTGACAGGTGTGATTGATACAGGCGTTCTCTAAAATGTACGGAGAGTTGGCCGTAAAGTAGCTTGGGAGTGCACAGAAATTACCTATATTACCAAATTTTTATTTCACTTGAAGCTCGAGAAGATATACATGCAAACTGTGTGCCCAAATTGTGTACGGGCAGAAAGTGTAGAAGAAGAAGAGATTGCGCACAATTAGCCAGTGCCGTGACAACGCTGTGTGTGTGGGCCCTAGTTACACAAGAGAGTTTCGAAAGCCTTCACACTACGGGCAAATAGCACACTTCGAACCTAGAGGGTGCTGTGAACACAATGCCCCGAACAAAATGTTTCAGTGTGAGGGGGCCAAGGCGTGAGGAAATTGGCCAGCTATATGGCGGCCCTGGCGGACAGCAGGGAGGAAACATCACCGAGGTCCGTTCCTTCCCCACCATCTGGCAAAGGATGACAGTGCCCCATCTCACCCCGTAAATACCACCCCATACTGCCTCTAAGCCCCTGCTCCGCCCCCACACCGCCACGACACGTGGAATACATCACCTCCCACCGCTAATCCCACACTCCGGGGAGGAGACCCAGGGCGGTCCAGGCGACCACAAAAACGGAATGACCACGCTGGCAACGTACGATGAGGCGGTGGGGAAATGAAAAAAGGACCTGCCTTTACAAGTGCAACACATCCAACTTTCAGCAGTATCGTAGCCATCCTCTTCGTCTTCATCTTCTTCATCATCACCACAGACAGTTGGTAGCGATGGCGAAAGAGACAGCGACCGTGAGGAGGGCGCCATCCTAAAGTGCTTTACTACTGATGATTCTGTGTTAAACATAATTGACGGGAAACGCCCCTGGGCCAATCCTATGGCCTACAGTGACCATGGGGAGGTACGCTACCATTAGGTGACTGTCACAAACAAGCTTGCACAACACTAGACAGCGGTGGCAATTACATACTGGTGTCAACGACCTTAAAGAGTGCCACTCCTCTGACTGCCAGTGGAAATTTGGAGTTTTCCCCCCTGGTGAGAAACATTCTCCGGAACAAGACTCAGATCAGAGTGGTCATCAGCAAAGTAGTCCACTGAAGGACGAAGAGCTGGCAGACAAAGGTGACCCTTTTCACGCCTTGAATGAATCATCTACGTTTACTGGTGAGACGCGAGTCAGCTGCGTTTCCCAAACAATCTCTAAGTAAGGGTCAAGCGGCTGATGAGGACGCTTCCACCCCACTGATAAGGCCATCACCAGCATCCTGGCAGGCAAAACCTGGGCAGACAACGCGCGGGCCTGCTCTGGGAAAAACCCAAAACAGCGACGCTGGACGACCCATCGTGACCAGAGGAGAGAGAGAAGCCGACAGCGACCACGCCACCCACCAGGGCTTCTACCGACAGCACAAGGTGCTGCCACATACCAAGTGACACGACACGCCATCATTTCGGCGTCTCAACCAGCCCGAATCACCACCCTGGTCATGCCGATTACGTAGGCTCGGTCTAGCATGGAAGGACCCGTGAGATGGACGCAGATATGGCCGACGGGGAAGCCTACAGCCATGCTGCCCGCGGCGGACAACCGAAACTACCGCTCGAGCTGACGCCGTGACATCACGGACATTACCCGGGTACGACCGCCGAGCGAACGCGAGATGACCGCCAACCCTACTACCGACAAACCGACGAGAGAAACCTACTCACAATGATCGCCGAGACGACCGCCGGGGACCACGACCACCACGGCAATGACAGACGAAGAAACATGCGCCCTCGGTCAGTATCACAGTCGGGCTTTCCCTCCCCATAATCAAACCGTGCCCACAGCGGTTTCTATTAGTCTTAGTCCGCGAGTAGTGTGTATAAGCTATTTTCAATTATGTATTGCACATTATTTCGTACGCAAAAATATCACAACCTAACTTTTCCGTTAGTTTGCTAACATTGGAATATTAGAGGTTACAAGGGGACGATGGAGGCTACTTTAAAGATTAACACTCCTTGATTTAAAAGTTTTCGTAGCAATCCTGTCTAAATATGACATTGTGTTTTACAAGGAAACCATCTTGATATAGAAAAAGCAAATGAATTATCTTTACCTGGTTTTGCAGCTGGAGGGTTCATATTATCGACCAAAAAAGGAGGGAAGCCCCAGGGCTTCGGGGGGTATCTCGGTATACATTAAAAGCAGTACTGAAAGTATATAAAATTTCCTACCAAAAAAATAACAGCGATGTTGCATGGTTACATCTTAAAACAGCATGTACAGTGAAAAACGCAGAAAATGAGAGATGTATTTTTAGGTGTGTATATAGTCCACCGGAACATTCTTCCCTTTGGCAAGGACTACATAGACGCATATGGGATCATTAGAAAGTGACCATTGAAGAACTAACAAAAAAGGCAATATCCTCTGAGTGGTGACGTTAATGGCAAGGACAGGCATCAAGCCGACTTCATTAGCCTGGGACAATGAAAAAGAATTATTAGATTACCTGTGACTACCATTTTCGATAAGTCCATAAAAAGACAGTCGATGGACCTCTTAACTAATAAGATAACGGTGACGTCGTTTATGTAAACATGTGTATTGAAAATCAATGTGTGTTTGAATGGAAGAGTGGTTGGAGATCTTGACAGATTGTATACTTGTCTAATCCCCAGGGAAGCAGCGTAGATTATTTCCTTTGCTCACAATATTTGATTTTTAGACATGTGTTAAACATGAAAGTAAACTGAACTTGACAGAATTCTGACCACTGTGCCACTAGAGTTATTGATCCACTGCCCTAGATAATAATATATACATTAACAAAAGACAAGCCTCTCTCACAACCCACGACTAACAGCAGTTTCGTAAAGACTTCTTCATAGGAATTTTTACCAAAAAACCCAGAAGACTATCTAGTATTTCTGTGGAATGAAAAGTCTGCCGAAAAAGTAGTGCAACCTCCAAAATGACCACATACGCACCATGGATCCCAAAAAATCAAGACCGACATTGTGACACAACTTGCAAACAAAATGAAACATGGACATAAACATAAATACGATATGAACAGATAACGAATAATATTTTCAACCACGGCAAAAGTGTGGCGGCTTAGACAAAAGACGGATAGGAAAAAAAACTACTAGGACAGAGAAAAGAATGAGAAGTGGTTTGACAGAGACTGTCATTCCCAATGAAGAGAGATAAGATCACTACTGAACGCGGTCAACAGGAAACCCCAAAATAAACAACCTAAGGCAAAAAATACTTTACACAATGTAATATATATAAAAACGATTATAAAGGAAACCAAGAATAATATCGGAACAAACTCTTTAATTCCCTAAACGAAGCCTAGAAACTGATCCAATTCAAATTATGGAAAAAACCGTTAGGGAACTGCAAACATACGATCATGAAATTTTATGGTCAAGAAAATTGTCTCAGCTGGCGAAACACATGGTGTGAACATCTCTAAAAACACTCATAGGTGAGAAAACAGAAGATCGCAGATATCGAAAACAAAAAAGTTGATGACTTGTTAGTAGCATTTAAGAGGTCAGATAATCGTCCTTATGGGTAATTCAGAGTTAGTATGAAATATTAGAAACGGAGGTAAGGAAACGCGAGTCGCAAGCTGAAGAAAAATAAATAATCCCCAGGGCAAAGATGGAGATCAGAAACGAAATGCTTAAAGCAATGTTACCTGAAATCGCTCCACTTCTGAAAAGACGCGGTTTAACTTAATCTTAAAATCAGATGAAATTACCCGGACCTTGAAAACAGGAAACACAGTCCCAGTCTATAAGTCAGGTTGGCCAGTCCAACTCCCAACAATTACAGAGGCCATAACTTTGAAATAGTTCGCTGGGGAAACGTGTTTTGCAACATAATAAATGAAAAGGATAAATGGCATTATCTTGAGGCAAACACCTTTTGGCTAAGGAGCATGCAGGGTTCCAGAAAGGATCACGGACCCACTGATCAAATTTTCATATTGTCAAAACTAGTTGATAGGTTACTAAAAGACAGAATAAAGGCTTTACCGCTGTTTTTTTGTTCTGCAAAGCATTTGATCATATATGGCACGAAGCCTGTGTTTGAAATGATGCAAGCGGGAATAACAGGTAATGCTACCAAATCATACAGGACATTTACAACGGGGTACGAGTTTGTACAAGAGCCAATTCTGGTTTCACTAAGAATAGTAATACAAAAAGGTGTCCTCCAAGGTTAATACCTTAGCCCACTTATTTAACATATTTCATAAAGACATGTCGGATATCTCAGAGGACCATTGATTCCCCAGAATTTCGATCTAAAACAGTCGAAATTCGTGTCTTTTGTTATGCAGATGATTTAGCTATCCTCTCGACTTCAAACAGGGGACTTCAGCGTAAAATTAAACCAGTTACACAACTACTGTTTAGATGGGGAAATTGAAAATCATCACAGGAACACAAAGGTCGTTGTTTCACCAAATCAGATCCAAATGTACCACTATTCTTCAATTGCGGTTTCGGAAACATTAATTGAACAGTGTGATTCAATATAAATATCTTGGAGTCATTTTCTAAAAACGGAATTTTCAGAAGCCAAGAACACTTAGCAAAGACAGGGGAATAAAGCCGCACTTACCTTGAAGAGAAACGTTTTTATGGTCAAATGTAAATATTGAGAACAGTTACAGACCTATTTGACTCGTTAGGTCTTCCCATCTTATATGGGTCGGAGGTGTGGTTCCCATCCTCTTACCAATTCAAAGATGAAATATGTCAAGTAATGAAAATGCAGCATTTGTTCAAAAACTGTCTTGCAAAACAAAAATTTCCTACATGAAAACTGCACACATTAAATTGCAGGCATTTATTAAAGAGTTCATAGAAAAGCAATGGCATTACCGGTTTTGGGCGAACTGGGGAGATTCCCGAGTACTTTTTAGTGATACCAGGACTATCGCATTCGGGATACACATATAGGTCAGACAAGACTCTTACAACAACAGCTTTATCAGTCAATGATCTCTCAAGGCACGATAAGAAAGCAAATGGACGAAGTTTATACGACAAACTTGTCAACGATTAGGTTAACAGATGTCTGGGAAAATCAGGGTACATTTAGTGTGACTCGCCTGAAGTTTCAGATCAATGCGAAGCTGGAAACGTTTTATATGAGTTTTGGAAGAAAACAAAGATTTGAAAAGCACATTCCAAGCTCAAATTTTATGCCACAGTTACTTAACGAATACAAACAGGCGGCTAATTTGGAGCCAACACACTGACAATATTGCAGACGAGCACTAACTAGATTACGAATAAGTGCCATGTCCTCCAATTTGAGTAGGGGCCGTTTATACCATCACTGACAGAGGAAACAGATTATGCCACGAATGCCACGTCTTGAGGACGAACTACATCTTTCTCGATGTGCAATTATTTGGACCACCAACGTTATGACTGAGCCGAGGATAATAAAATGATTTTCCACCACAGACTAACATGACAAAACTCGGGAGCTGCTTTTGTTTATTGGACTGCTTCCAACCTGTACTTGCCCAGTAGATCCGGTTGTGTTTTCTCCTGCGGGACAGAAAATTTAATCAGAATATGATACACACTGTGCTTTTCTTTTCTGCTCTAATGATGTTTATGTTGCAAGATGTGACAACACTAGGATTAGTTTAGTTTAGTTGAATGTTGAACTTGGTCATCTTGCCCCACAAAACCTTGGTTTTCATATGGCAATAATATGTTCTGTTCTTGTTTCTTGTTCACACACACACAACACACACACCACACTCCACACAACAAAACACTCACACCACACACTCGCACGCACACATGCACACACACACATAGTATCACATCTCTATGTTCTCCCCCTCCTCTCTCTTCACTCTCTCTCCCTCCTTCTCTCTCTCCATCTCCTCCCCACACACACACGAAAAAGCATATTCAATACTACCTGCTATACATTTTTTGTTCTTTTTGATTACTAAGGGGCTAACGTACTTTGCATATTCAAAATGCATTAATTCCAACAAAATAGCAGACAGAATGATGGAAAAGAACAATACCGCTTGACAAACTTTTTTCTAACTGCACACCTCATGAAAAACAAAAATGTTCTCTTGGTCACACAGAATGTGATCTTCAATCGCAAGCATAGTATCACGGTTTCATCAGCAGGATCAGTGTTACAATAACAGCACAAAAATCCTCTTCTGATGTTGCCATGCATCTTTTGTCACCTGCATCACAGAACATTAGACTAGTGTATAGCATACCACAAACACTGGGAACGAAGGAGCAGTGGCGTGGGTGTGAGAGAGAGAGAGAGAGTGAGGAGAGGAGAGGAGAGAGAGACGGAGAGGAGAGAGATGAGAGCGAGAAGAGAGTGTGAGAGAGTGTGTGTGTGTTGGTGTGTGTGTGTATGTGTGTGTGTGGTGTGTGTGTGTGTGTGCGTTTGGTGTGAGTGTTGTGTGTGTGTTGTGTATGTGGTGTGTGTGTGTGTGTGTGTGTGTGTGTGCTGTGTGTCTGTTCTGTGTGTCTGGGTGGTGTGTATGTGTGTGTGTGTGTGTTTGTATAGGTGTGGGTGTGTGTGTGTATATGTGTGTGTGTGTGTGGTGTGTGTGTGTGTGTGAGTGTGTGTGTGTGTGTGTGTGTGTGTGTGTGTGTGTGTGTGTGTGCATACTTGCATGTGCGAGTGTACAAAGAGAAGGTCCAATTCGTTAGTTTCAAAATACAAGAAATCAAGTGCATTGTGTCAGTGAAAGCATGTTAGACTAACCATTCCTGAATGCAAGTATTTGTCTGCTGACAACTTGGTTAAGTAATTTAAAAGATGCTCAACCAAATCTAAATTATCATTAATAGCTAATAATCAATGATTATCTCCTAACAATAAGTAATCAGCAGAAAACTGCTGCAACAGAAGACAATCGTTTCATAATATAAAACAATCGTTTCATATTATAATTTAGTTAACAAATGCTTCAGACAGCAACCTCCTGTCTCAGGGAACACAAGGCAAGGTAATGTTGCCTGTAGCCCAGCTGACCGCAAAGGGCCTATCATGGTAAAAGGCTTCATATGGCCCCTTCTGCCTATCTGGACAAGAAAAAAGAAAAAGACAAAAATATAACCAAAAAAAAAAAATCATCATGGCAATGTTCTCTCTCCCAGTGAGAGTGGCTGGAAATTCACAGGATGAAGTTATGCATCACAACAATAAGACAACACACAACTGTGAACTGATGACCATGTGTTATGCATCGTAACAGTAAGACAACACACAACTGTGAACTGACGACCATGTGTTATGCATCGTAACAGTAAGACAACGCACAACTGTGAACTGATGACCATGTGTTATGCATCGTAACAGTAAGACAATACACAACTGTGAACTGATGACCATGTGTTATGCATCGTAACAGTAAGACAACACACAACTGTGAACTGATGACCATGTGTTATGCATCGTAACAGTAAGACAACACACAACTGTGAACTGATGACCATGTGTTATGCATCATAACAGTAAGACAATACACAACTGTGAACTGACGACCATGTGTTATGCATCGTAACAGTAAGACAACACACAACTGTGAACTGATGACCATGTGTTATGCATCGTAACAGTAAGCCAACACACAACTGTGAACTGATGACCATGTGCACCCCACCTGTCATGAATGAGTCCTGCAGGAATCATGATATGCTCCAAGTCCTCCTCATAGTGCTTTGGCACACAAAACGTGCTGAGAGGGTAGCCCTGATCATCATCACTGATCTGGAAGAGAGACCATCATCGACAAAATGAAATTTGGTTTCAAACCTTTTATCCGCGATGTTAATACAAAAAATCATACTACCAGTGTCAAGGTAAACACTATGAAATTTGATTTCAAAATTTTCATCTGCAATGTTAATACAATAAAATCATACTACAAGTATCATAACAAACACTATCAAATGACATTTTTAAAAAAAAATTCAATCTACTTCAGCAGCCCTGATGTGGCCCTTTGCGGTCGGCTGGGCTATAAGCAACATTATCTTATCCTAATCTACTTCAGTGGTACAGTAAAATTCAAAATGCCGACACAGAATACAAGAGGTAAGGACATTCCACAGACCACAAGACTCCCATCATTGTACAGCTTAGTTTCAAGTAGACAGAGGGCGATGTGTAATGTGCTCCCCCTCTGGTCTCACCGACTCCCCCACCCCCACCCCCTTATGTAATATTGTCAACACATCATCACACTCCAAAATGCGGTGTTCACTTTTATTACCATTACCATCAGTCAAACACATCCAGTTTGTATTAAGTTTTATACATTTCTTCTCGTCAGAGCTCCAAACTGGGTGTACAGTGGTCCAGTCTTATGGCAAAAGATACCTCCTCCTTTCCCTTTCCCCTACCCTAAACGGTGTACAACAAAGGTAAACTATTGGATATCGCATCAAAATTACCTCCTCTCTCTGTGTCTGATGGCCTATGTGACAGATCAAGCAGCCAGTAATTTGTTCTCCATGTCATCGGATAATAAAGTGGATTTCTTTTTAACCCTTTAGAAACAAAACCTAGTGTCAGCAAAAAAAAAACTTGTCGGGTTACTATAATCACAACTATTCTGTGTGCATGTGCCTGATACTGTAAGAAAAATGATGGAAAGGCAACTTATATAATGATTGTCTAGTTTTTATTCATAAGTCTGATCATGAAGTGATAGTGATACAGGCAATCTATCCACTAAAAACCTACCCAACAAGGTTTGTGGCAGGTATGAACTGCTTAGGATCCTAGGGACTTTTTGTCACAATTCCAGACTCTATAAATAATTTCATAAAGTCATCTCTTCTCACCTAGCGATTCTGATTCTACTATAAGCCATCACATGACACTCACTACACACAAACACATGCGCACACACACACACACACACACACACACACACACACAAACACACACACACACACACACACACACACACACACACACACACACACACACACACATTGTTAAAACCTAGCCATCATTTCTGATCCATAAAAGCTTTAACTAGACCTGTGTGATTCATTTAACTTCAATGTAGTCTTCGAGGCCTGTATGATGGAACAATTTGTTCTTCGCAGATCTTTTGCCAAGCTGAGTAAATTTGGTGAATAAAGTTTTGGGACCAAAACAATTACAAATAAACAACAAACAAAATCAGATATGACAATGATAGTGGGGGACAAAAACGCACAAAGCTACAGAACCACCCTACAGACATATAGGATCAGTATCTAGACCCATTGATGCTTTCTTTGCTTGAGATTGGGGTGATGAAATAATCTGTGGGCACACACACACACACACACACACACACACACACACACACACACACACACACACAAACACAGGCATTTTTGCTTGCAAACTAGACCATATGATACATTACAGCTGCCAAGCAATGAGGCAACAGTATGAAGGTGTGCAGATATATGAATAAGTAAATAAAGTATAACAGATTTGTCTGGACCATCTCATAGATAAAATTTAGATGATGCCTGACCAATGCATTAATGTTCAGATCCCCTTGGTTATCAAGCTAACATGGCCTGTGCCTCGACTACAGATATATATTTATATATGTGTGTGTGTGTGTGTGTGTGTGTGTGTGTGTGTGTGTGTGTGTGTGTGTGTGTGTGTATCTGTGAAAACATACATGTATATGTGCATGTGTATGCCTATGAATCTGTGCATAAATGCAAATATATGCATATTCTTACATGTGTATGCATATATGTGCACAACTGTAAATGTATGTATGCATGTTAACACCTGCAGGCGTATGTATGAGAGCAGTACTTATACGGCAAAACATGTGCAATGGCAGTTTACTTTAAAATCATGATTAATAAAAAAAAAATTCCCTTGAATAATCCCATTTTTTTAAAAAGGAAAAAAGGAAAAGGTATTCAATGAAATTAAATGAAACTAGGGAAACTACTTTTTAATAATAAAAAAAAAAACAGCAAGAGAATAAGATGTACTATTTGAAGTAAATGGGCAAAATTTTGCCATGAACACCTTTTAAAAATGTAGGAACCCATTAGACAGACCAACTGTCTCCCCATTTTATCTTCTAATGCTTCAGCTTCATGTATGATACCAGAAACCTTGTACAGCTTTTTTTTTCCCCCAAGAACTTTTTTTTGGGGGGGGGGGGGGGTATTTACAAACTGATCAACACTCCTTACCATTTGAAATAGAATGTTTAAGGATTTATGGAAATTACTATTGACAGCTTCCACAAAACATTTAGTGTCTACACAAATTGGTATAAACTATCTTTTTACTATATAATTTAAAAAAATACTTAAACTTTATCATAACTTTTAGAGTGCAAATTATCCCATCTGTATCAACCTTGGTGTACCTATTTAACTTGCACAGTGTTACAAGTTATATTAAACTATACAATATAACTATCAAATTACTGCATCTCATAAAATACTAACTGCATCTTACACTACAGTAAGCCTCAGCAGCTTGAGTGTAATACATGTCTGACTAAGTGTCATCCACTGAGTCCAAATAAGGTAGTCCACTTAGGCTGATATATACAGCCACGTCATCCATCCCTGTCAGGAATGCAATCAGACAGCTGAACTTACATTGTACCTCTCCCACCCCCTTCACTTCCTCTCCAATTCATTTCTTTCCCTTTTTCTATGTGAAATTTTGTGTCAATTGCGTTTTGTAATCTTACAGCAATAATGCCAAAAAGTTACTCATGAACACACACAAACATGCACACATACACACTCTTCAATGAACTCACTTTACTGGGCATTGTGTTGATAACATGTCACTTTCGTGGGATGACACATTGAGATTCACGTCTCTACTTAAGTCTAAGCTCTGCATCTTCAACTAAGACGGCCACAATCAACATAGTGACTGCTTCGCTGTTTTCTGGATTGGGTATGCACAAAACCATGAACAGGAAAGAAAAACAACTATGACAGTGAGGATTAAAATGTGACTCTATATGGGTTTTATCAGCAGGCCAAGACTTTCTGCTCCAAAGCAGCAGCTGATCCTGGGATGCGCTAACACAGAACTGGATCAAAAATAAAGCTTTAAAAAACACACCTTAATTTCAAGGGTTAAAAGGAATTGGGGTGGAGGGTGGGGGGGGGGGGGGACAACCCCTAGTACCTACCTACACTATATAACTACTGACTTTTCTGTATGGCACCCTTGACTCCTGTCAAATTCCTAATCGAATTTTGTCTCTTCTGATGAGTAATATATGGATATGATGACACTGCATGTGATGGCAAATTAGTTTAATTCAGAAAATGATATCAACTACTGAGCGCGCGCGCACACACACACACACACACACACACATACACACGCGCGCGCGCGCACGCACGCACGCACGCACGCACACACACACACACACACACACACACACACGGTTAGTCTATGTTCGTATTCAACTGTAAATGGAACACTAAAAGGCCTACATTTTGTAGTTACAGTGCCTGAATTCACAACACACTGACTGACCCAGTCAGTGGACACACGAATTTAAATAAAACTGACCACTTCCTCATGCAGCAAGTATTATTATGTCCTGTTCATTACAAACATGTCACGCCCCAAATTAAACCTATCTTACCTTTATAAAATTCTGATGAGCCATTTCCGTACGAGGTCAGGTCTGTTGAACGCACGCGCCTGTCACACGCTCTTTCCGAACCGGTAGGACTTAACCTTGCACTCCAACTCCTCCACGTTTGCAGCCACCACAGGTCAGAGTTCGGAGTTGTCAGCAGAGGTCAAAGTACTGACTACCGTTAGGAGGTAATCACCCTATTTCTGTGAAAAAGAAAAAAAAAATGTGGAAAAGACGTTTTCATCTTGGAATTTGAGGTCAGGAAATTAGTTCAATGCCGTATGTAGGCAAGGATAGCAGACATATGCTTGACTTGTGAACTTCTTATGTTTCTACGCCATTGGCGTGACACAATAATTTGGGGTAAACAGTGTAGCAGACGATAGAGCAACGGCGGGTCACGTTGATTGTGCTGGCTTGTCCAAATCAGAAAACATTAGTTCTACCTCTGTGCACGTCACAATATAGAGCTAGACTTTGCGATAAAGTTAATTCAGTTAGGCATAATCCTCTGGTTTATGCTCCGTGAGGCTTTGAGTGTAAAAGAGAATATGTAAGAAATTGAGCCAAATTTGTATCTCTGGACAAGGATCTTTGTGTACGATAAAAGTTCAAAAGTTCATCGAGGGGGGAGACAATTCCTCTTCTGGTTATGTCCACAGATGACCACCCCCAACATACCTAGTTGTATCAGAGAAATAGAGGGGTGTATGAGTATCTTCAGTATCACTGTATCCGTATCTGTAGCGTACGTCGCTGTCGCCAAGGTTTTTGGCATTATCGCGACGGGCACTGATCAAAGTTCCACTGTTCATATGAAAGATTTTCACTAATTCCCAATCATCCGATTGGCTTTTGGCGCGCGCACACACTTGGTGTTTTGCGGGCCGGCAAAGGCTACTTGAATGTAATCTCTCTGTCTCTCTCTGCAATTTCTTTTTACATAGATAATCCCTCTCTCTCTCTCTCTCTCTCTCCTCTCTCTCCCCCTCTCTCTCTCTCTCTCTCTCTGCAATTTTGTACATAGACATTCTCTCTCTCTCTCTCAAAATAAATTCATCAAGGACTCTACCCAAACTTCATGTCCCTGTTCCTAGAACTGACTTATTCGAATCCAGTTTAACATATTCGGGTTCCTGTCAATGGAACTCGCTCCCTGAGTCAACCAAACAACACCAATGCACATCAACCTTCAAACATCATTATTTCAACCATGTGCCAATACTTACATACTCTGCCATAAATCCACCACCAACCACTACCACCCTCTTTGCCTTATTATGTATGAACCTGACTATTAATTAAAAAAGTGTTTTGTACTTGAAATGCACATGCGATTCTGTTTAATAAGTATGTTTTATGTGAGCATGCGTGCGCGCGTGTGTATGTTTTCCTACGACCTCTTGCCCTCTTGTCACTATGTCGTAATGCTTGTATTCTTATGCGACTCTCTCTCCTCTCTCTCTCTCCTCTCTCTCCCTCTCTCTCTCTCTCTCTCTCTCCTCTCTCTCTCTCTCTCTCTCTCTCCTCTCTCTCTCACGGTTCTGCTGGAATGACTTGATTTATTATCTATATGACATCCCCCCCCCCCCCTCCCATACCCGTGGTGACTGGGCTATCATTATGTTTTTTTGTGGGTTTTTTTTCTCGATTTGTGCTCCCCTCCCCCCCCCCCCCCCCCCCTCACCCCCCCGTACTTCAAAATCGATTGTCTTGCATCTTTTTGGTGTCTTTTGATTGTCAGATTGTTCTAAACATGCTCTTTCCCGCACCCCACTCTCGCCTCTTTCTCCCTCTCCCTCCCTCCTCTCTCTTGCTTTTCCCCGCACTCCTTTCGCTCCTGCGCCCCCCCCCCCCCCCCCTCTCTCTCTCTTTTACTTTTCTATATTTCTTTATTATTATTATTCCGTATCTAATTTTTGTTCTAGCCACTTTTTGCATGCTTCTTTTATTGTCTCATCTTATTTTGCATTGTTGACCCTACTCAAGGCGAGGACTGGATGTAAAAAAACCACATCAGTGCTTATCTATTATCCTCGTAAATAAAGAATTCCGTCTTGTCTTGTCTCTTTCTTCTCTGCAATTTTTTTTTTACATAGATGATCTCTCTCTCTCTCTCTGTGCTGTTTTGTACATAGATATTATTTTCTGTGTGTGTGTGTGTGTGTGTGTTGTGTGTGTGTGTGTGTGTGTGTTTGTGTTGTGTGTGTTGTTGTGTTGATTGTTGTTGTGTTGTTGTTGTTATGTTAATTTAAAGTCTCCTCTAAGGATATGGGGGGGGGGGGGGGGGGGGGGGGGGTCGGGGGGAGGAGGGGAGGGGGGGGGGGGGGGGGGGGTGGGGGGGGGTTGGGGGGGGGGGGGGGGGGGGGGGGGGGGGGGGGGGGGGGGGGGGGGGGGGGGGGGGGGGGGGGGAAGTCAGAAAAATTAGCATTGACAAAAATCACAATCAACTAGTCTATAACAAATGTCCTACAGGACTATGAAGTAAACATTTCGCAATATTAAACAAACTAGTAGCATTTTTGAAAACGCCTTCAATACAATTTTCAGAAATCACAGGTATGATTGGTCTTAACCTCTGACATTCAAAAATGATGTCTTTGCTAAAAATTTTGTTCACCACATAAACATCTAACATTTTTGCTGTATTTTGTGATGAACGCATTAAGTTTTATCCTATAAGATAGCGAACTAATCTGTCTGAGTTTGATTACGCCAGTATGATTCAAATATAATTTGTTATCCAAACCACGAGAATCAATATATATATTCTTGGAGAGTCTATCTTTTCTCTGGGTATAGCCTTTAACTCTACTCCATACTGCTTGTTCCAGCAAGTGATAAAACCCCTCCTGAATGGATAAAGGAACATGAATTTCAGTGGATTCTTTTCCTTGCCTTGCGCCATTTTTTGCTACTTTATCGGCCCACTCATTTGAAGAAATGTGTGTGTGTGTGTGTGTGTGTGTGTGTGTGTGTGTGTGTGTGTGTGTGTGTGTGTGTGTGTGTGTGTGTGCGCGCGCACGTGCAATTTTTTTTTACATAGATGTGTTCTCTCTCTTTCTGTTATGAAGACTGGGAGACCCAAGTTGATTCTGTGTGTGTGTGTGTGTGTGTGTGTGTGTGTGTGTGTGTGTGTGTGGTGTGTGTGTGTGTGTGTGTAAGTGTTTGTGTGTGTGTGTGTGTGTGTGTGTGGTGTGTGTGTGTGTGTGTGTGTGTGCATGTGATTGGATGGTTTGTGTGCATGTGTTTAGGGGGGGGGGGGGTTCTTTCCCTTTTTTAAATTTTTTTTTTAGGGTTTGTCCCGGAGGAGAGAGAGGGGGAGATGAGAGAGAGAGAGGATGAGATGGGAGGGGAGGACAGAGAGAGGGGGAAAAAGGAGGGGGAGGAGTGAGAGAGAGAGGAGAGAAAAGAAAGAAAAGCAAGACAAATTCTTTATTTACGGGGATAATAGATAAGCATTTAACTGCTTTTTTAAAAATTTTTCGCCCTGAGTAGGGATTTACAACTTGCAGGGGAAAATCTTTTTAATGAAAGAAATCAAAGAAGCAGCAAAGGGTCATGAAAAATCAAGGGGAAAAAATTCCCAAATAAAAAACCAAAAGAAAAAACCCCCCCAAACAAAAAAAAAGGGAAAAATTAACAAACAAAACAATAAAAAAAATTAATAACAAAATAAAAAATAAAAAAAAAAAATTTGAAAATAACAAAAATAAAGGGGAAAGGAGGGGGAGTGGGGGTAGGGAGTGAGGTGGGGGGGAAAAACATAAAATTTGTACTACAACGTACAAGTTTGGGGCTTTGTATGAAAAAGAAGTGAAGTGAATATAAACAAAGTCCCGTACTTTAAAAATTTTGAAAAAAAACAAATACACCCCACGTTCGCAGGGTTTTTAAAAGAGGGGGAGAGAGGGAAAAGGGGAGAGAGGGGGAGGAGAGAGAGAGGGGAAGAGAGAAAAAAGAGAGAGGGAAGAGAGGGGGAGAGAGGGAAAAGGGGAAAAGGCACAACATGTATTCATTTTTGAAAGGGATAGGGTAGAAGGTTTTCCCCCTGTGAGTTAAAATTGGGGGGGGGGGGGGGGGGGGGGGGGGGGGGGGGGGGGGAAAAGGAAAGGGGAGAGAGAGGATGAAGGGAGGGGGGGGGAACAGCATGAGTTGTTTTGATTTGAATGGAAATGTACAAAAACGTAAAAAATTTAATTAGCTGTAAAAAAATCAGACAGTTAAATAAAACTTGAAAAAAATATGTACGGAAATGGGGAACCCCTTACCCCCCCCCCCCACCCCCCAGAAGATGAAAAAAGGGAGAAGAAGAGAGAGAGAAAAGGAGGGGGGAGGAGAGAGAGAGAGAGGGGAGAGAGGAGAAGGGGAGAGAGAGAGAGAGAGAGAGAAGAGAGAGAAGATTTGAGAGAGGAGGGGGGAAAAAAAGGGGGGGAAAAATATAATCTTTTTTCGTAAGATTATATCCATATGCACACTTTATTATCCCCACCACACATATATGCACAACACACACACACAACACACACACCCAACAATACATACATACTACATGCAAAACACAAAACCAAAAATACACATACATGCGCCAAAATTCTATATATAACAACCATACACACTTAACATTTACAACATACATACATACATACATCATACATACATACATCCCCAATACAAACTATTTCATACATACACACACACGGTGATATATATTTTATTTTTAATATATTAATATATATATATATCCCCCTTTCTCTCTCTCTCAAAAAAACTTGAACTTGAACAAAAGAAGAAGAAAAAATTAAAGAAAGTAAAAGGGGGTTTTAAGTACATAAATTTTGGGATGTTTTTATGTTTTGGGAGATTACTTGGTATTATTTGGGTTTATTTTTATTTTTTTTTTTATTTTTTTTTTAAATTTATTATTTTTTTACCGCCGAAGGAGGGGTTTAAGGGAAAAGTTTTTTTGGAAAGGGGGGGTACAATTGATTTGTTTGATGTTTTTCGGGAAAGGGAGTTCCAAAAAGGAGGTTCCCGGGTCTTTTAGATTGATTTAAATAGGTCAATTTGGGGTTTGGGGAAATTATGGGTTTGGGGGAGTTTTCGACGGGGGACTTTTGGGGAATCTTTCCATTAAAGTTGTTGGAGCTTTCCCGGGTCGAATCTTTTGAAACCCATTGCCCTTTTTTGGGTTTTGAGTCTCTGGTGATGGAGAATGTAAGGGGTTTTAATCAGAGTTTTCGGGTAGTTTTCTTCAGAAGGATTAGTTTGGCGCTCGTTTTTGTGGCTAAAACAATGGTTTTAGTGTGTTTTCCCAACTTGCAAAAACCCAAATATAGTCGATGCTTTAATCAGCTTTGGACTGAATTGGAAGGGAAAAAAAAGTTTTCGTGAAAAAAGGTCAGAAAGTGTTTGTTTTTTGGTGAGCTGATTGATTTTTCTGGGAGAGCCTTTTGCTTAGAAAACGTTATGGGGGGGTTTCCCAGCTGGATATTGTCAATTATTAGTCCTAATACTTTATGTGAGAAAACTTGTTCCCCAATACTTTTTTGGGAGGTGAAATAGGGGGGGAAATCTTTGGTGAGTTTTTTGTCGTTTTCCCTTAGTTGTAATTTTCAGGGTTTGTTTTTTTTGGGGGGGGAAAGTGAATTTGATTTAGTTCGGTCCATTTTACAAGGTCGTTGGTTTTCTCTTGCAATGTTTTTAAAGATGGAAAGGGTCATTTTGGTGGTTTTGAATTGTGGTGTCAAACCAAAAAGGGGCGTTTTAGATCTAATGTAAAGGGGTAGGTCATTAATGTAGATTGAGAAGTGTTTGGGGCCCAAAAAAGGGCCTTTTTGGAACCCCCCTTTCTTTTAAAAGTTGTTATAGAAGGACAGCCGTCCCCCAAAGACGCATTTTTTGTCGTTTTTTTGGATGTTTGATTTTAGAAGGGTAAGGGGGGTTTTTTGGGGAAAAAACCGTATTTTTCTGCAGTTTTCAAAAAAGGGAAATTTTGGTCAAAGGAATCGAAGCTTTTTTAAAAACAACGAATTTGACACCCCAAAAATCTGTTGTTATTAATATTTTTAAGCCCCAAAAATCTACAAGATTGAAATTTAAAGCGAATTTGGGAGGGGAAAGTTTCTGTCTGAAAAACCCCCCTGTCCGGGATGGAAACAAAACGTTTCTTGTTGAATGTTTAAAGGGTGTGTTTATTTAAAAGCTTTTTGAGGTTTTTGGAAAACATAGGGAAGAAATTTATATTGGTCTGTAGTTTGAAGGATCAGTATTTTCACCCGATTTATGAATGGGTATAACTTTTTTCTTTTTGAACGGAAATTTGGAAAAAAAACTTTTACTAAAGCGCAGATTAAAGATAACGTTAACGTGTCAGTTTTTTAAAATGGAGCGAGGGGAGAGGAGAGAGAGAGAGAGGGGAGGAGAGAGCAGGGAGGAGAGAGAGGGGGAGGAGAGAGGGGAGAAAAGAGAGAGAGAGATTTTATTTTCAGTACAGTTAAGATGTTAAATTTTAACGGCACTTTTACCCTTTGGGCGAAACATCATAAAATTTTTCACATGAAAAATTTGTTCTACACCCAATAGTGTCAAAAGTGAATTTTTGGGCCCAAAAAAAAAACCCCTGGTCAATGATATTGACCTGGTCAGAAAAAGTAAATTGTTCACATGAAGTCGTTCTACACTAAAAAGGCCAAAAAGACCATCGTTAGGGGCCCCGGAAGTAAAAATTTTCTAAGAAAGAGGGGCTTAATTTTACACGGGATAAATTTCACTACATAGTCGCAAAGCCAAGCTTTCTAACTTTTGGGAAAAATTACTAGTACTACTGAAAAAGGGGATTGTACTACTATCTTCTGAAATCACTAAATTTTTTTTTTTTTTTTAAAAAATTTTTTGTTTGTAATTTAAATAAAAATATACTAAATAGTCGCAACGCCAAGGGTAATAACTTCGGGAAAAGTTACTAGTTCTACTAGAAACGGTACTAGTAAAACTATCTTATGAAAACACTACTATAAATTTTTTTAAGGGTTTGGAGTTAAAAAAATAGGGTTTTTTATACTACATAGTCGCAAAGCCAAACTAATAACTTCGAAACGTTCCCAGTACTACTATTTTTAGAAACACTATTTTAATTTTCATAAGTTTTACTAAAAAATTATGAAATTTTAGTAGTGATTTTAAAAGGGTAGTGTACTGGGAGCGTTTCAGAAGTTAGTCGCTTGACATCTGATTTCAGAAGATAGTAGTATAGTAACGGTTTTAGAAGGTTAGGGCGCCCTTTCAGCGTTGCCCTTCCCCATCAACCCCCCTTCGAAAAGGGATTTTGCCGCCCCTCCCTCGGCACTCCCCCCCATGCCACTTCCCCCGGGAGTGTGCGCGCCCTGTCCAAGTAAAGGTCCCCAAGGGTTTTAACTTGGGTGAGCGGGGAGTCCCAGTTTTTTACTCTTCTCTGTCTTTAAAAGGGAGCGACAAAACCGCAAAAACCCAAAAAACCCGGGCAGGAAGGGGGGGGGGGGGGGGAGGGGGGGGGGGGGGGGGGACGTGGAGGGTGGGGGTTGGGGGAAAGGGTGGGGGCTTGTGAGAAGCCGGGGTATAAACTGATGTTTTATTGTACTTGCAAACGGCAGTGCTCGGGTTTTGCTGCGGACTCGTTGGGAAGACTGGGCCACACGTCGAGTTTATCCATTTAATGGTTCGTTTCTGAGGTGTTGCTCAAATTCCTGCCACATGCAGGTGCCTGTTCTCTCGGCGGTTTGACCCCGGGGATTTTTTTGAAGGAAGCTTTTAAGTCAGCCCTGTCTGTAGTCTCAGACAAAATGGAAATCGTAGCTCATTTTAAAATCATCTCATTTCATCGTCGCTTTTTAAAAAAAAAAAAAGTCTAAAAATTCTGTGGCCTTCATCCCCTGCTTTGGTGCCCTCAGTTTCGTGTCCTCTCCCGTCTGTGGTTTTGGGTTTTGGGTTTCCCGTCGGGGTCCCCGGTACGGGAGTCCATGGGGGCTGTCTTTGGCGGACGGGTGGCGCCTCTGGGGGGGGACCACCACGCCGGCCCCGCGCTAAGAAATTATTAGGTTCAGGTCGGTCGGATCAGAATCGGGGCGTTGTATAAAATACAATTAGCCATTTAGGCTTTTTACCCCCCTTCTGTATGATTTTCCCTCTTTTTTTTTTCGTAACGTTGGTCCGTAAAAGGCTTGTCAGACCTTTTACCCATAAAATTCAATCAAATTTTTTGTTAATAATTCTGTTTTTTTTATGGGTTTTTAAAAAAACATAATACTAGGTGCACTTTTTATGTTTGTTGTTTTTCCAAAATTTGGTTTTACTCTTTTAGTAAAAGTAAATTTTTTTAAAATTCGTTCTAGTTTTTTTTAAAATTTTTTTATCTTCACTTTTCCCTTGAAACATTCTTTGGGAGTCAAAAAAAAATGCTTTATCAACTCTCAATTTCTTAAAATATTTGTTGCTTGAATCAAGTCTCCTTTTTCTTTTTCCCCAAAGTTTTGGAGTTGCAGTTTTTAAATTTTCCTGATATGAGAATCTTTTTTTATAAATCATTTTGGGTTGTCTTTTTTGTACCTTTTCTAGAGTTCTATTGTCTCTTTGCTTGGATACCTACAGTGTTCCCATATTCAAGAACGGTTTCTAATAGTTTTTTTAAAATTTTGAAAAAAAAGTGTCCTTTTCCAAAAATGTAAAGGTTCTTTTTATTATTAAATCATTTGTTAGTTTTAAATCTATTTACAATGATTGTAAAATAGAAAATTTTTGTCAAAAGTCACCCTAGGTCTTTTCTTTTCACATTTAGTTTTTTTTTCCCTTGCCCCAAAATGTTCATTTTTATACCCCTTTTGTGGGTTTTTTTTCCCAAATATGAATACTTTACTTTTTCTGCATTAAATATAGGTTCCAAATATCAGAACTGTACTAATGTTTCAATTCTTTTGTAACCCTTATGAAATTTTGGAGAGTTTACAGTTTTGTGTCATTGCAAAGATTTTACATGTACTCTTTAATTCTACAGGAAGATCATTTATAAACACCGTAAATAAATTGGCCCCAAAATTGCTTGTGGTACCATAATAACTTTGCACTAGGGGAAAGGAATAAAAATCCTTCCTTCTGGTTTCTTTTTGATAAAAGCCCCTAACCTCCAATATATTTCTATTTTTCCATGACTCAAATTTTTTTTTAAAAAAGTCTTTCATGTGGTACTAAAATCGAATGCTTTTCAAAAGTTAAATACAAAATTATTTCTCCCCTTTATCATCTCCTTTGTGAAGTTTTCCCATCATTCAAAAAGTTGGTCAAAAAAGCCCTTTTTGTCGAAACCATTTTGACATCAGCATATAATTTATTTTCTGTATATGTTTAATAGCCTCTCTAAAAAATGTTCTAAAATTTTGCATAAATGCATGTTAAACTATGGTTTTTTTTCCTGGATTGTTTTGTCCCTTTTTTGAATATGGAATGTTGTAGCTGTTTTCCAATTTGAAGGTACTATATTTCTTTAAGATTTAGAAAGAGTATGTAAAGGGGGAAGGATCCCCCTCTTTTAGCTTTTTAGTATCTCGATGGGATGGCATCCGGCCCATGCTTATTAGGGTTTAAGTTGAGTTTTTTTTTATGGCTCCCTGAAATATTACTTTTTCCCAACCTATCCCTTTTGCCTTGAAGCTGGTTTAGAACAGGATATTTTTGTATTTCCCCCTTGTGAATACCTAGAAAAAAATGTATTCAAAATCTCCCCTTACCTTTCTGTCTCCCCTGTGTCCCATCCTTAGTCACTAAGGGCTCATCCAGTATTCATCTTTTTTTTTCGATTTAAATCCCCAGAAGGTTTTTGGTTTTGTTTACTTTTTCCTTTGATACTTCTTTTCAATTCCTTTTTGCTTTTTTTATTTTTTTTTTAAAAATATTCGTGCTTTAAAATAAATTTTTATAATCTTTCCCTGCTTGTGCTAAAAATCTCTGATTCATTTATATTTCTTTTTTTACAAATTTCATTGTCTTTACATTCCCAACTTTGGTTTTTTGTTTTTTATTTTTTTTAATAATTTTTTTTTGGAATTGTTTTTTATTAAAGATTTAAAATCTTTTAATTTCCACCCCGCATTGTTCTAACTAGATCTTGAGTTTTTCAGTCGATCTTCTTTAATTTTTTTTATTTGCATAAAAATTTCCCCTCTTTAAAATTTATGACTGCTTTTTTCTTCTTTCCCTTGCTCCTTCCTGGGTAAAAGAACTTAAAACCTCTGTCACTTTTGCCTTGGAGCTAAGTGCTTTAAAGTCTGTATCATATTTTCATCATTAAAAGTACTAAATCTGTTATTTGATTTTTTTCCCTCCTGTCTTGTTGGTTTTTTTCACCCTTGGTTCAGAAAAGCTCGTAGGTAGTTTTGAATTTTGACCCCTTTCTCCGGGCCGTCCTTTCCAGTCAATTCAGGGAATTAAAAAACCCCCAGTAATACAAACATTTTGATCTTTCTAATCAATTTGTTTCAGAACCCCAAAAAATTTTTTCTTATTTTAATTGTTTAGTTTGGATTTTGTAAAATTTTTCGTAGGGGGGTTAGTAGGTGGTTGTCCTGCTTGTTAGCCCGAAAGGGCCCCTGAACCCCGAAGGATCGGCAGAGTGCAGTGTCTCCTCGGTGGGTTGCCTCTTGACATTGACTGCCCTGTGGATTGTCGGGCCGGGGGCGCGGCGGGGCCGACCCCGGGGTGTGGCTGTGGACGGGGGGGTCGGAATGAGCGGCGTGTGTGCATCCTTGAGGTGGCGCAGAGGGTTTGGGGGAAAAAAAAAAAAAAAAAAAGTGCAGTGCTCACCAATGGTGTTGGCGCCACCCCTTTCTCTCTCTGGTGTGTTTTGTGTGTGTAACTTTTTTCTTTGGGATGTTTTCGGGGCAACTGTGTTTCATGCATCTATGAAAAAAAATCGATTCTGTGTGTGCGTGTGGTGTGTGTGTACTTTATTTTTTTTGTTATCAGCGCTAATTTTGTTTATCCATGTATGAAAATAAAATTATTTCTCTCTCTTCTCTTCTCTCTTCCTCTCGGAGGATTTCCTTGTTGGTTGCCCAGCAAGACAAAATTTTCACTGCGCCGATTAAAAATTTTTCTCGACTTTTAGAAAGAGTGTGAAATGCCCTGGGAAAGGGTTTTTATCGAAATTTTGAAGTTTCTAAACGCCGGTGCACGTTTACTTTTTACATTTAACATGAAGCGGGATAAACAGGGCTGTTGTGATTGTTGATTGAAACAAGTCGTCCCTTCCCTGTAACGCGACCTCCGGGGGGCAGTGCTGGTTTAGAAAAAAAAATACCGTCCGGTAAAAAGGGATAGGGAAGGGTGAGGAACACGGTAGCAAAAAGCAAGTGAAAATGTTTTTTCCCCGTCCCGGGCTCTTTCCGACCCCCCCTTGTTTATACAGTGCTGCGAAGTGACGACAAAGGGACCCTTTGTGCCGACACTTCCCAGTGTCCACACCAAACCCCCCTTCCCTTGTACCCCGCTGCCCCAAATTTGCTGTTACGATGTACACATACTCGCATGGCACCCTTTAAAAACAGACAGTGGTCAGTGACCCTAATTCCCCAACCACCCCAGCGGGCACAGAAAAGCTGGTTAAGAAGTGTGTTCATGACCCCGGTACAATTTGGGAATGTGTTACCCCTTGTTAATTATCGCAGCAAGAAATTAAAACATTCGTTGAAGCAGCAAATCCGAGTAATACAGACAACAGTGGTGGTTGTGCGGGTGCCGCGGATGTAACGCACACACCCCATGCAGACATTACAATCACAGACGTACTGACATACAAGAGCTGAAAGGCACGCCACTCTGAGAGAGTTGACATCCTTTTTCTTATTGTGTCCACAGCACAAGTGTCACGGTGTGGGTTCTTGTTAACCGAGGCCTCAGTGCATACTGACAACAGGAAACTGATAAGTAAGTGAACTTAGCAGGTAACCAAAGACTTCGAGACAGCGGGGCTCAAGGATTACTGAGACTTAGTGATGCATGACCTATGGAAACTCACAAGCTGATCAGGACTTGAATGCCTGGCTGACTATTCAGGATCAGGATCAGGATCAGGATCAGGGGCGTTGTATCAATACAACTTAGCCTATTTAGGCTTTTTACGCCCCTTCTGTATGTATTATATATCCTTTTTTTTTTCATAACCGTTGGTCCAGTCATAGGCTAGCTCAGACTTATTATCCATCAAATTCATATCTAATTTTTGTTAATAATTCATGTTTTTCTATGAGGTTTCTTGAACACATTAATACTGGGTGCACGTTTGATGTTAAGTGTTAGTTTATTCCAAAAGTTGGTTACTCTATTAGTACAAGTAAATTTTCTTAAATTCGTTCTAGAATATTGTTTAAATATCTTATCTTCACTGTTCCTTGTAACATTCTTCTGCGGAGTACAAAAAAAAAAGCGTGCTTTATCACAATCATCATTGGTGTGCACCATTACAGCAGTTGGTTGTGAGCGTTAGTATTTGTGTTTTTCATGCTTGCACCAGGTTATGGTGTAGTTTACCATGTACGAGCACGCTACTTGGTGCGCGCTCGAGCACACGGATGCAAATGTGAGGGCATTGTTTGCCTTCTGTTCAAAATCGTCATTTGGCCATTTTGCAACGTGAACAAATCACGCACAACAGGTCCAACTGCCACCACAATAATCACATTAGCACCGACATTGACAGGCATGCCCGTTGCCATTTACTCACTGTGTAATATAAAAGTCACAGCCGTCATGTACAAGCACCCTAACCATACAGACTGACAAACGCAGTCTTATCGCCCGAGTGGCCTATGTAACGCCATCATCACCTTCGTTAAGTTCGCGTCTGCTCGGTAAAAATCGTCAGTGCAGTTCAAATAAACCTCCCGAGAGAAAGGGTAGGGAGGCAGGGTTTGGACGTTGGGGTGGGAGTGGGAAGAGTGGGGAGAGGAACGTAAACTTGAACGCATTATATAACAAGATGTTTGGAGGACATACACACACACACGTTTGCTTGTCAGTGGGGACGCGCCTGCCTCATTGATTCCCTTTACGGTGCATGTGGATATTGAACCTATATGCAACGGCGTGACTTTGAAGCTGTGTGTGTGATGTGAGAGAGAGGAGAGAACGCATGCACGCACACCGGCCTCCGGCCTCCTCCATCTTGGATAGGCCAACATCGCTTCGGTACTGAATTACGTTTCATCACCAGCCGTGACACCTTCTCACCTCTCAGTACGAGGCCATGCACTGACAAATCAGGGTAACGCACTTTAAGTAGATCATCGCTTGTAGGCTGTCGACTGCACTCAAACTTCCATTCATGCACACTGGTCCGGGGTCAGGGGGGGTGGGGGTAGGGGGGGGGGGGGGGGGGGGGGGTGGAAAAAAAATTGCTGGCCACTATGCCTTGTCCAGACATGGCGGAACGGCTCCTGTCAATGTGACAGTCATGTAGAAGCGTGACTTATGGGGCTTGAATTTGCACCTAGAAGCCCATTTAATCATTAAAATCGAGGTTTCTCTGACCCGGAATCTTCAGCATTTGACGATTTTAGAGAACCGTTGCAGTTACTTGCCGAATTGAACTTCACGCCTTCCAACCCCCAAAAACATTTTCTCTGCTTACATTTTTGTTGTTGTTGTTGTTGGTCGAGCTCGGGTGATGGTGCGAAGAGAACTTCACAGCACAAAATACACCGTGTACCAACAACTAGGACTAAGCTATTTCTTTCGCCTGTTGTGCTCACGGGTTAACTGCGGGCCTATGTAATCCACCTTGGTGTGTGTGTGTGTGTGTTGCAAAACGCGAACGCTAGCGTGTACACAAGCACCAGAGAGAGAGAGAGAGAGAGAGAGAGAGAGAAAGAGATGTGAGTGGGTAGGAACGTCTTACATACGAAAATGAATTGTCACCAGTGGTAGTCCAATCGATCCTGTATGCGCATTCGTTTGCTGTTATAGTTTAATGCATATTTTCTGTGCAAAGACCACTGATCGATCTACATGCCCCTCATCCTTATCACAAATGTTCCAGCCACTCTTTGCCTTTCAAAATAACCTTTAAAAAATGCTATGCACAAAGGTACCACTTCTGATTCCGACCCGTGAATATCCATACAGATACAGGCCTACGAATGTTTCTACATTCCGAGCTGGTTACCGACAAGTTTTCTCTAACAATATTGGCACGTGGTCATATTTCTCGTTGACAGTAGCCAGTCCAAATAAGATCGATGGCAACGTAATACCAACGGTTGACCGTTCAGTGGCCTACGAATAACTCAAATAAGGCTGATAGGTTCAGTAACTAGCAGGCTAACATTTATCATTATTTTGTCTTCATACAGGTCAGTGAAAGTTGTTGCCCGACTGGGGTAACTTGCACCAATGATATACCAACACTTGTGAGAGATAACACTGATTGTCCCGTGAAAATCAGCCTTCTCACGCATAACGACGGTCAACTGCAGGTCAGATGGGAAAATTTTGAGTTTCCGAGCGTCGTTCCCAAGCTTTCTACAGTGGGTAGCCGGAGGGAGGATGGTGGGGGCAGGGGTCATGGCCTGTCTAATCTCAATGTTGATAAAACTGCGTCTTTTGTCGAATACGTCAGAGAGAGAGAGAGCGAGATGTCACGGAGCGTCTGACTTCACTTTTTTTGACGGATGCGGTCCATTGTTCATAAACTGCTCTGCTGTTGGAGTCGTCACTGGTATAATGAGAGACAAAGCAGTTTGCCATACCGAGTCACAGAATATCTTTCTGACAGTCTCAGACTTTACCTATTCCAATACCATACAGTTGTGGATATTCGACTTTTGTGTTTGGATCCATTCCTGGGCAGTTTTCAACATTAAGAACGATACACCTTGGTGTTCGGATCCACCGAGGTTATTGGTAAAGAGAACATCTGCACAGCCTTCGTCAGTTCTTCTTGGTAGCTGTCTTTGTCTCTGAGGGTGTGGCATCATCACACACGGACCAAGACTGCTTTATTGAGTGTGGTTTGACCGTCCTCAAAGTTAGCGGTCAAGCAGCAACGGCGCCATATGAACCAGTAGGCTACATTTCTGACGCGAAGGCTTCTAACCGAGACAGAAACGAGCAGCAGCACTGAAGATATTTTCATAAGATGACTTTTACTGAACACCAGAAGCCCAAAGGCAGCCTCCGAAGACCGTGGGGAACCTGTGCATCACTGCCAGAAGCCCCAACGGCAGAATTCCGGGTTGGCCTCTGTCACACACCGCATTTGCGACACTCGATCACACACACAGCAAGTTTACTCCATACACGCGCATCTACTCCGTTTATCCAAAGGAAAGCCTGGGGAAACAAGAATTCACTTTTTTTAAGCTTCCTTTACAAAAATGTGTTAACACAAGAAGAAAAATGTCACAAAATTCACAACAGTAGCTACATGACACCATAGATGCAGCTTACATTTTTCCGTTCAAAAAGCAGCAGATAGATAATACACTTCATCTTTCTCCTTGTTTAAAAAAAAAAAAAAAAATATATATATATATATATATATATATATATATGTATATAGTTAAACTGTTTGAGTATAAATGTTTCTTTCTTTAAAAATTCCACCAGCGGGAATTAAGTTTTCTGAGGAAGGAACTTGAGTCCCAGGGTTGGACCCTGAGGTATTCTGAAAAGAACCCTAAAGTCCTGACGTGAGCTAGAGAATGTGTACATTTTTAAAGACATTATTCCCCAACTAGCAACCTACCCATAGGGTAAAGTCAGGTAGGTAATGTTGCATATAGCCCAGCCGACCGCAAAGGGCCATATCAGGGCTGTCACCACGTTGAAGTCAACTCACAAGTCATCCCAAAAAAATATATTAAAAAATCCACACATCTTTTAAAAATACACCTTCTAAAAACGCACCAGAAACTTTGTTAAAAATCTTTCTTCTGTAAAATCTCAGATCAGATGAAAAATGTTTATCTCTTTCAGAAATTCAAAGATCACATCATGTGGGACATCTCTGAACATGGTTTTCATGCAGTCTGCCGCAAAGTGTTTTTGTCTCACATCCTGCAAGTCCCAACACTCTAAAATCCCAACACTCTAAAAGAATAATTATGTTTCACTGTGAGTGGAACATGACATGGAATGCACCACGGAGCTTTTTCACCTTTTAAAAGATAAGAATGGGTGTAAAACGAGTGGCCTGTATGCAAACGGCACAAGAATGTTTTGTCTTTACGGCCGCCTCGGGAACATGGTAAAAACTCTTTCAGGTCTGGACAGATTTTTTACAATTTGTTATCCGTCTGCAAGTTCCATTCCTCTTGCCAGAGTCTTTGACATAAGCCTGTGTTTTCGGTTTCAGATCAGTGTGAGGGATAGACAATCAGCTCAACTCTCTCTTTGTGGAACTCTTGGCAAGTTGACCAACCACCTTGTTGCCTCGAATGCCTACACGGCTGGGAACCCAAGCAAAAACTATGTTGTATCCATCTGATTTGAGAGAGGTGTGCAGTTTGAAAACAAACTTTCAGCAGTTGAGGATGCTTGAGATTACGGCCGGAAACGGCCTCCAAAGCAGAAAGGAGTCTGACAAAATGAGGAAATCTTTATGTTTCGATTTAGAGATCATTTTAAGAGTCAGGACTAAGGCTGTCAACTCAGCAGTGTAGATGGAGCTGTCGGTGGGAATGTGTTCAGAACATCTCTGAGGGGGATCCACTGCACAAAACACAGCAGAGGCAACTCCCTCCTCAGATTTGGAACAGTTGGTGAATATTTTTTTAAAGGATGGGAACTTCGAACACAGTTCAGCATAGAGGGACTTGAATGCCAAGAAACTATAGTGGAATCTTTAAGGTATGAGGCTAAATCAAACCGAATCTCTGGAGAGAAGAAAGTCAATGGTGGGTCATCAGGAAACTTGGATAAATCACAAACTACTCCAAAGTCTATAATTATGTGCTTTGTTCAAAAGGGGAAGAATACGAATTCCCAAGGGTGGAGTGGAACTGGGGTGGTCATCGAAATTCTTTTGGAACTTGGGGTGAAAAACACAGTCATATGCAGGGTTTTGGGGTTCAGAAGAGATTCAAACAGTAGTTCAAGGTAAGTTTCAGTCGACGTTTTGAGATGGATGGTTTTCCTGCTTCAGGTTACAGGCTATAAACAGGGGTGGTGCGGAATGCACCCAGACACAATCGAAGCCCCTGATGGTAGATACTTTTCAGGTAGGAAAGTCTGGCCAAGCCGTACACTATACACCCAAAGTCCAGTTTGGAGTGGATCAGAGCCCTGTAAAGATACAGGACAGTTTTCTTGTAAGCGCCTTAATTTGTTTGTGTCACAACTCTCGGTGTTCTTTACTTTCTGATATCCAGTTTTAAGTGTTGGATGTCACTCGGCTTTTGATAAAAAGAAAATAACACCCAGAAATTTGGATTCTTTCATGGCTAGAATGGTGGATTTGTCCAGATGAATTTCAGAATCAACAAAGAACTGATGAAAATTGTGACAATGGATTGACTGTGTTTTGATGCTTGAAAAGGTAAACCCGTTTTCTTTGGCCCACTGTTGAATCTTAACACAAAGCTGAAGTCAACGCTGTACGATTGCGTAAGAGGCTCCAACTGCATACAGCGCAGTTGTCAACAAACAGTGAGGACTCAGAACCCTGGTTTACCGATTTGACAATGTCATTAATGTTAATACTGAAGAGATCGGTATAAAGAATGCTCCCTTTGGGTACATCCAACTCCTGCTTATGGATATCAGACAGTGTGGTACCAATACAGATTCGGAACTGCCAATCAGCCGGAAAGTTTGAATAAATAAAGGCAGATGACCACGAAAACCAAGTTTACAAAGATTCATAAGAATTCCAGACTTCCAAGAGGTGTTGTACGCTTTAACCAGATAAAAAAAGATAGCAACCACATGCTGTTTATTGATGAAGGCGTTGCGGATGGTGGTTTCAAGACGGACTAAATGGTCAACTGTCGAGTGGTAGGCTACTTCCGGAACCCGCACTGTTCACTGGCTAAAAGGCCATCGGTTTCCAGCTTCCACATCAGTCGTGAGTTGACCATCTTTTCCATTAGCTTGCAGAGGCAGCTGGTCAGAGCTACTGGATAATAGTTTGAAGAGTTCGTAAGGTCTTTTTCAGGCATTGGGATCGGAATGATCATGGCTTTTTGCCAGGAGGGCGGAAAGCAACCTGTGGTCCAGATATGGTTGTAGACTTTTAGAAGGGTCTGAAGACAGCTATCTGGGAGATGTTTCAAAAGCTGATTATGAATATCCATGTCAGGAGCAGAATCGTTGCAGGTTTGCAGAGTTGATTTCAGTTCATCAATTGAAAAAGGTAGATTGTACACTTCAATTTGTAGAAGTTAAACTGTTAAAATTTTTCTCGGGTTGGGTTGCGAGTTTACTGAGATATGATTCTGTTGAATGGTGGGGGCCACAAGGGGCCAGTTTTTTTGTCATTACAAAGCATTGGCATTTCCTAAACCTTTTCTGAATTGCAAAGGATTAAGCTGAAACGCTCCCCTGTTCAGTTCCTCAACCCAACCGGGAAGCCCAGAATCCTTCCCCCTCCTTGTCTCTGTGTCTGGGGGGCTATCCACATCCGATCCCTTGTACGGAGATACAATTTTTCCCCTTTCTTTTGGGTGGAATTGTGGGGAACCTTTTTTGTTTTCTTAATTTTCTCTCCCCTTACCCCCCCACCCAGAGCCCAACAAGGGCCGGGCCAAAAGTCATTTTCTTGACCCCTTGCAAGCTACGGGAGAGATATACACAAACGGAGCCCAAAAAACCCTACCCCCCCCGATCATCCAAATTTTCCGGGGTCGAGAGCTGAGCACGGGGGGTTACCTTGGCAACCGGGGAAACTCCCCGTCTTGACCCAGCCCCACGGGGGTAGCTGATTGATACCCCCGGGGCCGGGGTGTACCCGTCTAGAAGAGGTCCAACCCAAAGAAGGGGGTAAGGCACCCCCCCTCGAATCACCGGATCTCATTCCCCTCCATCACGGGTGCGCGCAGGGCAAATGCGAGTTTAAAAGACCACAGAGAAAAAAAAGAATGTGAAAAAAAGACCGAAGGGAGGCAAGATAGAAAAGACCAATAAAAGGCAAAAGAAAAAAAGGGAAAAAAGGGGTTACTATTTGCGGGCCCCCTCCCCTTACCCTTTCTGACAGGGGAGGCCCTACCGGGGGCATCAATTTCACCATGTTGTGTGTTTTGGCCAACAGAAACTTACTTTCCGGCCTAGAAGCATTTTAAAAAAACTACCTATCATTAAATACTGATGCCCCCGCCAGCAAACCAAAGGGATCACGGGACCGCGAAAAGCCCCCCGACCAGGGCAAGGTTGCACCCCCCAGGGAATCTTTCTAAAACGACATTCGATGATAATTTGGACCTTTTAGGTTACCCTAATATGGCCCCCTCTCCGTTTGCCAGCTATACACAACAAAAAAATGAACTTAACCAGAATTACTGGTAAAAGGCGATTAAAAAGGTTGAAGGGTAGGGCTGGCATAAATGGAATAGGTTTTCACCTTGCTGACTTGTTTTTCAAACAGATTTTTTTGTTGGAATGGTGAATCATGCCTCATTTTTCTTGCTGTTTTTTCCACTGTTCCCTTGTTGGATGACAAAAAGGGGGGCTTCCTCTTTAATGATGTTATTGCAAGATTGACTAGGGGTGGGAAAGGGTTTAAAACCCTATCCGATGGGCCCCAAAAAAAATTTTTAGTTTTAAAAAAAAAAACTCCACTGAAAATGCTCATGAATTTATTTTTTCCAAATGTACTTAGAGTGTGCTTTTCCATATGCCAAAAAAATAATGTTTTTTTATGCTGAAAATTTTCTCCTTTCATTATGCATACGTTCACCCCCCCCCCCCCCCCCCCCCCCCCCCTTGCTCCCTTCCCAAAAATTTTGGGGGTTTTTCTTTTTTTTTTTTTTCGTAAAGTAAAAATTGCTTACAGCCCACCGCAGCAGAGGGGCCCTGCGGCGTCACCACGCTGAAGTCAACTACAATCATTAAAAAAAACAACAAAAAACGCCCCTTCATTCCACAAAACCCCTTTAAAAAACCATAAAAACCATAGAAATTTTGGAAAAACAACAACCCCAAAACAAAAAAACCTTTCTTTTACAAAACTTAATGAGATGAAACATTTTACTCTTTTAGAAATTCAAAAAATCACACAGATGGGGCAAGGTTTTCATAAAACTTTTTTTTTTTGAGTGAGCATGCATGGACAATCCCCCACACCACTTCAGTTTTTAATTAATATCACAAAAATAAAAAATAAATTTAATCACAGAGCAAATGAAAACACAAAAAATGTTTGATGTCAAAACCTGTTCAAAACACAAATTCTAACAGTATGATCCCCAGTAACTGTATGCATTGAACATAATTTTGTTTGTCGAAAAACAAAGCATCAACCTGATACACGTATAGATCGCATTTTATGTATTGAACATGATTTTGTTTGTCGATAAACAAAACATCAACCTGATACACGTATAGATCGCATTTTATGTATTGAACATGATTTTGTTTGTCGATAAACAAAACATCAACCTGATACACGTATAGATCGCATTTTACACCCCAGAGTAGCGGAGACTTCATCAAGATGGTCTTGATGCTGGAAGAAGAAGCAGCACACTGAACATTTACATGAATTTGGGCCGGATTTTTTCCCCCACATTTACCCAATTATAGGGGAAACCCGAAATCCTTTGGATGCTCTTATTCAATATCACCGATCGTTTTGTTATTCCACCTTTCCAAGTCAACTGCACCAAAATTTGGTCTGAGTTAAGTTGAAAAGTATTAGGAAACCTTAACTTCAATGTTCCAGAACATACCTTTTTGAAAATGTTCTTCAAAAGGCACATCTGAAACTGACTAAAGATATATATGTTACTCAATGCAGTACTGACATTTCATTTTCAAATCCGGTTTCTCCTATTTCCGTTGCACCCGTTATCAATGGTGTGCCTTCTTGTTCTTTTTGAAAGTGTCTTTATGAAACAAAATGGCTCCAGGTGTTCACAAACAAAGAAGGGCAGGGAAGGATGGGGATCAGAGTGATTGATAGTTCCTGATTTTCCAGGTTAGTTATACTAAAAGCGAGTTAAAAGAAGCATTAAAAATCAAGTTACTTGTTTCCAACCATCACTTAACCCCCCCCCCCAAAAAAAAAAAAAACAACAACAAAAACAACCCCCCCCCCCCCCCCCCCCCAGCTAGTCAATGCATTCATAGCTGTGAAGATTACACAACTCAAGCTCACATACAATGAGCTGTACATGTTCTTGCTTTGCCACTGCAATAGTGTCTTCCATTTCAAACTGTTCATCCAAACTTTTTTTCTTTCTGTCTCTCTTTTTTTTCTTTCCCAGATGTGGCTCATACAAGCACCAAAGTAAAATTGTAGTACTCATTTCACCTTCATTTTGCTGAAATTGGTCCGCAATGCAAAGGCCCATTTGAGAAATCAATAATCGGCATGCAAATACAGACATCACTGCGCATAACAAAGTGATACAATTGCTACTTTCATGCATCCACTTTCATTTCCACCAGTGTTTTTGCACATGCCTGGTTAATCAGGTATCATTCCAAAATCTGAGTAAATGCTAGGATCCATTATCATCCGTTTCTCTTCCTGGTTCGTGCAGTTTTTTTTCCTCTATTTGGAGCTGCCATATTTGTTGTTACATGTTTTCAAGCCAACACTGTTGTCTCTTTTTCTTTGTTCAACCACCTGAACAGAAACAAAATCTCGATTAAAATAGGAACACTTTTGGTAAAGCGCCGTTTAGTGGTCTGCATTTGCCTACAACACTAAAATACACACACACACGCACGCGCTTGTGCGCGAAAACACACACACACAGACACACATACACAAACACAATGTTAAACTACTATTTACAACAAAAACAAGTTCAACTGGGCTATCGCCAAGAATGTTACAGCATGAATGTCAAAGAGAAATGAAAAAATCATAGAAATGATCAAAAACACCTGCAGATATCCTGCTGCTGTAATAACTTACTTTGAACATGAAATAAACACAAACCCCAACTAAATGAAAACAAAGCAAAGCAAAAATAACTAAATTAGTCTCAATGGCATAATACATTAAAAGGCTGATGAAACTTGACTATGATACAACAAAGAATTCAAATCGAAAGTAATCAAACCAAATGTTTTTGGTCACTGAAACTAACTGGGTGTGACAAAAAGATTTCAATTCTTCAGTTTTCATGTTGTTTATAGCTAAGCCAATAGCAAGAAACCTTGTCAATGCCGATTCTATATCAAAAGCAATTCCATATATATATGCATGTAGGAAACCCCCCCCCACTTCATTCTAAATATGAAAACAAAAAATCATTTTACGACAGGATACATTTTCCACAGAATCTTTTATCAAATGAAAAAATGTTAAATCTTTCAGAAATCTGAAAATTATAATTGGTGGAACATCACTGAACTTGGTGTTCATGGAGTCTGCTGTGAAGTGCCTGTGCCTTCTGTCACGTAAATCCCAACTCTAGAAGAGCAAGTTTCACAGAGAGTGGCTCACACATGGCTGGTGCCTCCTCACCTTTTAAAAGATACAAGTGTGTGTAATTATGGAGTGGACGGTACAGAATTGTCAAAAAAAAAACACAAACATGTTTTCTTTTATCAGCCACCAGTGACAGATGGTAGAAACTCTACGGTTTGGAAGGATCTGAAAAACTTATCTCGATGTGTGTTCCAGTCATCTTGCCAGAGGTTTTTGACAAAACCATCTACTTTGGGTTTCAGATCTGTGCAGGAGATATGGAATCTGAGAATTCTTTCATTTGTGACATGCTTGGCAGGATAACAGGCCATCTCAGTGCCTCATGTGATGTCATAACCTTTTGACCATGTAAAAAAAAAAAAAGATGGCTATAACTCTTTACTGAAATAGTGTTATACAGAGTAGTGAAAGATGGATTATTCGGTGCACTGTGGAAAGGTGCTTGTGGAAACAGCACTGGTCTGTGGCCCAAAGGCCTTCAGTTTACAGCGGCACATGAATTAACGGTAGATCATCTTCCCCAATCGATTTACCAATCAAGAATGCACCATTTCAAACAAAATCAAAGTTTGTTTTCTCTTACACCAGAAGTCATGGAGTGCACCCGAATTGTCCACTGAAGTGCTCACTGAAGAGTACTAAAGAAAAGTAGCTTTAAGTAAACCAATATTCTGAAGAATGAAATTACGCTTTGTTAAATGATGTTCAAGGTGAAGAAAAAGAGGGTTCACATGCCTCAGGAGTTCAAAGCAGCAGGCGATTCCTGGATCAACATGATTTGAAGAAATGAACTGTCTGTTCACTAATCTCGGACATGAAAGTGACTAGCAGTAAAAAAGGCTGAAACATTGGCGGGGGTCTGGGGGCGGCCGTAGACCCCCAGTGGGGCCCAGGGGCAACGCCCTGGCGGGGGTCAGGGGGCAAAGCCCCCTGAAGCTGAAGCTTTTTTATGAAATAAAAGGCCTAAAACTGCAAACCCTATTTCAGCACTGTTAAGAAGGGAAAATAAGACACATTTTCATGTTTTCAGTAATGAAAATAATACTTCAAAAGAATATACTTTTATATGTGCATACTGACTCATTCACTCAAAACAATGAGACAGCCTTCATCACAACATTGATTCAGTCAGTCAATCTTTCCACATGGAACACAAAATGCAGCGCCTTTTCGTCTAATTTTCGAAACACATCAACTCGAACATCGTCCACTTCCTGGTCTAGCCAGTCCCACCTCCAATCGTTTCTCATCCCTTTTTTTTTTTGCCGTGAAATCACGACGCGCTTGACAAACTTCGCCAATTTAACGATGTCGGATGTTCGACAGGCGCGAAAGACCGGATGTTGATTAACGGCGGAAGTGACTGGTTGACTCTTTTGAGAATAACAGAGTTGCAAATTGTCCAAATAGGAATAGCATCGAACGAAAGTTTATTTCAGGATTTTTTTTTTTTGGGGGGGGGGGGAGGGCGGCACTTATTTTGGGGGGGGCGGCGCAGATGAAAAAAAAGGGCGGAAAAACTGCCTTAGGCGGACGAATTTCATGCCTGAATCTTCAACTGATATCATTGCACACACTATAGTGTCGGTTTGACACTAATGGTACGCCATATATTAGACTCACCTTGATCCTTCATTCCAAATGCAGTCAGTTGCTGCAAGATCATTGCCTGTGCTTGGGTGGCCAAATGTTGATGTCCTCACATACACACACACAGAGTACTGGTCAGTGATCACAACAGGACTGGTCATCTGTGTTCTACGGGTCTGAAACAGCCATGTTAAGGGGGTTACTATAGACAGCAGAGTTCATTTGTGTTATAGACAGCAGAGTTCGTCTGTGTTGTAGACAGCAGAGTTCGTCTGCGTTATAAACAGCAGAGTTCGTCTGTGTTATAGACAGCAGAGTTCGTCTGTGTTAAAAGACCGCAGAGTTCGTCTGTGTTAAAGACCGCAGAGTTCGTCTGTGTTATAGACCACAGAGTTCGTCTGTGTTATAGACAGCAGAGTTCGTCTGTGTTATAGACCGCAGAGTTTGTCTGTGTTATAGACAGCAGAGTTCGTCTGTGTTATAGACTGCAGAGTTCATCTGTGTTATAGACAGCAGAGTTTGTCTGTGTTATAGACAGCAGAGTTCATCTGTGTTATAGACAGCAGAGTTTGTCTGTGTTACAGACAGAAGAGTTCGTCTGTGTTATAGACAGCAGAGTTCGTCTGTGTTACAGACAGCAGAGTTTGTCTGTGCTACAGACAGCAGAGTTTGTGTTACAGACAGCAGAGTTTCCGTGTTATAGACAGCAGAGTTCGTCTGTGTTATAGACAGCAGAGTTTGTCTGTGGTCTATCCATGGGTCTGAAACTGGCGATCTGACTATGTGATGACACAGAAGATCCTCGGTCTCTTGACAGGGCTGTGTAGTGCTACTGTCAAGATGCTTTAAGACACCATAAGAACTGCTCCTCGTTACCCTGCTGTAATACAGTGAAAGAAAGAGACACACTGTCCCCTAGTACAAACCACATGCTATCACTCTGACTTTTTCTAAAATCAGGCAGTCCAGCTTTTGATAAATACTATTCATACCAGTGAATTCCAGTCAAGCATGTCTTATCTAAAAATAACTAGCTCAAAATTCAATCAGAACTAACACAATTTTTTGGTTCAGTCCTGGGAAGTTCCCTTTTCATGATTAGTGGGGAAAAAAATTCTTCATTCATTATAAAACACAGCACAAAGGCATGGAAAATTATCAATGCAGCATCTTACTGACTGATGCGGGATGTGTGCTGCACGACACTCAAGCACATAACAAGACTTGCTTTCTTTTGTTGCCATTCTATTGTCATGCAGCATACAGTTTAAGCAGCACTGTCAATCCTTGATTTCCTTTTAAACTCACCCCTTCTTCTTTTCCTTGCATTTGATGAGCAGGAGCACTTGCCAGCATTCTCTTTACAGTGTTGAAGTGTCCAGTCAAAATCTGTACTAGCGTTGAAGGAGTAACGGTGATAGAACAGTCTTTTGAACATTGAACGTAGGAACAGGTAGTTAGGCGTCTCCTCAAAACTCAGGCTTTTGCAGTATCTCAGGTATACACCGAACTCTCTGGAAAGCCCTGCAAAGAACAATCACTCACAGAACTCTTTTTTTTGCCACAAATTTCTGTTCATCTTTTAAACCAACACCGTTTCTTTTTTTCTGTTTGTTCTTTTTTTTATTTTTAAAGCACGTCACAATTGTTGTATTCAAATCTAACTTAACAGTGCACTACCCCATTATATCATCTTTGATAATTTGTTTGCTGATTCTATCTTTTCAATCCTGGAAAGTCTTGTGACCTATTTCACATATAATGATGTAAAACAGGTGAAACTTAACCTGAGATGGCAATACAACTGGTTTACCTACACACCAGCTGTGTGTTTTTAACATACGGCTGGTACTTCAGATCAGAATACTTACTTCGCATAATGTGCTCGGAGATGTGGTCATCTTTTTCTCACTGATCCTTTCGTACTTCTGTTTACGTGTGCTTGCCTGGAACATGCCATTAAAAAAGTTTCAATATCTGAATGATGATGCTTAGTCACCTTTACATTGTCTGACATCTTATGCATCACAGACATCCGTATGGATGGAATTAGCTTGGTACTTCTTTTAGATAAAATAATGCACACTGATAACCCATTCTCGGATCAGCATGACTGACATGACTGTGAAGACACAAAATTTTGCACTCTCAGTTTTTTAACACTCCCTGCCCCCTATTAGGAAACCATCTACCTTCTAAACAGATTGTGGAAAAATCAAATGTAATGTTCGACACACCACGAAGTAACATATAAACATTTGTTAGACTGCCCGTGTAAAACTGTGTCACTTCCAAGTTCCACATGTCACATACCCATCATGCAAGCAATTCACACCCTCGTCTGTTTTCTGGTTCTCTATTTTCTGGACCCCCTCCAATCTCCCATCTCCTCCTCCTCCTCCCCCCCCCCCCTCCCCTCCCCCCTTTCCCTAAACTGATTTACCCCTGCATCTCCTGCTCCTGAGGCATAAGCATGAAATATAATCGTGCTTTATATACAAGGCTCAAATCTGAGAGCTGCACCCACCGACATGCCTTGCCAAGGGAGACTGCCATGTAAGAAGTAGAAGAATACATAGCCCAGCGCTTCCAGGTCATCTCGGCGACTTGGCTCTAAGCCGGCATGAATGTTGAGGCTTGCGTATTTGGCAGTGCCTGTGAAACCCTTGTGGTTCCTGAATGGGATGTGGCTTCCTGTGCGTGCACTGAAGTACTCTTTGGAGAGACCAAAGTCAATAATGTAGACCTGCAAGCAGTCAGGTGTAAAAGTTAAAATACTTGAATCAGCAGTCTATGTAAGCGGCATTTTCAGTATATGGCATAAATCAACATCTGCTCTGCTAGCTCTCGATAGTTTTCACATTCAACGGGTATGAGTGAAAGTTGGTTTCTAACACTATCATCCCCAGCCATTTTTTGCAGTTGCTTGAACACAAAATATTTACGTAAAACTAATCAAATAAACAGGACTACAAATAAAATTCTTATCTCCTTTTCATCCTTTGGTCATCAACTAGTCATTGATTCAAACAAAAGGTTTAACTTTTGCAAATTGTTTGGGGTGTATGCTTAAAAACTGTGAATGAAACTTTTAAAAAAATCATGACCCTGACCTTCACTCTACATGAAAAGTAAGAATAATGGTGACAGTAAGCATACCCTACAGCAATTGTACATTTTCCTTTACATTTTTTTTTTTTTTTTTTTTTTGCTGTAATACAACACTCTGAAACACATCAAATCCCTGTCACCATTATAAAATATTCCTGTCGTTCCAACTACTACCGTCAGACCGACCCTAGAGTGCGGCAGCAGCAACAGCATCAGAAACCACGACAAGTCACCAGTGCAGAGTCCAAAAAACGCAGCACAGGTGGGATGAAAACAAAGACTGTTCAGGCAATGGAAAAATATGCAAGTCTCCTCCCCTTTGAAGTTAGACGTGAGGAGAAAGTCTACATCCATAGAGAGAAGCTCTTGTGCATGCCCTCCCACCCAACGCCTGCCAAAATAAAGAATCCCACCAAGAACAGGCTGAAGCAAAAAAGTTTGAACCACCTCTCTAAAAGTCTACACAGCTGAAATGAAGACGTTTTCAACCGAAATGGAAATGCTTCCCAACTCTGAGTACCCAGACGACCTCCTAGAAGAAGTCTAAGTCATCTCAGAAGTTCCTGGCAGAGACAGGAAGGATTGCCAAGCCTCTCACCCACTGAAGACTTTGGCACAGGGGACGATTGATGACCAGTACAACCTGAGTGAGTGGACGCTCGTGTTCAGGGATGGATCTTTAAACGGAGCAGTGAGGAACAGAGGAGCAGGCATCTTCATCAAAGATACTGATGGGAGACTGACCCCCACAGCCTTTCCAAGTGGAGGACTTTCCTCCAACTGCAGAGCAGAATCAGCAAGTCTGCTTCATGCTGCTCAAGGATTCAGAGTGTTAAACCACCCACCACCCAAGATTGCTTTCTTCACTAACAGAGGGTCCTTGCCGCAAAGGCTTTAGAGCCACAGAAGCAAACAGCAGCTGAAAAACATTAAAAAAAAGCCCTCTATGATCTTTCAAGATAATCCACTATTGAACTCCAGTGGATTCCATCCCATCGTGAGATCACTGGGAATGAGAAGGCCGACGCTATGTCCAACGCAGTCATCAATATGGAGCAGTTCAGCCACCCGGTGATCTACTGAGAGGCCAAAACTATCATCCACAACAATATCTAAACCAGCAGAAGAGAAGGTTGGGTGCAGACAGTGGTGCTGATTCAATCCATTGGCTCCAGATATACCAGCAAACAATCCTCTTCAGACTGAGAACTGGCCACTGCCAACTGCTGAGCCGAATTAAGAATGTCCATGTGGCACTGGATCTCAGACCCCAGAACACATCCTCCAACACTGTCCAGCCCATGATGTTCCACACACCTGGCAAGAAGGTGCAGGACTCCAGATGCAGCTTTAGGGCAGCTGTCAAGACCTCAAGAAGACTGTGGGTTTCATCATGTTGACAGCATTGGATATTTCATCATGTTGACAGGATTGAAGTTTTGACACAACCGAAAAAACATCGACTGCAGAAGAATTCCAATATCTGTACAAGATCTGCAGAGCAAAATCAACTCAATGTAACCAAGTTTACAAACCGTATTGATATTTTCATTAATTCCCATAAGAAAGTTTGCTGGCTTGATATCCCGATGAACGATGCAGCTGTTGTGAACATCCTGAAGTCTTTGGATCATCTGAAAATGAAGTACAAAACATTTTACAAAAAAAAAAAAAAAAAAGGGTTCTGCAAAGGATGAAAAAAAAAAATAAATAAACAGATTAAGATTTCTGTTTTGCACTGTCTGCTGATGGTTCGACACTAATCAGACCGGATTTTGCAAACAGTACATGGACATTCAACAATGAAAGAAAAAAAAAGAGAGAGAAATATGTATATATACATATATAGAGAGAGGGAGAGAGAGAGAGAAGGGGGGGTGGGAGGGAGAGAGAGAGAGAGAGGGGGGAGAGAGAAAGAGAAAGTAAGACTATCTTTTTAACCTCAACACAACACTGAATAGTAGTGAAAATTGAAACATAGATGCCGATTCAATTACTTGCAAGAACAAAATGCAAAAGTTAAGGGAGATTGAAGGATGTTTCATCAAATTTGCAAGCTTTCCCCCCCCCCTCCCCCCCCCCCCCCCCCCCCCCCCCCCCCAAGTGAAATGTTTCTCTTTTCATTGTGGCCTTGGCCTATGTGCACCGTCATTTAAATGTCATCTAGAAAGGTCAAAACAATATCTTACCCGAAGCTAAATTTAGATTCCATGAAGGTTACAGGAAAGTAACTCCTCGAGTAAATGGTGCCATTTATCTAACACACACAGGAATGCACAAATAACCTCACTTCAGTAATTTGTACTGTGAGAGCCAAACATCAAATTTCTTATTGTAAGAAAAGAAAGAGCACTATACTGCATTTTCTTTTGATTGCGCATACTGAAAGGGGAAAATCTGACCTGGTCAGCCAGCAGTAAGACAGTCCTCTCTGAGAACTGGTGCTTACATGCTGCAAATATGTCTTCCAGGCTGGGTCCCAAAAGGTCCATGACCATGGCATAGTTGTCCCTTTCCTCACCAAACCATCTGAAAACATATTCATGCAACAAAAATAAGATTTGTGATCACAACGAATCAGTCAAAATCAAGGCCCTCTTTACAATTACTTTGGTCCTTTAGATTTTTCCAGCATATTTAACACACATGTATCATTGCATACTGAGAAGAAACTCTTTTCGCTCTCTGAGAAAGAAACAGAATTAACTCAGAGGGAGAGAGAAGAGCTGAGGTGGGAAGAGTCCTACATCTTTAATCTCTTTGGTGAGCAGTTGAATGAGGTGAAATTAGAGGGCTAAATTTTCAGAACTCAAGGCACTAAGACAGCCACTCGAGCAAAAGCCTGGGAGCTGAAAATCTTAGCACTGAAATGCAATGAAGGAAACTGTGCTATACTTGTTTGTGACTGGTTGCTAAAAACTTCTGACACACACACACACACACACACACACACACACACACACACACACACACACACACACACACAGAGGGAGTGAGAGAGAAAGAAAGAGAGAGAGAGAGAGAGGGAGGGAGAAAAACAGGCAGGCAGACAGGCTGCAAGATGAAGAACCATGGAGGGACTGGTAGGCAACGATGCTGACTGGTAGCTGTATTACTGCATGAATATGACACACTGGGAAAAATGGCTTCTACACCAGCCAGCCCTGTGAAAATCTTGCCACTGATCTCAGCCAGCACTTTGATTTCTTTCAGTATCTAGGTTTGTTAAAACATTATTCAACCAAATGTAGCCTGTTACTGTGCCGACTGTTGGGAATGATTTCTTTCAGTCTCTAGGTTTGTTAAAACATTATTCAACCAAATGCAGCCTGTTACTGTGCCGACTGTTGGGAACAACAAAATTTGAAAAACATAATTCAAGCATGTCTTAGATAACATCAGTTTATGAACTTTTATGCATTTCCAGATATCATAATTTAAGCACATAACACTACAAGAATTCAAACGTAGCGTAGCATCAGTTTAACAAGGAAGAAAAGAAAAAAGAAAGAGACACACCCAAAGATGTGGGTGGGACCCAGAGTAGTACTGTCCTAAACCACTAAACAAACCAGCTGGGAGTAATCCTGCACCACCCTTGGAAGTCTGTGCTGTAGGCATGCACAGGGCATTCCATTAAGACGTCAAGGGACATAATTGCTCCCTGGCAGATGACTGTATCGCCCACTGGATATGACACAACAGAACCTCCATGGGAGCATTCCCATAGGTGTACCAGCCCATATTTCATGACTGCAGAGCCCATCGGTGAGAAACGGCACCATCAAGCAACTGCCGTGTGCATCCCGTAGCCTGACTCATTGCTGTTCTGCTGACAGGTGAAGCGTGAAGACAGTACAACTCCAGACAGTGCCAAGTTTTTCCTGAAAGTCATTGAGTCTTTCCCTAGAGACGGCCAAAAAAAGCAGACAAGAACAAGATACACCCAGAGGTGTGGGTGAGACCCACAGAAGTACTGTCCTCAACAGCCGAACAAACCAGCTGGGAGCAATCCTGCTCCATCCTGGTAAGCCTGCACTGTGTTCACACTGGGTGCAGATAACATAAGGCACAGATCACATAGGGTCTTAGGTAACATCAGTTTCAGACCTTATATATACATTTTGAGATATCACAATTTAACACATACACTACAAGAATTCAAATATAATGCAGCATCAGTGTAACACATTATACTCAACAAACATGTTAGAATTCTTTTCCAGTATAATGTGTTAAACTGAAAGGTCACACCAGTCTTCCAGTAAAGATCATAGAGAGGAGTACCCCAGGGAGTAGTCATCTCGCCGATCCTGTTTACCATCTTCATCGATGATATTACTGACTGGCTGTCTTCCCATATTCCCCAGGCACTGCATGCAGATGACCTTGCTGTCTGGACCAAAGCAGAGCAAGTCAGCACTGCAAGTATCAGGATGCAGGAGGCCCTGAACCACATCTCAGAGTGGGCAAGAGAGTGGCTTGTCACCATCAACAGGACCTCTAACCCAAGAGAGAAGACTTCACTCTGCATATCAGTGGGCAAGAAATTTCACAGCATGACACCCCATCTTATCTTGGAATGAAACTGGACCGAAAACTAACTTGCTCCATGCAAATCACAACATGCATAGTAGAAGCCTCAAGAAAATGGCCCTGATGAATCTTACAGGAACAAAATGGGGAGCCAACATGAAAGCTCTAAATCAAGTGTACACTTTGACCGTCAGACCTCATAAATTATGGATAATGGAGTATACCTCCAATGCCTGGTCAACTGCTGCAAAGCCCAACCTGGACAACCTGACAAAGGTACAGAATGTTGGCCTCAGACCGACATGAGGCATGAAAGCTACTCCAATACCAACCATGGGAAAGACAACAGGATTATCTCACTAAAGGAGAGTTGACAAGAAAAACTCCGGCAGAAAAATAAGAAAATCAAGACTACCTTCTCACCCCTGCATTCCATGTTTAAGGCTTCTTCAAAGAACAGACTGAAGTGACAAAGCCCACATCACCACATAAAGGCTCTAGAAAGAAACCTTAATCAGCCTCTCACAATTTCCAATCAACCAACTGAGATGCTGCAGGACTGGGAGGACTGGCAGGCGGACATCCCACCTATCACCTTTAGTATCCTGGGTGTAACAGCCAAAGCACATCATATAGCAGAGGAACATAAGTCTCAGACCTCTGAAACTCTCCATACCTCTTACCCACCTACCACCTGGCCTAGAGCATACAGACGGATAGGTCATCAGAAGAGGCTGTGAAAAATGGCGGAGGTGGAGTTTTCATCAAGTTCCCAGATGGCAGATCCTTCAGACACTCTGTGGCCACAAGCATATATATCATTAACTACCGAGCTGAAGCCTGTGACTTACTCATTGCTGCCCAGACCCTTGTCTTAACCAAGAAAACAGGTCCCCACCAACACAGTCTTTTTGGTAGACTGTGAATCCATCCGGAAGAGCATCCAGACGCCAGGAGGGAGCAAATATTCAGAGCCATCAGAGAAGAACTCAGTCTCCTCCAACAGAGAACTACTGTAGTCCTGCAGTGAATCCCTTCTCAATGTGGCATTGGAGGGATTGAGGAGGCAGGCTGGCTGTCCAATATCAGCAGCAGGCAGGAACAGTCATGGCATCCAATGTCTTAAAATTAAGCTAAAACTATCCTGAGGAACAAGTTAAAAAAAGCGTGATGCTAACGCGCTCGCACTCCGACTGAGAGGACAGCATCCACCAACTCGACAGAGTACCTCAAGTCACCATCTTCAGGCTGTAAACACTACACTGCCAGCTCCTCTCCCATCTCTCACGTCTCAAACTCTCTCATACTGACCAGTGCCCTTGTGGCACAGGCTCCCAAACTCCCACCCACGTTACAGTCCTGCCCCTCCTTTGAAGTTGAGATGCCAGACGTGGCCCAGTCCAGTTGAGGTCCAGAAGAAGCTGTGGGGACCGGTAGGGTCTCTGCAGTGGACTGTGGACTTCGCCTTGCTAACTGGACTGAGGATCTAGAACGGCCATGAACGCGAAAGAAAGAAAGACATGTCAACATTATGAGGGTTTACAATAATTTGAATTGATGCTTGAATTCCTGTAACAACCACTGTGTCAAACCAATACAATCTTACACATGCATGATTTTTGATAGTGTATACTGTGTTAAATTGTGTCATCTCAGACTCGCAACTTTGTCTGCTTTTCAAAGACATACTAACACAGACAAGGTTGCATACTTCAAAATCAGTCCTGAAAATCAATTCTGCCAATTATCTAGTGACACAGGTCTTATTCAAAATGCTGCTTGATTCTTTACCTCAAACGGGGAATTCCTGGGATCCCTTCAAGTGTTTGATACACAGCACTTTCTTGATGCAGATAATGGCGCCTCCTGTTCTTCGATTCAAACTTAATAGCTACCAACTGGAAAAAAAAAAGTTGTATTGATTAAACATATATTCTTCACAAGAAAAAGAAAACTTCAAATATTCCTAGCGTTCAGAGTACTTGGAAAAAAATATCTTCAAAGAAAAAAAAGTCCTAAAACAACAACAATAAAACATTACTGAACAAGTTAATGATTGCTAGAATCATCCTAGATCATGAATTTTGAACGCTATCATAAATTACTGGACACTGTGCATTTCAAAGCAATAGTAAGTGCATGTTAAAGTATGTGGTGAGTGTGTGTGTGTGTGTGCCCACACATGTGTGCACATGTGTGTGCATGCATGCAAGTGTTTGTGTATATGACTGCCCATGTGCATATGTGTACTGCTTGGTATTATGCACATGTGAATGTGTGTGTGAGTGTGTGTGTGTGTGCGCGCAAGTGCACTTGTAAAGCTGTATGCTCATGTGTGTGACTCCGAGTACGTGCCTGTATATGTGTGTGCTGGTGTGCCCCCCCCCCCCCCCCCCTCCACATCTAGTGTTTGTGATGGTAGGCAAGGGAACTAAGCTGGGTAGAGGGTAGTTTGTGTGTGCTGCTGTCAAGTAGTTTCTAAATTTAGTTCAGATATAAAATTACATTCAAAGCTTTGATAATAATATTTATGGTTTCAGTATCTGCCATGTATTAATTTTCACTGCAACAATGCTTGTCTTAAGAAGACGGATGATGGTTGTTATATACGGATCAGAATTTGAAGGGTTTTTTTTTAATCTGTCTCAACTACTGCACTTTAAAACACATTTTTCATGCCACACAAAATGTCCAAACAGAACTTGGTTCACTTGCTTGCAAATTGTTTAAGACAGCATGCAACTTTCTCAAGAACTCAGTCATGCATGTTAATTTCATTCATTTTCTCCCACCATGAATGCCAGTGTATGAAATTAAAACTTACTGCCATCATTAACTTGATCAGAATTATGCTAGTACACTTTCCACAGCAATGAACATTTCATGCTTTGAGCCATACACAGTATGAAAATGGCAGGAACCAATTATGAATTACGACTTTTGATGACAGGACAGCATTGGCTGTGTGTCAGTTTGTGCATGCTCTTATGCAAGACATACTCTGATCTTCACAAGTATACTATATATAGCCGCTTTTCCTGTCAGCTGTCGTTATTTAGGGCGTAACTGACGTAGGCCTAGTGAAAAAAAAAATAAAATAAAAGCCCTACTTTAAAAGCCCCTCTCCCTCATTCCATTGTCTCCATATTTTTCGCTGGTGGCACACAAAAAGAGACTTTGTTATTGTTGTTAACCTACAAATCCTTTTGAAGTTTCACACCGAGTTGTCTTTTAAACACACTTTGGTTGACATAATGACAAACAATATCTAACAATTTTTGTTTTTTTGCGCCTACCCCTCCGTTACAAGTGTCAGAATTATCAGCTTGTTGATTGAGGACACTATACGGATGAAGATGAGGAAGTTAATGACAACGTGAAAACGCTGTTGCAATCTTTACCTTAAATTTTCTATCCTTGCCGTCTGCTCCCATGTAGACTTCACCGAAAGATCCATTTCCAAGTTTTTTAATCACATGGTATCTCCTTCGTTCACGGGAGGTTTGTATTCATGGCGGGTTGTACTAGACTCTCTTGAGAGGCGCAACATAATCATAATAAGCTTGTGGTTCTTTGCCCCAGTATTAATTTATGATAACTAAAAGTAATGTGCCTTCGGCATTCAAGTTTACTTCCCCCGTTTAAAAGTTCTTATGCTAAAATAAACGCTCTCTCGTACACCACCCCCAGTACACAAAATTCACAGAAGTCCATGTAGCAAAGCAAGGCGTGAAGGGATAGGTTAGAGGTCACTTGGAAAGGCCGCAGGGCTGAATGCAGGATGAGAATGAGAGATCTAAACTGTTGGTGACAGTCAGTCGTGACAATGCAATTATTGATTGCTATTTTTCATAATGGTAACAAAAGATCATTATCAATAGCATTTTTGGCTCATTTCTTTTTCGTGACATCGTTGTTTTATTTATTTATTTATTTATTTATTTTTCAAAAGAAAAAAGTTGATTGCATGATCCGAGTCCGAGTTTTCCACTACAGTCACGTGTTAACTAGTGGGTGTGGCCTTGATCCTGAGTGGGCGGGTACCAGTCTTTCCTTCGCTGAATTTACTCAAGTTCTTCGTTGTAAGACAAGTGTCGCGGTCAAATTGGTTGCTCAGTCAAATTCGACAAGTGTCGCGGTCAAATTCGTTGCTCAGTCAAATTCGTTGCTGGTATACCAGCTTAGGTTGCTGGTATACGACCTTAGCCAAGAATGACGTCATAACGTGTAGTTGCTAATGGCAACGACAAACTCCACAGTTTAAGACTACCACTACTACTACTCGATTTTTTTTGGGCAGTATTGGCATTGAATTTGACCAGGCAATGAATTTGACTGATACGGTCAAATTCGTTGCTCCAGTCAAATTCGTTGCCGTGCAATATCCTGACCACTCCTGCTGCTACTACTGTTACTACTACTACTACTACTACTACTACTACCAGAAATATTGTTGGTCATTGTGCCGGATCAGGAGTGGTCATAATATTTGCACGGCAACGAATTTGACTGGAGCAACGAATTTGACCGCGACAGTCGCGGTCAAATTCGTTGTTCCAGTCAAATTCGTTGCCGTGCAATATCCTGACCACTCCTGCTGCTACTACTGTTACTACTACTACTACTACTACTAGAATATTGTTGGTCATTGTGCCAAATCAGTAGTGGCAATGAATTTGACCAGGCAATGAATTTGACTGATACTGCGGTCAAATTCGTTGTTCCAGTCAAATTCGTTGCCGTGCAATATCCTGACCACTCCTGCTGCTACTACTGTTACTACTACTACTACTACTACCAGAAATATTGTTGGTCATTGTGCTGGATCAGGAGTGGTCATAATATTGCACGGCAACGAATTTGACTGGAGCAACGAATTTGACCGCGACAGTCGCGGTCAAATTCGTTGCTCCAGTCAAATTCGTTGCTGTGCAATATCCTGACCACTCCTGCTGCTACTACTGTTACTACTACTACTACTACTACTACTACTACTACTACTACTTCTAGAATATTGTTGGTCATTGTGCCAAATCAGTAGTGGCAATGAATTTGACCAGGCAATGAATTTGACTGATACTGCGGTCAAATTCGTTGTTCCAGTCAAATTCGTTGCCGTGCAATATTATGACCACTCCTGATCCGGCACAATGACCAACAATTTTTCTGGTAGTAGTAGTAGTAGTAGTAGTAGTAGTAACAGTAGTAGCAGCAGGAGTGGTCAGGATATTGCATGGCAACGAATTTGACTGGAACAACGAATTTGACTGCAGTATCAGTCAAATTCATTGCCTGGTCAAATTCATTGCCACTACTGATTTGGCACAATGACCAACAATATTCTAGTAGTAGTAGTAGTAGTAGTAGTAACAGTAGGAGCAGCAGGAGTGGTCAGGATATTGCATGGCAACGAATTTGACTGGAGCAACGAATTTGACCGCGACTGTCGCGGTCAAATTCGTTGCTCCAGTCAAATTCGTTGCCGTGCAATATTATGACCACTTCTGATCCGGCACAATGACCAACAATATTTCTGGTAGTAGTAGTAGTAACAGTAGTAGCAGCAGGAGTGGTCAGGATATTATTGCACGGCAACGAATTTGACTGGAGCAACGAATTTGACCGTATCAGTCAAATTCATTGCCTGGTCAAATTCAATGCCAATACTGCCAAAAAATCGAGTAGTAGTAGTGGCTGTCTTAAACTGTGGAGTTTTGCCGTTACCATTAGCAACTACACGTTATGACGTCATTCTTGGCAAAGGTCGTATACCAGCAACCTAAGCTGGTATACCAGCAACGAATTTGACTACCACTTTCAACATTGACTATTTTTCCCCGCCCCTCCATCTCCCATCCCTATCCAACCACCACCTTCCAAAATTGTTTCAGCACAGGCAGCAAAAAGGAAACGGGCGATTTCAAATGAGCTGCCTGTCGCGGTCAAATTCGTTGCTCCAGTCAAATTCGTTGCTGGTATACCAGCTTAGGTTGCTGGTATAAGACCTTAGCCAAGAATGACGTCATAACGTGTAGTTGCTAATGGTAACGGCAAAACTCCACAGTTTAAGACAACCACTACTACTACTCGATTTTTTGGCAGTATTGGCAACGAATTTGACTGGAGCAACGAATTTGACAGTGACAGTCGCGGTCAAATTCGTTGCTCCAGTCAAATTCGTTGCCGTGCAATATCTTGACCACTCCTGCTGCTACTACTGTTACTACTACTACTACTACTACTACCACTACTACTACTACTACTACTACTAGAATATTGTTGGTCATTGTGCCAAATCAGTAGTGGCAATGAATTTGACCAGGCAATGAATTTGACTGATACTGCGGTCAAATTCGTTGTTCCAGTCAAATTCGTTGCCGTGCAATATCCTGACCACTCCTGCTGCTACTACTGTTACTACTACTACTACCAGAAATATTGTTGGTCATTGTGCAGGATCAGCAGTGGTCATGATATTGCACGGCAACGAATTTGACTGGAGCAACGAATTTGACCGCGACAGTCGCGGTCAAATTCGTTGCTCCAGTCAAATTCGTTGCCGTGCAAGATCCTGACCACTCCTGCTGCTACTACTTTTACTACTACTACTACTACTACTACTACTACTACTACCACTACTACTACTACTACTACTAGAATATTGTTGGTCATTGTGCCAAATCAGTAGTGGCAATGAATTTGACCAGGCAATGAATTTGACTGATACTGCAGTCAAATTCGTTGTTCCAGTCAAATTCGTTGCCGTGCAATATCCTGACCACTCCTGCTGCTACTGCTGTTACTACTACTACTACTACTACTACTACCAGAAATATTGTTGGTCATTGTGCCGGATCAGGAGTGGTCATAATATTGCACGGCAACGAATTTGACTGGAACAACGAATTTGACCGCAGTATCAGTCAAATTCATTGCCTGGTCAAATTCATTGCCACTACTGATTTGGCACAATGACCAACAATATTCTAGTAGTAGTAGTAGTAGTAGTAGTAGTAGTAACAGTAGTAGCAGCAGGAGTGGTCAGGATATTGCACGGCAACGAATTTGACTGGAGCAACGAATTTGACCGTGACCGTCGCGGTCAAATTCGTTGCTCCAGTCAAATTCGTTGCCGTGCAGTATTATGACCACTTCTGATCCGGCACAATGACCAACAATATTTCTGGTAGTAGTAGTAGTAGTAGTAGTAGTAGTAGTAACAGTAGTAGCAGCAGGAGTGGTCAGGATATTGCACGGCAACGAATTTGACTGGAACAACGAATCTGACCGCAGTATCAGTCAAATTCATTGCCTGGTCAAATTCATTGCCACTACTGATTTGGCACAATGACCAACAATATTCTAGTAGTAGTAGTAGTAGTAGTAGTAGTAGTAGTAACAGTAGTAGCAGCAGGAGTGGTCAGGATATTGCACGGCAACGAATTTGACTGGAGCAACGAATTTGACCGCGACTGTCGGGGTCAAATTCGTTGCTCCAGTCAAATTCGTTGCCGTGCACTATTATGACCACTTCTGATCCGGCACAATGACCAACAATATTTCTGGTAGTAGTAGTAGTAGTAGTAGTAGTAGTAGTAACAGTAGTAGCAGCAGGAGTGGTCAGGATATTGCACGGCAACGAATTTGACTGGAGCAACGAATTTGACCGCAACAGTCGTGGTCAAATTCGTTGCTCCAGTCAAATTCGTTGCCGTGCAATATTATGACCACTTCTGATCCGGCACAATGACCAACAATATTTCTGGTAGTAGTAGTAGTAGTAGTAGTAGTAGTAACAGTAGTAGCAGCAGGAGTGGTCAGGATATTGCACGGCAACGAATTTGACTGGAGCAACGAATTTGACCACGACCGTCGCGGTCAAATTCGTTGCTCCAGTCAGATTCGTTGCCGTGCAATATTATGACCACTCCTGATCCGGCACAATGACCAACAATATTTCTGGTAGTAGTTAGTAGTAGTAGTAGTAGTAGTAGTAGTAGTAACAGTAGTAGCAGCAGGAGTGGTCAGGATATTGCACGGCAACGAATTTGACTGGAACAACGAATTTGACCGCAGTATCAGTCAAATTCATTGCCTGGTCAAATTCATTGCCACTACTGATTTGGCACAATGACCAACATATTCTAGTGTAGTAGTAGTAGTAGTGTAGTAGTAGTAACAGTAGTAGCAGCAGGAGTGGTCATGATACTGCACGGCAACGAATTTGACTGGAGCAACGAATTTGACCGCGACTGTCGCGGTCAAATTCGTTGCTCCAGTCAAATTCGTTGCCGTGCAATATTATGACTCCTGATCCGGCACAATGACCAACAATATTTCTGGTAGTAGTAGTAGTAGTAGTAGTAACAGTAGTAGCAGCAGGAGTGGTCAGGATATTGTACGGCAACCAATTTGACTGGAACAACGAATTTGACCACAGTATCAGTCAAATTCATTGCCTGGTCAAATGCATTGCCATTACTGATTTGGCACAATGACCAACAATATTCTAGTAGTAGTAGTAGTAGTAGTAGTAGTAGTAGTAACAGTAGTAGCAGCAGGAGTGGTCAGGATATTGCACGGCAACGAATTTGACTGGAGCAACGAATTTGACCGCGACCGTCGCGGTCAAATTCGTTGCTCCAGTCAAATTCGTTGCCGTGCACTATTATGACCACTTCTGATCCGGCACAATGACCAACAATATTTCTGGTAGTATGTAGTAGTAGTAGTAGTAGTAGTAACAGTAGTAGCAGAAGGAGTGGTCAGGATATTGCACGGCAACGAATTTGACTGGAGCAACGAATTTGACCGTATCAGTCAAATTCATTGCCTGGTCAAATTCAATGCCAATACTGCCAAAAAATCGAGTAGTAGTAGTGGTTTGTCTTAAACTGTGGAGTTTTGCCGTGCCATTAGCAACTACACGTTATCTTCTTCTTCGTTCGCTCAGACAGGAACCCAGATGCACCGATGAAGGCTGCCGTCCGGCGGAGGTCCTCCAGAGATCCATAGAGTTTCTCGCTCAGGCACAGGGCCCGGCACTCTTCCACCCTGGCGGGTCCTCAACGGCCGAGCACCATATCGAGATTCTCCAAGGTTGTCTGTCATGTGAGCAGGGATGCGTTGTGCTGCCGTTACACCCTGACAAGTCAGGACCAGCACATCCGACTTCGGCTCTTGCCATTTATCCCATGGCTGGGGTAAGGCTTGGAGCAGTGTCAGGGCGTGTCCACGCGCCGGTGGGCCTGCACAGAGTTCCTTCCTTTCTCGGTGGGGGCCTTACTCCTCCATCTGGACTGGTCTAGCCTGCGGCTTTCCTTGATTGGAGAGGCCGAGATCTAGTTTTAATATAGCGCCAGTCGTCCGCTCCCGTGCCGCGTTAGTCACAACAGAGGTTGCGTCCAACCTGCCCATGTCCCCCTGAGGAAACACCCACATTAACGTGGCGAGAAGGTGCGACTACGGTTTTCACCCTTTCTTTTTTTTTTCTTTTTTTTTTTTTTTTTTTTTGCTGCACCAACCTCTGCGCCACCTCAGAGGCAGTGCACCCACACCGCTCATTCCGACACCCCGTCCACAGCCATAGCCCAGCTGGCCCCGCCGCAGCCCCGGCACCAGCAATCCACAGGGAGCAGTCAATGTCAAGTCGTCAAGAGGCAACCCACCGGAGGAGACACTCCACCGCCGCCGAGTCACTTCGGTGGTGTTCAGTGGCGCCTGTTCTGATCTAACATACGCAGGACACCACCTACTAAGCCCCCTACTGACGACAATAATTGCTTAGTCGCGGAGTCGGCGTGAGTGAGCTCTCCCTCCGGAGGGCGCCACCACGTCCGTCCAACGACAGCCCCCATGGTCTCGCCGATACCGGAGACCCCGACGGAACCAAACCAAGGCCACAGACGTGGAGAGGACATCGAAATTGAGGTCACCATGAGAGCAGGGCATGAAGGGCCACAGAACTTGAGACATTTTTTTTTAAAATGCTGATCAATGGGAATGAGGATGATTAAGATGATGCTACGGATTTCCATTTCGGTCTGAGACTACATGACAGGGCTGTACTCTACGCTTCCTTTCATAATATATCCTGGCGTCAACCAGGCCTGAGAGATACAGGCACCTGCAGTGTTGGTCAGGAAATTTGAGCAACACTCTCAGAAACGCATCCATTAAGTGGATGAAACTCGACTGTGTGGTCCCAGTCTTCCCAACTGAGTCCGCAGCAAACTCAACTCTGGGTAGGAGCCGGTCGGGGCAGAAAAAACCCACATGACTCTGATGGGATTCGAACCCACGACCTCCCAGCCGGGAGTCCGCGACGCTAACCACTTCGCCATGGCGGCTGGTCGTTTTCACCCTTTCTTAATAGAAGAAAGGGATCTTCGCAGATCCTACACGTTACGACGTCATTCTTGGCTAAGGTCGTATACCAGCAACCTAAGCTGGTATACCAGCAACGAATTTGACTGAGCAACGAATTTGACCGCGACACTGCCGAATATCAGTAACTGGAGAAACAAATAACACTAAGCTGAACGGACGGAACGAGAGAAAAACAAGATACGAAGCCTATAAACGTACTCCCAGTTTTCCAAACCCCTTGTAAATCGGCCAAGTGCTTTGTGAGATAAGAAATAAAGGCAAAATGACGGTTTTAATGGTTATTTAACCGATGTACACTTTTGAAACTGGTATTTTAGTCCTCACTGGGCTAAAGCCTGTGTACATACCAAATTTCATCCAAATCGGACAATATGTCAAGAATAACGGTTTTTAACAGTCAGATTTTGAAACACTACATGGAAGTGCCATTTGTGTGTGATAACCTTTCTATATACAAAATTTCATTAAAACCCACCAATACATAAAAAAAATAACGGCAAAATAACGGTTTAACGGTTATATAACCGATATATACTTTTGAAACCGGTATTTTAGTCCTCACTGGGCTAAAGACTGTGTACATATCAAATTTCATTCAAATCAGACAATATGTCAAGAATAACAGTTTTTAACGGTCAGATTTTGAACTACTATGTAGAAGTGCCATTTGTGTGTGATAACCTTTCTATATACCAAATTTCATTAAAATCCACCTATATATAAGAAATAACGACAGAATAACGGTTTTTAACAGTTTTAATATAATCCATTTTCAGCATTACATCACTTACATTGGACAGAGGATCCGATTTGTCACAAGATCATCCAAACCGCTTATAAATTGGCCAAGTACTTTCTAGATATTCCATAAAGAAGAGAAACCGTTACAGGCCGTTACAACCGTTAGTAACGGCTATAACGGGGCAAACTAAAACATCAGGCATCATCTGTGACCCATAATGAACATACCTGCTAATTTTTCATAAAGGTCGGCCAAGTACTTTCTGAGATATTCCATAAAGAAGAAAAAAAAACCGTTACAGGCCGTTACAAGCCGTTAGTAAACGGTTATAACGTGTAAACTAAACATCGGGCATTATTCGTGACCCATAATGAACATACCTGCTAATTTTCAGAAAGATCGGCCAAGTACTTTCTGAGATATTCCATAAAGAAGAAAAACCGTTACAGGCCTTACAGGCCGTTAGTAACGCTATAACGAGGTAAACTAAACATCGGGCATCATCCATGACCCATAATGAACGTACCTACTCATTTTTCAAAGATCGGCCAATTACTTTCTGAGATATTCCGTAAAGAAGAAAAACTGTTACAGGCCGTTACAGCCGTTAGTAACGCTATAGCAGTAAACTAAAACATTGGGCATCATCCGTGGTCCATAATGAACATACCACAAATTTCAGAAAGATCGCCCAGTAGTTTTGTCTGGAGCAAGTGGAACACATTTTGACTACGGACACACAGACAGACAGACAGACACACACACACACAGACAGCATTTCTTCGTTCCCATTCTAAAGTACTCCCTGTTCTATAAGAACTGGGAGTACAAAAAAGAACAACACGACTCGAAGAAGAGTGTGCATTTACAGATTAGGTCCGAAAGAAACGTGGTCTGGGCGACAGAAGTGAAATCAAGGTTTTTAGCTTAGGGGTCAAAGACCAGAAGCTGACAAAGGCTAAGGCCGAAACCCAGAGGTGGATGTAGAAGAAAACACTTTTACGTTGACCAAAACTAAGTCCAAAACCCCGAGGTGGAGGGAGGAGAAAAGAGGAAAAAAACCTTCTACGTCGAAGGAGAGTCCCCAGAGACGACCACAGAGACCCAGTCCGGAACCTGGCGCCAGACAACCCGAGCGTTACCATCACCCTGTGCTGAAGCAATTTGCAGTGACCTGTTTGAGAAGTGGTGTGGTGTGCAAGTGTGTGTGTGTGTTTTGGGGGTGTGGAAACCTGCCAGGTAAGAAGCCATTGTAGTACATAACCCGGTGTAACGATCCATTTTAACTCCCCTCCACTTTTTAACTCCCCGGGAGTTAGAATTAGCACATGCCAATTTAAACTCAACGGGAGTTAAAACAAACCACACCAGAATGACTCCCACCCGTTTTAGATTAACTCCCCCATCCCAAAACATTCAGTTTTAATGTGTTAGTCACGATATGAGAAATAAACATTTAATATACACCTCCCTCCCCCTCTCTCTGTCTGTCTGTCTGCCTGTCTCTCTCGCATGCTCCATCTCTCTCTCTCTCTCTCTCTCCTTCTCTTTCTCCCTCTCTCTCTCTGCATGCTTCTAGTCAGCTTTGTTTACTGTCATTAATGTTTATCAAAGACAGATTGGATTATTAGGCTTTTATGTTAGCCTAAGATCTTTATCCTTGTCAAATAGTTTTCAAGTGTCATGTGTCAAGTGTCTCTCTGCAGTGTGTGTGTGTGTGGGGGGGGGGGGGGGGGGGGGGGGGGGGGGGGGGAGGGGGATCCTGGCATAAGTCCGAATGACTCCCCCCTTCTATTTTCTTAACTCCCAAGTCAATCTGGATCAACATTCTTGATCGAAAGTAACTCCCCGGAAGTTACTTTAGGCACATGCGTATTTTAACTCACCTCCTGGCAGCTGTTTAGTGTTTGGGCATTGGTGCGGTATGTATTGTTTTTGTAATCTATGTAATGTTTTATGTCTTATGGATTTAATGTTTATTTCATGTATGTGTGTGTGTGTGTGTGTGTGTGTGTGTGTGTGTGTGCATGTGTGGTGTGTGTATGTGTGTGTGTGCGGTGCATATGTGTGTGGTAGGTGGGGGGTGGGGAGGAGTGTGTGAGTGTTGATGTGTATACATATACATATACTAACACAGGCTTTTATGTAACGATTCATAATGTCTTTTTGTAATGTCTTATGTACTTGTGAAATGATGTGGAGCAGAAGAAAAATTTCCGGTGGACAATAAAGTTGATTGAATTGAATTGAAAGATTTTGAGTTCTTGTGCTTGTCATGTTGCTGCCGATGTAGGCTTGTGTATATTGTATATTTATATAAATTTGAGAGGCATGAGATTTACAGCTGTCATGGTTCAACTTGAGATGCATAAGGGAACCTAACATCTTGATCTGGAAACATATCAGACTTAACCTTCTGGTTCAAGTTGCGAGAAAATGTCCCATCGTTTTCGGTCCTGTGAATGGCTTTCTTATTTTTCTTTGCTATGGCCACAACAACGTAGATTTTTTCCCATTTGGTACATAGATGTTCAATGACCTTATTCAGATGCGATTGGTATACGGAGCTACAAACAAATAGAAATGGGTAACAGAAAAGCAAAAACACAGGTGCCAGATTCAGTTTTGTACATATAGTCTTTTGTTTTTTACTCAAGGTTGTGCTAAGCTCCCAACTTCCACATCCCCCTTCTCCTCCTCTCTCTTACACTCCCCCCCCACTTGCTACCACCCCCCCCCCCCCCCCCCCCCCCCCCATGAAAAAGCCAACTGGTGCTGTGAGTCTTTCAATCCTGATAAAAAAAAAAAATCTGGAGGAGAATCCCCTTGAAAAGGCTTGGCCAGGCCTGAAGCAAAAGGACTCCTGTTTAGCTTTTATCAAAAAGATAAGGGATCTTCTGTACAGTGGGGCCCTTTCTTTCTTATTCCTTTTTCCCAGGGAATTTTTTTCCATTCTGACAACCCTTAAACCAAAAAAAAAATAGTTGTCACGGTTACCCCATGCATTCCAGGGGAATGTAAAATAAAGATTTTTCACCAAAAACCTTTTCAACAACAGTGTCAAGGAATCTGTGACCCAATTTTCCCAGCCTTGCCCAACCTTTGTGTGGAATAGAAAAAAATTAGAAACAGAGAACATCTTGTTGAATACATGATAAAAACTCCTAAACTCTGTTTATTTCATAACACTTAAAGATTACTGAAAATTTTTAAGCTGACAAAATTTTAAAATTTACAAATCGCTTTTTTTGTTTCCTTTCTTTTCCCCCCAAAAAGGAAGTGGCGCCAGGTTTCCCAAATGTCCTAACACTTCATGGACTAAGTGGGGAACCCCGCTAAGGTGCCTTGTTTCCCCCAGTGATGAACAAAATCAGCTTGATGGGAAAAAACTGTGTATGTGGGCCCAAAATTTAAATCCAGCGGCCCGATGCAGATCATGGAAAACCTTGAAAACAAGGAAAACTGAATATAGATTTTCCCTTCACTGAAATTTGGTTTATGAGACAGTGGGGGCAACATTATTAAAAACATGAACAAAGTATAAAAACGGGCTCTGCTGCCAACAATGTCCACAATGCATTTTAAGACAGTATGACGGGGAAAGTATAACTGCATTTGACAGATACTTTGCCCCTCATCTGAACTTCATCCACGGTTGAGTTAACAGTTATGGGTATGCAACGAAGACAGTAGTGTAGCAGGGTAACTGTGTTCCCCGGTACATCACTTCATCAAATTTACATTTGGTTTGCATTTTTAAAAATTTATCTTCCAATTTTGCATTGCCTGGCATCTCCTTTTATTGTTTTATGTGGCATGTAAAAACTTCCGACAAACAGTCCTTGTGAAATACAACATTTTTTCAATCAAACTTCATTCAAAAACATTCGTTTGCATATATCACCATCACCACTTCAATTCAAATGAGGACTGCTGCAAAACAATGTATTGCATTGCCCTGGAGCTTGAAAAAAATAAATGGGAAGGGGAAGGGTGGGGCAGTGAGAGGAGGGGCTTGATAAGTTTCAATGAAAGTATTAAGAAATAAAAAGGCCTAAAAGATCACTTTCAGATGAAGATTGAATCCTACAGCAAAAAAAATTACACATCTCAATACTGCTCAAGGCAAGACAAACAATAATGAACACGCAGCAATATGATTAACATTGCTCAAAATTGAGCTGGTTTATATCTACTGACGCTTGTTGACAATTTTTTTTAAGCCACTCTGTACAAACTGACAAGATTTTTAAGCAATTCCGTACAAACTCACATTGTTATACCACTCAAACTGTCACACAGTAGCTTCAGTCTGAATACATACACAATCAAACAGATAAATATTAAAATGCAATGAAACGAATTTATACAATCTTTTCCCTTGAACCATCAATGAACATGATAAAAAAAAAAGCCAAATGATACTCTGTTCAGATGATTGAGTTTGCAGACACTCAACAGGGAAATCTTTCTAAAAAAAAACAAAAAAACCCTCCACAAATCACAGTGGTAACAGTAAAGATATTCATGGTTTGTCCACAAATTTAAGTCTGGTGACACCTTGTCAAAATGTTCTCTCTGTGAACCTGTATAAGAAACAACAAACCACTAATGACAAGTAAAACAGTTCTTTTAAGCATGCAGGTTTTGATATAGTTAGACATCATTCCTGCATTGTGTTTTTTTTCCTCCGTGGAGGCTCCACATATGTGAAACATGTACTCTTCAGCTACCCTGTTGTCTAAAAGAAACAAATAAACAAAAAATGTGTTTTGCAAAATGCTTCAAATATGGCAAATTTCTGTTCGCACCAAAAATTGAATTGTTTGACTAGTTTTAAACACAAACATTTTTCTAAGCAAAGATACAAGCAAAGTATTGAAATTTGAAGAAAAGAAGGAAAGGTTAAAAAAAGAAACACCCTAAAGCAAAAACCCATACTCCCCTCTTAAAAACCACTTTTTTCTCTCATCTTAGTACTGACCTTCTGAACATTTGCAAAATTTTTATGAGTAATATGAATGGGAGAGAGAGAGAGAGAGAGAGAGAGAGAGAGAGAGTCCTCTGAATAACAAGACATTAAGATGGACTTCCCCTCCCCACCCCACCCCATCCCTCCCAACAACCCACCCCAGCCCCCCAAAACTGAGATTTTTGAAAGACAGTGTACCTAATGGCAATAAATGAGACTAATAGTTATCTGAAAACCCTTCCACAATTAAAAAAAGAGAAAAAATTTGCATGAATACACCTTGTCTTTATGTTGATTAAACAATGAACCAAGAAGTGCTGGTTATGTGCTTCCATTCTGCATGAACAGCAGCTGTGAGTCACATCTCGTTATCATCAGAATCGCTCCATTCAACAATAACAAGAACATAACTTGTACTAATCTAAGCACCTGTCAGAGTTCTACCATGTTTTAACAGACTTCAAGAGGGCATGTGACACGACTCTGGCAGGAAGCCTCTGGGCCACGATGAATAAAGTTAACTTTGGGGCAGAAATTTTACACCGTCCAGCAACTGCACTCGAAAGCGACAGATGCGGTGCTCATACAGGGTGCTATTGGAAGATGGTTCCATATTTCATTTTCAGCTGGAGTTTGTCAGGACTACCTTCTCTCTCCCTCATTTTTCAGCATGTTCCAGGAACACTTCATGACGGATGCACAACATCAGATTCGTGTCACCAACTGGTCATGTTCAGTTCTTCATGCTTCACAGTTTCAGCGTTTTAAGAGCAAAAACTGCATCTACAGGGAAAAACACACCAGAGCTACAAACCTCTTTGTGAACTTTTTCGAAAAAAGAAATGCACCAAAGTTTTTTGATGTCCTGAAATAGTTTCTACGGTAAGCTTTTGAAGGTCATATTTCTCATCATTCTTTCCAAACTAGTACCATAATTGTTCTTGACGTAGACACACCATCTCTAACCAGAATGCAAAGAAAAAGTTTCAAATGCTTAAATTGTTCAATACTCCCATCTTAACTTGACTGGCCTCACTTGATTGACACGTTATATCTGCTTGACCTGTTAGCACCAACCAGCCCTTCACTTCCTTGCTGAGCAAACACAGTCCTCTACAGCTCTTGTGATGGATATGCCATTTTTGCCTTGTCAGCCACTTGTGACCACCATGAACATTCAATCATTGTCCCTGTTGTGAGACACTGTGGCACAAAATTCTGCCACAGATGATGGAACAAATGAACTGCTAGTTTTCATTGCTACTGGCTCTTCTACTTCAGCTGCTGGCTCTCCCACTTCGAATATGGCTCTCCCACTTCAACTTTCCAGTACAATAAGATTTGCACCTTCCGCTATAACATCATCAACAAGAGAGACCACAGAATCAAATCTACACAATTTGATAATTTACGTCATCTGCATCTATCTTTTTTTTGTCCAATACACAAGGATAATGAATGACATCCATACCATTTTATGATGGATGGTCACAGTTTACTTGTCATCTTTAGAAACTAGAATTATCATGCTGTTGTAAATTTGACAATAAAACTCTGCAGTGTAGCAGGCTTTTCTGTTGTTGATGATATGCTGCTGTGATATCAGAAAGCTAGCGATAAGGTAGAAATGGAAGTATAAAGCAAGGCTGAGGACAAGAATTTTAATGTTTTCAAAACACATTCAGGAGCAAGAGCTCGAAGATTTGTCATGGTGTTGTTTTAAAAACTGCTGAAGACTTCTTCAATCTGCTTTAAAGCTGCAATGTAAATTTAAAACTCCAGTACTCATGTTCTTGTTTACCATGAACTCGCAGACATAGCTGTATACTTTCTGAACGCACATGTGCCGGGCATCCAGACGCACAATCACACACATCAAAACTTGAAGACAAAATGGCACAAACTGTGATTAGTTCAACAGACTTGTTCTCACAGCTCACGCCAATCAACACAACAGCAAAAACCTGTAACTGGAGAAAAAAAAAAGATCATTCTTCATCCTTCCAACTTCCCTGCTCCTCACTGTCCTCCCAGGCTGTGATCTGTCCACTGAAGCACCACACACAAAGTCAAGCATTTTCACTCCACATAGGATTACTTGCCATACCACAGATCTCTGTTATCACTCAGACAAAAAAAACAAAAAAACCTGTCTCCACACTGTTGTCCAGATCATTAGCTACCTTTTCACTACTGTTGTGGGGATGTGCGAACAAAGCCAGCCATAGGAGGGGGGCCTACACTTGCACCCTGACTACCCGGCGCCATTCCTAGACCACCCATTGGAGGCGTACCGCCTCTTGAGCTGCCCTGCGACCCAGGACCTCCGGCTGCAAATGGGTGTGGGAAGCGTGCTCCGGGTCCTCCCATGGGAGGGGAGGGAAGGCACCTCCACCCGGGACTCCTGGCGCGAAGGGAGGTCCTTGTGGAGGCCCAGCGGATGGGAGGGGGTGGTGGAGTGGGGTGGGAACATGGAGGGCTGGCTGTCTGAGGACGATGGAGTGAAAGACTTGGGAGGAGGTCCCATGGAGCCCGGCATCACAGGTTTGGGCATGGAACCATCGGGACCAGGCATGAGAGGGGAGATGCCCAGTGGCGAGTAAATCTCTTTCAGTATCAGCAGTGCTGTGTCTTCCGAAGTCCTGCACACAGCAACACACTTGGATTAACTACAAACAGTGTGGGCAGACACTAGTCTGCATCTGTTTAATCTAAAGCTGAAAGACTCAAATAATGCTTGAAGCATCTTGTAATATGATGTAGACATACACACATGCTGATTTCCATTTCTTACTTACACAAAAATCATTTTTAGCTCTGTATTAACCAGAGAAGTTATTATGGACAACAGTACTTTACTCTTTCAAGCACTTCTTCATTAATGTGTAACAAGCAATAACAAAATTTTGCTCTCAAACACAGGTTCATACTTCTTGCATGCACCCCCCATCCTTTTCACGCGCGCGCACACACACACACACACACACAAACTAACCCACTGGCACACATACAAAGAATTATCACCACCACCAGTGATGTAGATTTTTTAATCACCCTATAGGACACTGTGTCCTAGAGATTAAATGTCAATAGGACACAGTGTCCTGGAGTAACCAAAATAATAGGACACCAGACTCGGAACAGGATTCATTGTGATAAATGTATTTTATTAACTCAAGGTCCGCCGACTAGAACTGGAGAAAAGTATTAAAAAATACAAAAACAAATAAAATCAACACAATTATGTTGATGACTAGAATCAGGCAAAGCTTAGTGAAAGTTGTAAAATAAATGGAAATGTTCATGACTAAATGTTAATGTTCATTGTTGCGAGCTGCAAACGACAACAGAAATTACTCATTCAGCCTCATTGTTGCGAAACAACTGTCTCTTTTTCTTGCTTGCCCACTTGCTGACAATGGTGTGCAGATATGACTCTTCCCTTTCCTTCTGGCCTTCGAGCTTTGTCTTCAGGATCATGTCTTGCATCTTCACTGACAGCCTGTTCCGCCTTGCAGTGCACACCAAATTCTGTGAGCTGAAGCCTCTTTCCACATCAGCAGTGTGCACAGGTAGAACAAGGCATATCTGTGCCAGCTTAATCAGATTGGGGAAATCTTCCTTGTCAAAAATGAGCCATGGAAACTGTGACTTCCATGACTCTTGAAAACGGCGCTCTGTTTTAGGCCTACTAGGCCTACTGCCTGTAGTCTTCGACGCATCAGTCGTCGATACGGAACTGGAAGAGGCACTTGACGCATCAGTCGTCGATTCGGAACTGGTAGACGCACTGCCACTCACCTCTGGCACACTCGCCGATGGTGCGAACATAGATTTCAAAGATCGCTGATCTTTTTCACATTTGAGTCTCTTCTTTGGTGGCATGATGAAGACTGATGGCGTGATGCACACGTTTTTACCACTGTCGGATGTGAAGGAAAACAAACCGCGCGCAGGCCGGAAATTCAACAAGAGTTACTCGCTCTTGCTGAATTCTAAGTCTGTGCTCCTCTCGCCTAGGCCTATCGCATCGCGCTTCAGTCGGTGCGTTAGCCTCAGAGCTGTGCAAATTTTCCCTAACACGCGATGCGCTTGGCTCTGCCTTTCAACGCTACTCAGTCTCGCACGCCTCCGCACAATAAAACGGCTGTAGACTTGTCCGCGACCCTCGCGAAAACGATAGGACATGCGACCGCTTCGCTTGTATTAGGATCGGACATTTGACCGATGGAGGTCGAGCCGATCGGTCATTTTACATTTTTATCGGTCATGACCGGAGACCGATGGAAATCTACATCACTGCACCACCATTTCCTCCTTTTCATTTTACTTATCAGAATAAACTTAAGTACAACAGTCTATTCAAAATTCTACCTCTCACAGGAGTAATACTGTTGCTTCTTTTGCTGTTCTTACAGCCAAAGGTACGTTGTGTTTGTGTCCGTTCGATTATTGGATCATTGTTTTTCTTTGTGTGCATGTGTTTTTACTGACTGCGAGCACACCAACTCACCAATAGCAACCATGACTGGCCAAGGCAAAGAGGTAGTCATTGAAACTTTCAATGGTTTCTCCTGAAGCACATAGTCGACACGCCGCCCTTCGTTTAGTTGTCCTACAGGGATTTCCTCATCGTGAGATGAACATATAGCTGTTAAAAAAGGACATTAAGCGATAAAATAAAGATCAAACATTGTTGACTTTTTTCTGTTAGAGAAACCAACAAACAAACATGTGTATTCCTGTGTAGTGTGTTCATCTGTGTGTGTGTGTGTGGTGTGGAGAGAGAGAGAGAGAGAGAGAGAGAGAGAGAGAGAGAGAGAGAGGAGAGAGAGAGAGAGAGAGAGAGAGAGAGAGAGAAAGTTTTTGCATGTATATGTGTGTGCATGCATTATGCAGAGTTGAGCTGGAAAAATTCATGAAAACATTAATGATTTGAACTGGGGGAGCATAAAACTTGAAGATGCCTCATTCTTGATTGAGTCTGTGCGCATCAGTCAGGTTTTTCTCAAAGATGTGGAATATGTTATATCTAAAACTCTCAAATTGCTAGAACTGAGTAACCTGAAAAACAAGCACTACTGTAAATTTGGCATAGTTAGTGATAACCTTCACTGTTACAATAGCGCTAGCTAATGTTTGTCTGTTTTGATGACAGATGGAGGTCTGACCGTTATAACCCATTCATTCCTTTTATACTGTCGTCTACGATGGATTTCTGCTTATCACTGAACTCTGAAAAATAAACAAACAAAGAAACAAAACAATAATCCTCAAACAATGCATGTCCACACATACTAAACCCTTACAAGCAGTGTCGGACTTGTCGACCTCCTGCTGCACCATCTGGGCCATGACAGAGTTCACCTGCTGGTCCACCTCTTTCTCCAAGCCCTGCCGTTGTCTGTCCCATTGCTCACTGCGTTGGGGTCGGAGCGGTGAGCACGGGCAAAGTCATGTATCGAGTTCCACGTGCTGCGCAGCGACTCCACAATCTTCTGCTTCAGGTCAGTGCCCATCCGCGAGATGCTTTCCTTCAGCTCTGCATGAATGAGGAGATTCAGTTTCATTCTCTGTGTCGATGCACATAAGTTTGCACATGCTATGAGGTAATTAAAAACACGACTTTAAAAAACAAACAAAAACAAATCACCCCCCCCCCCCCCCCCCCCCCCCCCCCCCCCCTCTGAAACATCTGATTGTTAGTTCATCCAAATACCTTCCGTCTTTATGACAAACAAACAGAATATGACTTTCAAATTATTTCAAACATTTGCTGGTTTGCTGATGACTGGAAGCACTATAAAAGCTGAACAAGCAAAAAGAATGCTTGATTTTGACACACAAATGCTTTTCCTTATTGGATGCTAAAATCATGCGACAACACAAACATAAAGACCATATATTCTGACATTTCTACAAAGTTGGAGACGAAAAAGTTTCAGGTTGCTTAATTGCCTTGTATTTTTCCACTGTAACGAAAAACATATTTACATAAAAATCAAATCACATTCATACTTAAGGAAAGGAGCTTCTGTGTGTAAAAACAAACAAACAAACATCATTGGAATAGAATAAAGAGTTAGAAGAAAGGGGTAGTAGTTTATTTTTCTTTTTTCTCTCCATTTTACATCAAATGCAGATAGTGAAACTCATTCGAACGGCAGACATATGACACAAGCAATGAGAAAGAGACCACTCACCCAAATGCATCCTCTTCCTGCCTTTATAGTGTGGCACCAGCACTGGCTTCATAGTGGACATGGATGGACTGATCAGGGGTTCCAGGCGATAGGCCTGCATCACATGACAGCTGTCAACTGATTCATTGTCATGACTACCAGTAAGGTGAGAAAAAAGTAATCCAGCTTAAAGGTTAACCTGTTTTCACATACTCAAAGCTGTCTTGGTCTTCATTTCAGACACTATTCGAAGGTCAAGTAAGACGAGCCAAGTTGTGCAGTATTATTAGATATTTTGAACTGCGTCATCAGACGATGTAAAACACATGAATTTTGTGATCACAAACCCTGTTCAGCCGACCAACAAACTGATTGTTTTACTTTACTCTTTGAAACATCTTAAATGCTTTAGAAAAACAATTCTCATTGATTACAATGGTGGACCGATGCGTTTATTTGTCTGTAGGTGTATTATGTTCACTAGACCCTTACCCCCCCCCCCCCCCCACCTCCTCCTTTCCCCTGCCCCCATCTCTGCTCCCACCTCCTCCTAATTTCTCCTTTCAACTTACAGGTTACTTTTCCTCATACTTTGATGAAAGATTTGCTCCATTAACTGCACCCTCCCCCTTCTCTCCCTCTCTATTTGTTTCCTACTTTTGTTCATGGTAAATAATATTGTGTGCATGTGTGTGTGTGTGTGTGTGTGTGTGTGTGTGTGTGTGTGTGTGTCTGTGTGTGTGTGTGAGAGAGAGAGAGAGACAGAGGGAGAGAGAGAGAGAGAGGAAGAGAGGAAGTGAGGAAGAGAGAGAGTGCACACAATGTTTCTGTTTCACAAAAAATTGTTGACATTCTGATATAATTTTTTTCTTAAATGTTAATACAGCCAAAGGTGTTAATCTGACCATAAACTGATTTGAATCAACAGAGAGAGAGAGAGAGAGAGAGAGAGGAGAGAGAGAGAGAGAGAGAGAGAGAGAGAGAGAAGGGGATAGAGACAGAGAGAAAGAATAGAGAGAGTGTGTGTGTCTGTGAGGCAGAGGAGAGAGAGAGAGAGAGAGAGAGAGAGAGAGAGAGGAGAGAGAGAGAGAGAGAGAGAGAGAAAGAGAGAGAGAGAGAGAGAGAGAGAGAGAGAGAGAGAGAGAGAGAGAGAGAGAGAGAGAGAGAGAGAAAAGAGAACAAAGTTGGAGGGAACAAAAGAACATAATATGATTACAGTTATAAGTCATAAAGAACTTACCACAGGATCAAACTTTGGTGCCAGTCATAATCACCATATGAAACAGATCAATTAATGTAAGTAATACATGCATCATGCTAACTATTAACACAACAAAAATATCAGTGCATGATCACCACTGTTGATGGTCTGTTCTCTCAAAACACATATAAATCAAAACCCTAAAAGAAAACAAAAACAAAAATCATAAACCCATGCCTATGCAGAAAAAAACATGTACACACTTTTTTTTTTATGGATTCCCATTAAAAAAAAAAAAGTTCCAAGGACTTTTTCATAGCTTTCCTAGTAAATTTCAGGCGTGTGAATAATGATATAAATATGTCTAAATGCACCTTCGCCCATGTTTTCAATGTAAACATTCTTTTTATGTGCTTTACAACTTAGTTGGCCTTCTCAGAAGTTTTTAAGTCCCAGAAAAAGCCTTTCCATTTCCCCAAACATGTTAAGGTTTCCATGACACGTGTGAACCCTGTTTATTTGATTTACATTTGAACCAGAATGCATTTGTAAAATAATACTTTTTTTCACTTTTAATCTTTTCCTATCTTTATCTCCAAAAAGCAATGTAATTTACTTCACGGATGGGACACAATGTAACTTTTCCTAGCGAACAAAAAACCCCCCAAACCAATCCCACCCCAGGTGAATCAGCTATACTGTGTTAAACTAGCCATTAGCTTATTCTCAGAGCCTGAGAACATTTTATTCAGGCGCACAATGTGTTGTTTGATTCATTATATACTTAAACCTACAATTGCAGTATATGGTCACTGTTGTTGTGTTTTCTGTATCATTTTGACTTTATCCACCCAGTGCCCAATCCTGCATATGTCAAATTTTGGTTCAGATTACATTCCTGAGCCCATGAATGTTCATGTGCAAAGGACTTCCTTCTGTTGTCATGTGCTGCAGTATACCAGACAAATTTGAATGATTTGATGAATTTCCATTTCTCTTCTCATCAACAACATGAGCCAGGGAAGTAAGTTAATGCGGCAAGTGTTCAATGAAACTTTCGAGGATGACCTTAGCAAATAATTCATACAGAATACACATAAACATTTACAAAGTTGCAGAAAACATGTTTGACCACAACAAACTCTAGCCTTTTTAGCATTTGGTCACCAAAGAGTAAACAAAACCAGTCAGAATAAGAAGTGGAGATGAAATGAAGAATACCTGTTTAGTCCCAATTTAGCAATGAACCATGCATCACTTAATTATTCAACAATGGTGAGAATTTAACAATTATGAAAAAAATTCTGTAACCATGAAAAATTGTCTCCTTTCTGCTTTGCCACTCCAAAAACACGACAGATCAGATACAGCAACTGCTGGTCTTTCAAATGAACGACTGAAACATACCAGGCTTGGACACATACTCACCCAGTCGCTATGCAAAAGCTAAAAGCGTCAAGATACTTATAAATAAAAAGAACAGAAAATCATCTGGACTTACGGGATGGAAGATGTTGAAAAAATTTGGGGCAGGTAGGCAGTTTGAAATTTCTCCCCCATCTGCTGTACCCCGCGGGCTGACAGGAAGACCCCGATAGGAGAGCCCAGGGCAAACAGGCTGGTTGGGGAAAACTCCAGCTGTGGGTACCGCACAAAGGGCTGTCCTGTTCCGGCCAGGCCACAGATGTAGTCCACTGATATACTGGACTGTGACTTTCTGCACAAAAATGGTATGTGTTAAAAACTAGGTTATTGGATCAAATGCGTAAATTTGGTATCTTTCAGCCTATATTTTAATGACTTTATACATTTTCATCCTTTTTTTTTTTTTTTTAATGTGTTTCATTGTCAGTGTAACAAACTTCTAGCCATCTTATGACTTTGTCTTTCTTTCACCATTTGTAAATGATACATCCTTCAGTTCATACCCTAGTGAAGCAGAACAACTCTGTACATAACCAGTACATATTCATTGCATGCTGGCACCCACTGGAAGGGGTACCTGTTCACACTGGTTCCATGAGTAAGCGATTATTGTAGTCAGTATGAGGCAAAGTAAATGGGTGTCCTGTTTACATCAGATCAAAACAGGCAACACTGAATATTACTGAAGAGACTTGGCAGCGGTGCAGTGTCTCCTCTGGCTCCTCTGGCTGGCTGCCTCAAGACAGCCTAGTACTAACTGTACCCTGTTGGTACTGGTTGAGTTGCTGTGACAAAGCAAATGCGGGTAAGCTTGTGTATGAGTTAGACTGGAATGAGCAGTGTAGGAACTATGCAACTGACAGGGTTACAAAAGATAAAACAGCCCAAAACAAAACAATGCAAAACAAAACAAAAATCCAAACCATTCATCACATTCTTCTGTGCCCCAACCAGACTCAAAAAGCATGCATCCTTTGTGTCACATTCCTCATTTACCATAGGTCTGAAGTATCACTACAACAGTCACTTTGTTTATGAAAGATACTGTGAATTCAATTTCTTTAAAAAATCTGTTTTGCACAAAATACAGAAAACAGCTATACTTATTCATAATAAAATATGAAATACAAATATTGAATTATACTTATTAACATTGAAAACACCTTTATTTTGTTGTTGTTGTTGTTTATTTTGCTGTGTCTTCTGATTGAGCTCCATGAACATGCTTTGCACATTACATTTTGTGTGACACAAGGGGCATGTAACACATCAGACCATGTACACTTCATGCAAAATGAAATGATTCAATGGAACCTTTGATCAAGTACCTAAAAGAAAAGAAATTTCAAAAAAAAAAGAAAAGAAAGAAAGGAAAAGAAAGGTACGATTTAAAATGTTAAAGTCCTTAGTAGGAGGTAAATTTGATTCAAAGACAAACTTTTTTCGAGAAAGAAAATCTGTAAAGGAAGGGAGTCTTCACCTGTAAAGCCTTTAACCGTTACGCCATTGACGTCGCATTTCTGCGACCATGTGGCTCATTGCCAACATCGTCAAAATGCGACTAACTAGGGTTACCTAAACCACAATACTCTCACTCTCCAATTTGATGAGATAGAAAGCCAGCAATAAACATCATAGTTGGGGTATTCCCTGACTTGTGCCCCACAGCTATTTGCTTCATCAGAGCGCTGTTCAGTTAAGTGTTTTGATTGATTTATACTGATTGGTTTTCCATTCAATATGACGTCACAACCAAACCCTTCCGGTACTCGGCCTTGCCGTACAATTACCACAGATCAGGTTCTGGAAATACTGAAAATAGACGGTCAGTTGATCCTGATTCAGATGAAGAACACCCAGTTTGTGACCAGAGAACATTATGGGTAGCGAGAGCTTGACTGGGTTACTACAAAGTGAAGCCCTGGACACGTGCCAAGTGAGGGGGAGAAACGAGGCCTGCTGTCTTGTGTATGAATCAGTGCGTTGTTGGGCCAACTAGCAGTGACTGAAGCACTGTGAGTGAGACATGATAGTGACGGGGCAAGCAACATGAAGAGGTAAGAGACAATGAACAGCTAGCACAGCTGGCTTGCAACAGGGTCGAGGTCAGTGGGGGTGTGGCCGACTGACACGTGTCAGAGGTGTACAACATAGGTGTGTTTGAGAGGGAATTATGACCAGCTTGACTCATACGCCCCAGGAGAATGGCTTCCCAGGTTCCAGAGACCAACACCCAAGTGAATGACTTTGGTTTCATAAAAATTATTGCTGTCAACAGTGAGAGTGAAAGGTGTGTGTGTGTGTGTGTGTGTGTGTGTGTGTGTGTGTGTGTGTGTGTGTGTGTGTGTGTGTGTGTCCCCTTTTTCTTTCTTTCATGTGTGTACCAGTGTGGCATAAGAAGTGTGTGTGTATGTGTGTGTGTGTGTGTGTGTGTGTGTGTGTGTGTGTGTGTGTGTGTGTGTGTGTGTGTGATTGCTTTTCTGCATCACCTCATAAGTCATATCACTAATTATTCTTGTGAATGCTGTTACAGGAGTGCTGGTGAACAAGGATGATTTTCAACCTGTGGACTACTTCCACCTGATGATGACACAGTCCAACCACCGGCACGCTTGACGAAGTGACATTAAAAAAAACAAAAAACCCAGATGATAACAACCACCCTGACTGCGCTGCCTATAGTTCCAGGACACAAAGAGGGTGGAAGAGCGTGCAGACCAGTTTTCAGTGTAAAACCTGTGAGCTGCCCATGTGCCCCACTGTCAGCTTTGAACTTTCATTACACACAGCAAGATTTCTGGAAGGCCGCTGGGCAGCTGATCCATGGGCATGACTAATGCCTCTAAGTTTGGCCAGTCACCTTGTGTACAGCATAGACAGTAGGAATAGAGTCATTCGTAGCTGTAGAATACTTTCTTGTCATTCTGTCTAAACCCTGGACATAACCACAAACTTGACACTTTCTTGTCTATTGTGCACTGCCATCACCAGTTCTCTGCTATTGGAGTATGTGGCTTTATGGCTGTTTTTTTTTTTCATTTTTCTGTTGGCCTTCATTTGGTGAGTGGAGTATTTCTCCTTCCTTGTTCAGTTTGTTGGCATGCTTTCTTCTTTTTTATGTTGAGAAGAAAGATAACATTTAATTTTTGTTATTTTACATCTTTTTTTGCACTTGAAATTATTAAATATCTGAAATTGTTGTTGACTAACCATTACTAACATATTATAATATAATGAAAATACAGTGTATCTCCTCCATTTTACAAAAAAACGGCATGAGAATTGGTTGTTTAGTTCCAGAGATATCTGCGTTTCACACATGCTGGTATGAAATAGGACTTTAACAAAAAAAAAAAAAAAAAAGGCTGGCTATTGGGATTTATGCAAAACAGAACATCTGGCGGTGAAAGGGTTAATGTAAGGCTTCACTGCACTTCAATACATCACAGAAGAGTAGAAGGAGACTGTTTTCTTACTTCTGACTAGCTGCCTGCTCACTCTTCGTTTTCTTCTCTTCCACCTTCAGTTTCTTTTCCAGTTCTTTTCGAATCTTCTTTTCCAGTTCCTCCACCTTCTTTTTCTCCTGTATAAACAGAGAGACCTTGATGGAAAGAAAATGAATACCTACACACAAAACAATGCAATGATGGCACATTACAAACCTAAAAATATCTAAACACTGTTGAAATTGCTCACACGCCCATATGCACACACAGACACATAATTATACATCATTTACAGCCGCAATGATAGGCATCAGAAACATGCAGATACCTAAGCACAGACACATTAACTCAAAAACTTTGATCCACATTATTTCAGTTAACAACAAATTTACCCGAAGCAAATCGGTACACAGTTAAATTATGGTAAAGCCAATGCTCAAAAGTAAGTTTTCAGACCATATATATAGGTCGAGAAGCTCCAATATACAAGTATGGATTAACATTTTTTCTCATTCCTTTTTCTGTGTCATGAAAATTACACAAACTAAGCTCACACAGAAGATTGATGTAAATGACAGGGAAAAGAAAAAAAAGGGCTTACCTTATTGTCTTTTTCTTCTTGTAGCACCAACAGCAGCTTTTTCCTTGGCCCCATGGGTAATCCCAAGTCTTTGAGGTCTTGTTCACTGCACATGGACTGCACCACAAAAGGAACACTTGCGTTAGTCTTCATCTTGCTGCCTGTGTCCAAACTGCACACAACACTCTCATGGACGGCAGTGGCACTTTCAGCCACTGCAAGATGTCCAATGACTGAGGGTCGGTCCAGGTAAGGTCTGTTACAGGATTCCAGGTTTTTCTTCCAAACCTCCTCTTCAATTTTGTCATTCATGATGTCCTCTATTTATTTTATTTTTTTCAATTATAAGTGCTATAACACAGCAGCTAGGGTGCTGATGTATGCTTCTGGGCATAATGCTGTGCATGGATAGTGCTGGTAAAAACCATCAAAAGACTTCTTGTTGTTGCTATACTGTTTTCATTATCTATACTGAATGACCTCCATCCATATACTCATCAACCACAGCTTAAAATCTTTACAACTTATTGAACTAATGGTAAAAGTATGGTGTAAATTTGACAGCCCTCCTATAGTAAAAAGAGATGACATTCATGCATGTGAGCAGGTTTTTTTTTATTTTTATTTTTTTACAAATTGTTTAATAAAGGTAGCATCAGCATTCTATAACAGCAATTACAACTGAACTATTACATCACTGACAGGCTGAGCACAGCCATCATTCCACATTCAAAGTTAGGAATTTGACAGGATAGGGCAAAGGGTTAATAACGGGAGCTTTGGGATGAAGGCAAAGCGGTTGTCTTTAATAAATAGGTGATTAAGAAGGGAGATCGGCCAACATTTGGGAAGAGGCTTCAAATAATTGGTTTGAATCAAAACAAAACACTGGTTTGCTGGTTTCTATCTGCCACCATCTTTGTAAGTCCTGTTTTTCACTTGAGCTACCTTGCACAGACCATGTCAGAATACATCTTTCTGGAATGAACTACCTTTTGCTCAGAAACAAAACCAGATTTGGGAAAAAAAATATACTAGGTATCAGAAGATGTAAAAATACACATAAACATGGAAAAAAAACAATGAAAACCCCCAAACAAAAAGAAAATAAACTAACAAAACGAGAAAGCCTGGCAGGTAAGATAGTCTGTCTATAGGAAAAGACTTTGTTCGGAACAATCTTTACCTTAACACATTTTTATGACATAAAGATTCTCCTCCCCCCCCCAAAAAAAAACCCACATCAACAAGCAAACTACGAAGCGGCCCAGCCTACCAGCGACTCCAGGTCCATCTGCTCCGAGTGGAAAACGTCCATCTTGTCCGTCAGGCCCACTTTCTCCAACAGGCCTTCCAGTGTCAGCTCTGGCTCGGCAGCTTCCTCCACCGCGTCTTCCGCCTCTGGTTCTGTCTCCGTGGCTGTGTTGTCCTGCAGGAACATCTGTCAGTCAACTTAGCGACCCGCAGTCAAAGCAGACCTAGGTGGCTGGAGTTTGGTAACCAGGCAGTCATCCCCTCCCCTCCCCCCTCCCCATTCCAACCTCTCCCCCTTAAAAAAATTCCTGTAACAACAGAACATTTACCCTCTTTATCACTTCTGTCTACTTCCTAACATTCCTATCCTTCACCACTCTCTTAACAAACAAACAAAAAATGTCATTGAAACATTCAACCACTTCTTAATCTCTTTAACTTACAACAAGCAAACATAACTGTATTTGTTTTTATTAAGTCCCCTTTTCTTATATATGTGATTGAGTGTGTGTGTGTGTGTGTGTGTGTGTGTGTGTGTGTGTGTGTGTGTGTGTGTGTGTGTGGAGTGAAATCATTGTTTTTTGGGTTTTTTTTTTTAAATTCTATGTTGTCAGTGTCTTTTTTGTTGTTGTTGTTGTTGTTGTTTGTTGTGATTGATTCACATCATTGTTGGTTCTGTTTGATGGAAAATAAAGAAAAATCTTGCAAAAAAGAAAAAAAAAGTCCCCTTTTCTGTTGTGACAAACTACTGAGGTACTTGAAACAGTGCTCACCAAAGAGGTATCGGTGTTGTCGAACGAGTCAGACACATTCCTAAAGCCATTGATGTCCAAGGCCTCCCCTAGCCCATGCTGGTGCATCAGTAAATCAAACAGTATGGAAGCTCCTGGAACAGTCATTGACACAGCAATGTTCATTTTCCTTTTTTGAAAGAAAGACGCCCTGGGAACAGTCATTCATTTGCAACTTACAAGTTACATCATCCTATTCCAAAAAACAATCTAATACCTTTTTACCAGCCGCCGTGGCGAAGTGGTTAGCGTCACGGACTCCCGGCTGGGAGGTCGTGGGTTCGAATCCCATCAGAGTCATGTGGGTTTTTTCTGCCCTGACCGGCTCCTACCCAGAGTTGAGTTTGCTGCGGACTCAGTTGGGAAGACTGGGACCACACAGTCGAGTTTCATCCACTTAATGGATGCGTTTCTGAGAGTGTTGCTCAAATTTCATGACCAACACTGCAGGTGCCTGTATCTCTCGGGCCTGGTTGACGCCAGGATATATTATGAAAGGAAGCGTAGAGTACAGCCCTGTCATGTAGTCTCAGACCGAAATGGAAATCCGTAGCATCATCTTAATCATCCTCATTCCATTGATCAGCATTAAAAAAAAATGTCTCAAATTCTGTAGCCCTTCATGCCCTGCTCTCATGGTGACCTCAATTTCGATGTCCTCTCCACGTCTGTGGCCTTGGTTTGCTTCCGTCGGGGTCACCGGTATCGGCGAGTCCATGGGGGCTGTCGTTGGACGGACGTGGTGGCGCCCTCCGGAGGGAGAGCTCACTCACGCCTGCTCCGCGACTAAGCAATTATTGTCGTCAGTAGGGGACTTAGTAGGTGGTGTTAGGTGGTGTCCTGCGTATGTTAGATCAGAACAGGCGCCACTGAACACCACCGAATTGACTCGGCAGCAGTGCAGTGTCTCCTCCGGTGGGTTGCCTCTTGATGACTTGACATTGACTGCTCCCTGTGGATTGTTGGTGCCGGGGCTGCGGCGGGGCCGGCCGGCCTGTGGCTGTGGACGGATGTCGGAATGAGCGGCGTGGGTGCACTGCCTCTGAGGTGGCGCAGAGGTTGGGACAGCAAAAAATTAAAAAAAAAAAAACCAAAAAAAAAAACCCAACCTTTTTACGAAGAACGCTCTCCATTTACAAACTATTTTTGTGGGTATAAACAATTTTCTAACAGATTTGTAAGATATGGCATGTGTAAAAAGGTGATCACAAAAGTTTTTTATGGTCGAGAAAAAAAAAGAAAAGAAAAAGAAGACGAAAAGGTAAAAAGACAAAGAAAAGGAAACATCAGGAGAAGAATAGAAATAAACAAGACATCCATAACAAAAAAGAGAAGAAAAAAAACAGAGAGAAAGGAAGAGACTGAAGAAAAGAAAGATGAGATGAAGACAAAGAATCAGTGAACCACAGGAGATTAATCAATGACAAGAAATGTGAGAACACAAACAAAATTCACCTAAAAGAAGATTTACAGAGAAACAATGAACTGCAATGAATGTTACAAACACATACATTATTTTTTGCAATGAACTAAACCATACTGCCAACTGTATGTCTTCCCAATCAACAATTCATCACACTCCAAATGTAAAAGATCTCAGAATCATACCTAGGCTGTGGCCGGCCAGCGAAACCTCCCCACTGAAGGTGGGGTTGCGTGCCAGAAAGATCTGGAACAACCGGTTCATCTCCTGCCCCACTGTGTCACAGATTATCTGGAAAAAAAACAGAGTGACAAAAGTCACATACATTGTCAGAGAGCGTGACAGACAATCATGCTGAAGAAACATGTGCATGAACACATAGAAACATGGTAGTAACTAATGATTTACTTGCACACAACATAGCATGTTTACACACACACACACACACACACACACACCACACACACACACACACACACACACACACACACTGATATTCATTGCATTTAAAGTATGTTACTTACCCAGCAATCAACCATTTCAAACAACTGTAAAACCTTCTTAACAACAATTCAACAAGTGAAGTAAATCAAACACACACATACACATGCAAGCACATGTACAAAGGCACACAAACACAGGCACATACACACACACACACACACGCACCTACACCTACACACACATACACACACACACACACACACACACACACTCAGCAGAAAATCAAATAACAGAAACAGTTCAGACTGATTCTATTTGCGGAATCTTGAAATATAACAATAAAAATACGGAATTAAAATGTTGCTATTCATTCATACTATGTTTTTGCACAGTTCAAACCTTAGAAAGATTTACGAGCAACAAGACATCTTGCTTGTGCCTTTATGATTATAGATACAGCTGCCACTGAAAAGGACTCTAAGATATACACTGAAACCTCCTCACTGCAACGGCATTATGACCCAAATTAAAGTAAAGATCTATTCAAACAATAAGTTCTGATGTAACTCTATAAACTTTGCTTTCTTCATCTGTTTCTTTTCTGTAATATGCGCTCTGGGCTCTCGCGAGGTAAAGCGCTCTATAAATATCCCTTTACATTACATTACATTACATTACATTACAAACATGACAAGAAATGCAGAGTTCTTTTTTCAGGTCACAGAGTTCTTAACGATGAGTTGGGACATTTCAAAGATCTTCCATGTCATGTTGGCTTTCTGGAGTAATGCTGAAAGAAAAACGCTATCCACCCTAACAAGCTTACCGCTTACAACAACCCTATAAATTTCAAGAAGCAGTCTATAAAGAAAGGAACGGAACATGTAACATTTGTTTTCATTACAAACAAATACACCCCCTGCCTTCACAGAGAAAATGACGGAGCTTCTCTTCTCACCTGACAGTAAGCAGGACTGGTGTAGAAGAGAATGTCCATCAAGGTGTCGTTGACAAAGTCCCGCAGTTTGCGTGTGCTGGGCAGTGTGATGGACTTGAGGCGGCTGCAATGACACAGGCTGCACGGTCAGCAGTGAGAACCAATGCCCAGAGGCCAAGTCTGGTCCAGCGTTGGAAACCAGACTGCAGTTACACTTAGCTAACTGCTAGTTTAGTGAAATATAATGTGACGCATCTACCATGCTTTATTCGAGCATGTTAGTTTACTGCAGTTACACTTAGCTAACTGCTAGTTTGGTGAACTATGATGTGACGCATCTACCATGCTTTATTTGAGCATGTTAGTTTACTGCAGTTACACTTAGCTAACTGCTAGTTTGGTGAAATATAATGTGACGCATCTACCATGCTTTATTCGAGCATGTTAGTTTACTGCAGTTACACTTAGCTAACTGCTAGTTTGGTGAAATATAATGTGACGCATCTACCATGCTTTATTCGAGCATGTTAGTTTACTGCAGTTACACTTAGCTAACTGCTAGTTTGGTGAAATATGATGTGACGCATCTACCATGCTTTATTCGAGCATGTTAGTTTACTGCAGTTACACTTAGCTTATTGCTAGTTTGGTGAAATATGATGTGACGCATCTACCATGCTTTATTCGAGCATGTTAGTTTACTGCAGTTACACTTAGCTAACTGCTAGTTTGGTGAAATATGATGTGACGCATCTACCATGCTTTATTCGAGCATGTTAGTTTACTGCAGTTACACTTAGCTAACTGCTAGTTTGGTGAAATATGATGTGACGCATCTACCATGCTTTATTCGAGCATGTTAGTTTACTGCAGTTACACTTAGCTAACTGCTAGTTTGGTGAAATATGATGTGACGCATCTACCATGCTTTATTCGAGCATGTTAGTTTACTGCAGTTACACTTAGCTAACTGCTAGTTTGGTGAAATATGATGTGACGCATCTACCATGCTTTATTCGAGCATGTTAGTTTACTGCAGTTACACTTAGCTAACTGCTAGTTTGGTGAAATATGATGTGACGCATCTACCATGCTTTATTCAAGCATGTTAGTTTACTGCAGTTACACTTAGCTAACTGCTAGTTTGGTGAAATATAATGTGACGCATCTACCGTGCTTTATTCGAGCATGTTAGTTAAGGCCTTAAGATGCTGATTATGCTAAGGAAAATGAATGGAATGTGAAGTGTGTTTATAAGTGAAAGAGAGAGAGAGAGAGGGGGGGGGGGAGAGAGAGAGAGAGAGAGAGAGAGAGAGAGAGAGAGAGAGAGAGAGAGAGAGAGAGAGAGAGAGAGAGAGAAAGAGCGAGAGCGAGAGAAAGAGTGTGTGTGTGTACACGGGTACATATGTGGCTATATATGTATGCACACTGAAACATAAATACATTATGAATAGTAATAAAACACAATGATCACAGAATTTGAGACATACAGAACCAGATCCTACTGTTAAAAAAAAACAAAAAAACCCACTCTGTGATATAATTTTCAGCACACACAAATTTTACAGGAATTCAAGTACACCTATCTCTAGAATACAGCATTGCTCATCACATCAGTGAGGATTTAAAAGACTGATCCCTCCCCACACCAGCTCACTTGTCAACGCCCGTGGCCTCAGAGTGAACAGCCATGTGCCAGTGGACAGGTAAGAACTCCACTCGGTGGATGTGTCCGTTCTGAGCATAGGGTCCGAAGTGGGTCTTGATGAGGCCGTTGGCAATGGAGCGGAAGTCATCCACTGAAACACGTGCAGTCAGCAGTGTGAAGGACTGTCTACAACAAAACACCGGAGCTGTTGTGATGCATGGAAACTGTCACAGTCGTTGAAGCCTGCATGTACTTGTGTGCCAGTGCACTGCCGGCATGAGAGAGAGAGAGAGAGAGAGAGAGAGAGAGAGAGAGAGAGAGAGAGAGAGAGTGTGTGTGTGTGCGAGTGTGTGTGTGTGCGTGTCTGTGTGTGTGCGTGTGTGTGTGAGAGAGAGAGAGAGGGAGAGTGTTTGTTTGTGTGTGTGTGTGTGTGTGTGTGTGTGTGTGTGTGTGTGTGTGTGTGTGTGTGTGTGTGTGTGTGTATGTGTGTGTGTGTGTGTGTGTGTGTGAATTTGAGTAAGCATTCGTGTTGTGTGTATGTACTCCTGCATTCATGTGCGTGTGTTGGGCTACCGCGCGCCAAAATGGTCATGTCTCTTGTGTCCCAGCGAGCAAGTCCCTGAACAATTTAGGAATTTAACAAACTGAAAAATGCATTACCAAACTTACGTCCATACTTTCCGCAGACTTACACACACAGATGGCATACTCACAAACAGCCAAACAAAAAAGGAAGGAAGGCTCAGAGAATGAAAGAAAGAAGTATATGTCTTATTGGAGCTGAAAGAAGGAAGCAGGGAACAGGAAACAGAAGCAGAGGAGGCAGAGCATTCACAGGCTCACTGACTGAATTGAAACAAATCGAAGATCTCTCCAAATTCTGTCTGTTTTCTGGTGTGAAAAACTCAACCCCTAGACTAGCCTGTGTTTTCAAACCATTCTCTTTACTGTCCTTCCTCCATCATCTTCCCAGAAAAAAAAGAATGGAGTTATAAAAAGGAAAGACTTTCCTACCCCAAATGTAGACCCCAATCTCTGGATAAAGAGAAAATCAAATCCTAATCCATCTTCTGTGTGTGTGTGTGTGTGTGTGTGTGTGTGTGTGTGTGTGTGTGTGTGTGTGTGTGTGTGCATGTGTGTGCATGTGTGTGTGTGTGTGTGCTTTCTTGTGTTCGTGCCTTAGAACATGTGCATGTGTGCATGTGTGTGTGTGAGCATATGCGTGTGCCTGCACCCTTGGACACAGACTAACTTTCAAACAAACTGTAGACCTACTCACCACACTCAACGATGTTGCGGAAACGTACATCACACATATCTCCGATGCCATGCAACACAAACACCAGATGATCCACTTCTACTGCCTCCCCTGGAGAAGAAACAAACACAGTGATACAATTAAGTACGTGCTCATGTTAAATCATGAAATGAAATGGGAAGTGTAAAACCACCTGATTCACAACTTTAATTGTCTACCACACTTTTAACAAATGCTTGTGGTAGCTTAGCTCTCACACATGTCTGATGAACTTAAATGGTTTCAAATATTCAAAGACAAAGAACACAGAATGCTTGCAAATGAAATCAAAATTTTAAATTTGATAACCAATTGGAAGCAATCTTCATTTACTCTTGCACAAATATTTGTGTAGCAACCCTACAACTACTTTTAAAAACAATAAATGCAAAACTTCATTATCCACACACACACCCACACACACTAACAAGCAGACTACCAGGCAACCATCAGATTATAGGACACATCAATTTCCTAGAAAAAAGATTTTAACATAATTAAAGTATTTTCAAGTAAAAGACGCATTGATTGTTTTTGAGAAACTTGCAGACAGCAGATGTGTACTTGATACAATGAAACATGCAAATGCCACCAATCTGAACACATACTGCCAAAACAGTTTGTGGTGTGTATACCACACTAATGTGCAAACTGGATAATCAATGTTCAGAGCTGTGTCGACACAGACCCTGGGCCTGGTTCTCAGTCATACACACTGAGAGACTGTATGTTTGACTGAATGACAGGGAAACCAGTGATAAGCACCAGCAGGCAGCCCTTACATCAGCTCTACCTGTTTAAGCAACTCACTGCATAAACAAGAGCATGGCTTGGAAAGAGCATAAAGCTTGGTCTCTAACCAAGGATAAGCACTCTATAAGTACTCTCAAAAATAATTTTAGTAATAATAGTAACACACTCTAGGGCTCCCACAGAAAACACTACGCAATGGTGACACATATTGGCTTCATCTTCATTCAAAAAGAAAGCTGAATTATCACTGATTTTGGATTAGAGAGGCAGAATTCTTGGAACATGTACACACTGATGATGCATATGATTCTTTTAGCAAAGGGCAGTGTACAGAAACATGGTAACTCAATCAAAATCAAAATGATTCTAACAAATAAGGCTATGGATTCAAGCTGGCCAACACCTTGGGATATCCTACCTGACTTAACTACAAATGAGATGCTTCTCAACACACATAGCCCCATTTCAGAATTTGAGAAAAAAGATATGGACATACGATGGGAACAGATTCTTTCAAAGAAACAACTAAATGCCACTAATACGGTAGGTACAGAAATGAGACAGCAACAACACCAATATCAACAAAAACCTTAACAAAACACCCAAACAACCAACCAGCCAGCCAAACAAAATGAGTAAACAAGAAGCCCCATACCATCTTCTATGGTTCCAAAATCGTCCACTCCCCTCTTTACCACACGTGGCCTCATCTGATCACCCTGCAAACAATTCAGATTTGTCTTGACGTCATTCACCTCTGCTTAGATGCCATACATAAGTAACACACAGCCAAAAATGTTAATGGCAAAAACTGTATCACCATGGTTTTTTTTGTGACCAATACATTTAGTCAGATTATACCAGCTCATGCATTTGCACACACACACATGCACGCGCGCGCGCACACACACACACACACACACACACACACACACACACACACACACACACACACAGACACACACACACACATCAACACACACACACATGCTCACACACGCACACACACACGCACACACACCACACACACTCACACACACACACACACTTCAGTCTGATACTAGTTAAAGTGAAAAGACATTAAAGTACAAAATATGAATGAACACACACACACACACACACACACACACACACACACACACACACACACTGTTATGGGAAGCTCCCACTAACAGGTTGCTGGAGAGAAGAAAATACTGTCTGACAAAATGCAGCTTTAAACAGCAGTAATTGGCCGCATCTGCATGGTATTCATTGTCACAGTGAACATGCAAGTGTGCATGCATTTGTGTGTGTGTGTGTGTGTGTGTGTGTGTGTGTGTGTGTGTGTGTGTGTGTGTGTGTGTGTGTGTGTGTGTGCACGCGTGTATGTGTGTTCATGTGCAAAAGTATCAAGCCGACACTCTTACTAATCAATCACATAACATCCCGAGTAGCTTCCAATCAGTCTGGCACACCAAAGAAGACAAACACAAGTAGCTAAGAAGACGAGTCGTTCTTATTTTAATCTGTTGTCACACTTGCAGAGAGGAGAAGGGTGACAGGTGCACTCTAGGTTGAGAAAGGAAAGTGCCACTGTCTCTGAACTGATGAGAGAGAGAGAGAGAGAGAGAGAGAGAGAGAGAGAGAGAGAGAGAGAGAGAGAGAGAGAGAGAGAGAGAGAGAGAGAGAGAGAGAGACAGACAGACAGAGAGAGAGAGAGAGAGAGAAATTTACATATGTGTGTGTGTGCGCCCATATGTGCATTTGCTCACATGCATGCTTTCATTGTAATTAATTTCCATTATGCTCTGTTATGCAAGTGCTGATAAAAATGAAAAAGTTTACATACAATGGATCTCCTGTTCCTCGCTCCCTCTCTGTGTCTTTATGCGTATGTGTGTGAGTGTGTGTATGTGAGCGAGCGAGCGAGACAGAGAAAGAGTGAGAGGGAGAGAGAGAGAGTGTTATTTCACACTGAAAGTGTGCCTCAGAAAAAAAAGCAATACAGACTGCTTCAATCAAAGCATATTTCATATTCTGTCGCTAAATAGGCTGTGGAAGTGTTCCACATGAGACCCTCTTTCCAAAAAAAAAAAAAAAAAATTGAACTGGGCAAGTAATAGGTTTAAAAATGCAGCAAACAAAGATCAGTATTTGCACACCCACCCCGCATGCATGCACACACAGACACACGACACACATACACACACACACTCTACTCACACGCACATGCACGTATCTGTGTACCCCCTCACACAAGCATGACAAAAAATTTACCAGAAAGAACAGGAGCATAAAAGCAAACAAAACCCCACCACTTTTATACAAGTTAGAAAACAAAATGACAAAGCATTTACGATTACCAACAACAATGTACAGGCTATCTAAGTTGCTGGAAGTGAAATTAGTCAAGCATGTCAATGGATTTCTGGCACTGGCACAGGCAGAAAAGAAAACCAGACACTGTTGAGAATCATGCTGATGCTATGCAGTATGCTAAGCATTCACTGACTTTGGGTCCTGTTACTGCACAGCTTTCTGTAGCTGTCCAGCTTATGGAGCATTCACCTCAAATGTCATGCTTCTACCCTAGCCTTTGGAAGATGCAGAAAACTGATGAAATCCCAACATCTCTGGTCAAAGGTTTGATCCTGCTGTCATGTATCAGACGCTTCTCTGCTCTTCTTGTCTTCTTCAGAAACTGTTTCCCTCTGTATCCACAATATCACCATTCTTCACAAATGTCCTTCATTATTTCTCATATCCTCATAACTCATTCTCAACAAAATCAAGCTGAAAATGTGAGAACAGTTATTCTAATCAAGGACAATTAGATAATATCTGACAGGTCTTACAAGTGACAAGTGAACAGTTTCACTTTCATCAAGAAGTCATCTCTGTATGCAGACTAGTCTACAAACTCCTCAGTAGATCTGTTAAGCTAGAATTCACAGTGTGATGTGGTTAAAGCCGAATGAATGAAATAAATAAGCGAATTATGATCAGGAAACAGCTGGAAGGTGGTAGCTCATGCACAATACTTAGCAGCTGCCACACTGATGTATTCACCTAAAGTGCTTGTCAAGCCTTGAGTGTCTAACTAATCAGATCTGTCCCACTACTGTAAGTGTGAGTGTGTATGTGTGTGTGTGTGTGTGTGTGTGTGTGTGTGTGTGTGTGTATGTGTGTGTGTGTATGTGTGTTTGCATGTGTGTGGTGTTATACAGAGGTGTGTGTGTGTGTGTGTGTGTGTGTGTGTGTGTGTGTGTGTGTGTGTGTGTGTGTGTGTGTGTGATGTGTACAGGTGTGTGTGTGTGTGTGTGTGTGTGTGTGTGTGTGTGTGTGTGTGTGTGTGTGTTTGCATGTGTGTGGTGTTATACAGAGGTGTGTGTGCGGGTTTGGTGTGTGTGTGTGTGTGTGTGTGTGTGTGTGATGTGTACAGTGTGTGGTGTGTGTGTGTGTTGTGGTGTGTGTGTGTGTGTGTTGTGTGTGTACGAGAAGTGTGTGTGTGTGTGTGTGTGTGTGTGTGTGTTGTGTGTGTGTGTGTATGTGTACAGGTGTGTGTGTGTGTGTGTGTGGTGTGTGTGTGTGTGTGTGTGTGTGTGTGTGTGTGTTGTGTGTGTGGTGTGTACAAGGTGGTGTGTGTGTGTGTGTGTGTGTGTGTGTGTGTGTGTGTGTGTGTGTGTGTGTGTGTGTGTGTGTGTGTGTGGTGTGTGTGTGTGTGGTGTGTGTGTGTGTGTGGTTGTGCTTGGTAGAGTGCATGTGTGCACCTGTATGTGCATTGTATGTGCTGGAGTGCATGCATGTGTGTGCATGCATGCACGTGTGTGCATAAACTATTTCTAAATGCATGTGTAGGGCATGCACTGACCATATAATGCTTGCATGCCAACACCTCCACACGCAAGTAAGAGAGTTTGAATATTAGTTTGGAATAGCATTTCAGATGATGGTAACTATCTTAAAAAAAGAAGAAGGAAAAAAACACATCATATATAAACAAATGCTAAAAACAGTAAACAAATAAATGAATAGATAAAGACTCAAAGATGCATTATGTACATTCACCACATGTATAGAAAACCACACACACACACACACACACACACACACACACACACACACCGATCCAAAGTGTGTCATACAACCATGTGGTTGTAGTGGAGAGGGAGGTGAACAGGATGGAAGGTGGGGACCACTTGACAGATCTTTTGTCCTCTGACATGTCTTTATATTGGGTTCTTTGTATAAAGTCAGTGTGTGTATTTTGGGGCATTTGTACAAAGAGGAACAACATACTGTAAAGACACCAGATTTGAATTGTTCCTGATGGAAGTATCACCACTGACACTAAAAACCTGAGAGAGAAAGAGAGAGAAAGAGAGAAAAGGGTGGGAGGGAGTGTGAGGGGGAAGGTCAGGAGACAGATAGAAAGAGAGAGAGCGGGACAGAGAGAGAGAGAGAGAGAGAGAGAGAGAGAGAGAGAGAGAGAGAGAGAGAGAGAGAGGAGGAGGGAGTGTGAGAGGAAAGATGACAGGACGGAGGGAGGGAGAGGGGTGGGGGAGAGAGAGAGAGCAAGAGAGAGAGACAGCCAGCCTGCCAGGAGTGAGGGTGGAGGTTATGGTCTGTTCCTGTGGTCACATCAAGTTTTACTGAATTCCTCCGAAGTAAGCCAGCAGCCCAACTGCTTAGCCTACTTGTGACTTAACATTGAAAACTCTTCATGACCTGTGGTATTCAAACTTGACCAAAACAAATCAATATGCACCATGCATGTGTGACACATGGGAATTTGGAAGATAGGAATGGTGAGTACATTTTGGAGTAAGATGATAAAGATGGGAGTAGAAAAACAAAAAATAAGAAAACTGGAAACAGAAAAGTATTCATTGACAGCAGAAAGAAACTGGGACAAAGAAAAAAGATGAATGGGAAGGAATACAAGTTCTGAAATGAGACATCTATCTTAAAAGGTGATGAAAACACGCCAGGTCATTGCACTTCAAGCCACAGGAAAACAGCAATACACTGAAAACACAGAGCTTGAGACAACATGTGGGTGTGTGTGGGGAAGATGGGACGGGCTGATAGAGGGAAGGGGGATGGTGGAAGCAGTACAGCATGCGAAGAACTAAGCACAGCACAGCATGGTAGCATACATCATGCTGTGCTTACCACTGGCTGAAGTGTATGTCTTTGCTACAAGTAACGAGAGACACACATACATACACATGTGCACAGACACACATACACATGCACCAACACATATATGAGAACGGGGAAAAAATCTCATGTTTCCCTCTTTTTGTTGTTGTTGTATAATCTGTTAGGATATATTTATTAGACATCGTGCTTAGACTGGTCAGGTACTTTTTTCCCAGTTCCATATCACCATTACAGAATCTGACAAATCACAGAATAGCAGAATCTACGAAAATCTGAAGAAAAAAAAAAAGAAGAATTTTTTTTTGCAGGGTTTCAAACCTTAACTTCAAAGCCAACCACTTGTTTTTTCAGTACAACCAAACAAAGAAATATACCCTAGATGTTCCAGGTGTGTGCATGTTCGTGGGAAAATATGAGATGACTTGTGTACAGTCTTCTCACTGTCTTCCTTTTTCGCACCATTTTCAACTGGGGAGAGAGATCGCAGAGGGATCAGCTTGGCGACAGAAACAGTCATGACAGAGATGCAGCTGACCAACCAGATTTCTCTTCAATGTCTAAAGACGTGTTTTAGCTGTTTCTTCTTATGAAAGATTTTCTAAAAGGTCATGAGTGGTGTTGCTCAAAGTACACCTTTGACTAATCACAGAAAACACTGGTTTGGGGCTGCTTAGGGCATGAGCTGTAGATTACCTTCACTTTCACAATCACACTACAAAACCCACTCTCAGTGCATCACTGAAGCTTCATTGTTTTATTGACGGGGATAATTATTACACATAAATGTGCGTCAGATACGCAGACTATTCCTCTCGGACGCACTGGTTATCAAGTGAGTGCATCACAGAAACGTAAAGAATTTCCCCCTGATGCACTAAGTTTTGCCTAGACGCACTGAATTGTCAAGCAGTGCATCACACAAAAGGTTTCTTCATCAGCACTTGCTAAATCTTCATGTTTCGCTTTTGTTCGCCTCATGTCTTACAACACTCATGAGTCATAACAATAATAACAAAATTTGAACATACAACAAACTGAGTTCTGTTTTTGTAACTTATGATGTCATTTCATTATCATTTTCTTCGCATTAGCCTAGTACATATATCATACTAGCCAAACAGCGTGTAAGTCTGCCTGTCTGTTGGTCTCTGTCTCTCTCTCTCTGTCTGTCTGTGCCTGTTAGTGTAGATCAGTTTCTCTCTGCCTGTCTTCCCTACTCCACTGTTTCAGTCTGTCAGCACTATATATTTTGAGAGTGTTTCACAAACATGCGATCAGGCCCAGTCTGAGTGCCAGTCTGAGAGACCAATGTGTAAAAAAATGTTAGTAATAGTAGCCTTTCATATAATTGTTCATGACCTGTTTTTTTCCTTTTTTTTTTGCCAACAGGATGTGACCCTCTGGGCCTAAACGTTTTTGTGACCCTCTAAAACTTTTTCTGACCCCCTGAAATTTTGGGACTTACTTTCACGCGTTGAGTCTGACCCCCTAACTTCAAAGAAAAAATTAACACTGAATGAAAAGCATTTGTAAAGGGAAGTCACTCATATGAATGTATTCCCTGATGGGTGTGGCAGCATGAGCCTTCCTGAGTGGTCAGTTGTTGTTGTTTTTCACACTCTTTCTTGGAGATGATGGTTTCTGTAGTCTGATTCATACCCTGCTCTTCAGCTCAGAAAAAAAAAAAAAAAATCATGATCCAACTCTTAAGCTTGTCATGACCCTGACCCTGAACTGCATGCATTCTCATGATCATGGAGTCAACACCGGAAGTCTCAACCACGTTAAAAACAATTCGTGTGCCAAAAAATGGAGAACCCTGTGTCTGAATGTTCTTCTCTTGCCATGCAATTTGCTCATTATTGGTGGTGGTGCAGTATCTTCTCTATGGCATGGGTGTGGATCAGATGATATACAAGTCCGCTCAAATCTTGTGAATAACTCTTGTGTAGAACATGTACATATTCTTTAAAGCCCCACGCAAAAAATAATTTAACAAAAATCTGTCGAAACATTTACCATGTTTTCTTTTACATACAAATATCCAAATCTAAGTGTACAATCATGCACACAAACATAACTATAACACCTATAAATGCTGAGAGTTCTGACCACATTTTATATTATCATGATCTGCATATGTACAACAACAAAAACCTTGAATTTTTTTTTCAAAACCAATTTGACACCGAAAAAGAATCCACAGAGAACCAAGTGCATACTTTTACACAGCAGTGACACAGAACTCACCTTATAGGGCTGCTATTAAAAAAGAAGACAACATACAAGCCGTTGGATTATGATTCTATAACCAACATAACTAAGTGGAAGCGGTATTACTCTTTCAAGTCTAAAACATTAAGTGACATTATTACATGTGCTGGCAGTCAAACAAAGTGTATTACCTGTGACCTAAACAAAAGGATTATTACAGCTCCTTAGAGTAGTCTAATCATTTACTGAAAAGAGTACTGCTTCACCTCACAATTAAACAGATATCTACATTTGATGATGGAAGTACCTTGTACCAGAGAAATGTTCAATGATTTCATACATTCTGGACCCAAATAACAATTTTTCTTTCATGATTCAGTCAGAGCTGTTTTTACTTGTCAAATAAGTTTGTAACAGGCAACATTCAGAAATATTTGTGACACAAGGAGTGGGATAAACAAACTGCTTTTCACACAATTTCTGTACTGGACGAACAAAGCGTTCGCATTTTATTGGACATCTTTCAAAGCCAACCATACATACATATGCATGCACCACATTCTCTTGCATTAAAGATCAGAAACAGCAGTTTGTCTCCCATCCCTAATGTTTTCCCTGAACAGGTCCATTAAGCAGATCCTGTTCCAAACCTCTTCCACATCCATCTTTTCCCCAATCAAAAGGCTGCTGAGTGAACCAACCCCTGGGAAAGAAATTCGCCAGTAAAAAACATAAGATGAAAGAAGAAAAAAATAGGTTAATGTGTTCTCACACAGAAAGGAAAAAAAGAGTTCAAGCAAAAAGGAGTTCAAGATCAGTGACTAGAGTTCAAAACCTTGATGAAAAACAACCATTATTTCTGGCCATTCAGGTTCACACAACACAAATCTGACTCATCTCATTCATTTGTCATCTGGTGAGAAACCCTGGTACTCTTAAATCTAGAATCGGACAAGAAAACCCAACAGGCAAATCTACTTTTTGATCTGACTGGTTCTAGGTATACAAATATGGTGCAGTAGTTTTGATAATTGTGATACCTGTTTCTCAGCAAGCAAGCTATCTCTCTTTTTGCTGGACAGTAAAAGTGTTGTCATTTTATAACAAACACACTTTATCCACCAATATTGCATGATTGTTAAAATGTGAATGAGTGAAGGTGGAAGAAATAAAACGTTACTCTAAAGTGAAAATTATGCTATACTGTTGTCTATATAATTTCTTGGATACACGGTGCAATGCTGCCTGTAAAGTGGGGTAAATTAATGCTGCACACTGAACTAAACCAGCTCTGATTCCTGTAAATGGGGTGGGGTGGGGGTTATTTATCTAGAATATACATGTTGTCAGTTTTGTTGAGGTTTTAATCAGGGGTCTTTTTCAGCCACCATCACACTGAAACTGCAGTGAACATCAACATGCAACTAAGTAGCCGTGATCATCACAACTAAATTTTGGTCAGCTCTCTAAATTTCTGAGCGTGAGAACTCTCCAACTCTGAGGAAGTAGCTGAAACATAATTTTTAGCACCTTCATGCAGATGACGTTCCCATCCGCTCACAGCGAAACAGTTTCACAGGCTGTAAATCACAATGCAAGCTGGGCCAAGGACAACACAGCGCATGCCATAAGACAGTTTGCAAGGTTTGTTTCCAGTGTGTTTGTGGCAGTGTGTCTGTTTCTTCATGCTACTATCCTGGCAAGTCAGATCTTCACTGATCAGTTGTCACTCCTTCCCTTCACATAATCAGTCTCACACAGCAACTCAAACAGTCTAGTGGCAACCACATCGATAAGAGACCAACAAGTGTGGGTGGTGAATAAAACTGGCCTTACTACCTTTGGCTTTGTAGGTAAGGAAGGGAAGGGGTGAGGAGGGTAGTGGGAGTAGCAATGACAGTAACTGCCAATTCAGTCTAGCTCTCTCTCTCTCTCTCTCGCTTTCTCTCTCCAGGAGGGAAGAGGGGTGAAGGTGGAGGTTGGGTGGGGGCAGGGTGGGAGGGGGGATAGGATGGAATGGGGGAGGGAGTTATGGACCGGGGAAGCCAGGTTAAAACGCTAATGAGTAACAAAACCTACATAACCATGGCCATCTAAAGGAACCCTTACCACAACCAACAATACTCAACATCAATACCACACTACAGCAGCTACACAGGGACCCACAACTCTTCACAAGACAATTCATTCACAGTACCATACCAATCCTCAAGACCACACCTTTCTAGACTGACCAAATCTATCGAGCTACGTAAGCAGGCAAGAAAAGGGGAAGGAAAAATGTCTTCTGTACAGCCATATCAGTCAGTCAAGCATCAACCAAAAACAAAGCAGGGAAAGAGGAGAACGGTTCCTGACCTGCACGTTCCCCCACTCATCGGGCTGGGAGGAGGCCTGGAAGTGAACGAAGACGTTGGGGTTGTGCATCACAATGGTGTCCTTGCCTGGCAGCTCTATCCTCTTGTGCCACTCGTTCCGCTCCATTGCGTTCTTGTACTCCACCTGAGCATACAAAATATCGACTTTTTCATGATCGTTTATACCTGTGGTAGAGAACAGAGAAGCACACATAAGAAACAGTGGTTACTGCATTATTATCATTATAAAAAAAAGAAAGAAGACCCTTCAACTCCCTGATGCCTGAGTGTGTGTCACAGACCTTTTTAACCCAATGCTACCGGATTGACTGAGATCAACCGCAAGATTTCCTCCTACTGAACACCGGATCGACCAAGGTTGACCACTGAATACTAGGTCAACTACTTTCACTTTCACCATCACATATCCCAGAATGCAATCACGACAGAAGTCTTCCGGTACGGCCGTTTCTGGACGCCATTTTGGTTTTTGTTGCACAAGTTTTGGTGGAGTAGATTTGCTGCTGTGAATTTTCAAGTTCAGCTTTTTTTCGCACGAAGATTTTCGGGAAAATGGCGGATCAAGTAACTATGCAACTTGTAGAATTCATTTTCTGATGTGATAGTGATGAAGACAGCGTATTTGAGGGCTACACTCTTGAAGAAGATTTGAAGTGAGACGATTCGGATGTCGATCTTGACCTAGTTTAAAAAAAGATAGACTGCTGACTGATTTCGAGGCCGGAATCGATAATGATTCAGGCGATGATAATGACAATGTCGAACTGTCCATTGCTGCTGGGTCCAGCCCCCAAAAAAAGAAAATTCGAAAAACAAAAGTTGCTAGAGATTCTTTAATTGTTGACTGGAGTTGTAGGCTACAAGAAGTGAAGCCTCCAAAAAGTTTCGCTTGTTTTGACAGCCAGGATACCGGGTCAGTCAGTGGGAGTGTCCCATGATTTGCCTGTGGAGCGTCACCTTTAGCCTTTTGATTTCAGAGGAATTTTGGCAGACTTTAGCGAGAAACAAATTTATTTGTGCACAAAAGCAAGCAAAAAAGGATGAGCATAAACTCTGGCCTAAATCAATAACTGCCTCATTTATCAAAAAGCAAAGACGAGATGGACAAGAGGTACATCATCACCAGTGTGTGTGTGTCGGGGGTGGGGTGGGGTGGGGGGGGTCGATTGCTTAGTGCACTTGTGCAAAAGCACATTTTCGCTGAATTCCATCACAATTTCAAGTCCAGTATCCAGTAAACTGTTTGTGTTAATTTTTTTCCCCTCAGTAGTTAGAAGACAAATCTTCTTGTATGTGATGCCTTCAGTTTAACAAAATTGTTGAAGTTTGGGTTTTTTTTTCCCTTCACCACATAACTTGATTATTTAGTGTGCAGACCATAATTATTGATTGACTTAATTTTGTTCCTGAAGGTTTCAGTACTTTGTTTAGACTTGGAAAATCACTGTGTGTCCTAATCCATGACAATCTGTTGGTACAGTGAATTTAGGGAAAATTGTTTTAGCACCGAGAACACCAGAACACCGAAGTCGAGTTAGTCTGTTTGTTTTTCTTCTTTTTTCCTCATGTACCAGTTCACTATGTATGTGGAAAAATGGATGGTTTGGATGGAGTGATGTCTTTGAATTTCTTTCATTACTTTTATAGAATAGATGACTGAAAAGCAAATTTTTTTTTTATTGAGGTTTCTTTATGGCAAGTGTGTAAGTGTTGCGGAGTTACCTCCCTTGGCATGGTACTCTCCTAGTCATGTAGCACAAAGTCATGCGGCAGGCAGAGGGTTAATTCACAAGCTAACTCCCTCACCCTCCCTGCACCTACGACCACGAAATCAATGTATCTGACACATCGTTTTGTGCCACAATTCCTCTATACATGTTCCCCTTCCGGCTTCTCTCTTATGTTCCGCTTCTGGCTTCTCTCCTTCACTCTCACAAACACACACACACACCTCCTCTACGAACACACACACATACATCCCTTCTGTTTGTGATCCAGCTCACTTCCTACCTTCCTCTCTTCCATCCACCTTCCTGTCATTCTCTCTGTCTCACGTCTTTCTTCTTCCTGCTCTGTGTCTTTGAACCGCGCTCACTTGCTCTTTTGTTTACCGTTTTTCTCAGGCTGACTGCTCTCAGGGGAGTTCTGTTTTGCACATTCTTTGCTTGCTGTTTGTACCTGAGAAGACATCTGTCAAAAATTTACTTGTCTGTTTTGTATTGTAAATCAAATCTACTTTGATTTGGACCTTGTATTGTGTGTTCATTTGCATTTTGCCGCATAAAATTTTTAGGAAGAAGAAGAAGAAAATGAAGACAAGGTTACACTGGATTCATGGACAGATTCTACATCCTTACCAGCAAAGAATTTGTTTCAACAGCATAGCTGTGTTCTTTGACACTCTCCCCCAATCTCTGTCTTTAAAAACCATCATACAACATGATCATTGGCCAACCTCCAAAAGCTGTGCCTGTGCCTCGCTATAGGGCACATAGCGATTGTCTCCCTCCCGCTTGTAGAACCAAGAGCAGCGCTGGATGGCGGCAGGCTCCTCCTCCCAGTACACTGCACGACGGAGGCGAGCCTGGATTTCCACGTTGTACCGACCTCCATCTGTACTGACTACCTCAGATGCCCCTCCATTCTGTTCTGTAAACACAATGCCCACATGATGACCACACTGTGATTTTCATAGAAGAAAACTGAACATGTTTAAGTTTAAGAGCTGAGCATACACCACATAGTTACACACACAAACATGGTTCATTTGCCTGCGACCAGTGAACATGACCAGTCTTGCTTATGTGTACATTATTTTCTTTGTATCATCTTGGGTCCTTGCATCACCTAAGCAGGGACCACTGTCTTGATAATGGGACATTCATAAGCTCCCTGACAGGTAAGTCTCCGAGTGATTCATTAAAACACAGCACAATTAGGGAATCTTTAAGTGAGTAATAAATGGCACTGAAACAGTATGTATGATGGAAGATGAGGAAACAAAACATGTACATGCTTTTGCATGCATGCCTTTGCACAGCTGCAGGTCCAATATATGAAATGCATCTACATACCAACAATCACCCTACGAGTCCAATGTACACTAAAATTCATACCAGCAGATCCATACCTTTGACAAACTGTTCTTCCAGCTTGCCGGAGTCCAGGGCCGAGAAGGTGTACCAGACGTCCTGACCTTCCACCATCTTCCTGTAGCACCAGTGGTGACGCACCGCCTGGTAGAAGCCCACCCCTGGCACCATCATACCAGGCACCGCCGGGGGCTGGTAAGCAGGGGTGGGGCCAGGAGGGGGCATTCCTGCTCCCAGAAAAGCAGAAGACTCCGGAGGTGGAGGAGCATTGCTGGATGAAGCTGGAATCATGAATGAGGAAGAAGTGGGCGGAGGTGGTGGTGGCGTGTTGTACATGGATGGGGATGAATTGTCTCCCTGCATTTGTGAAGTGGGATTGGGAGAGGCGTATGTTCCTGCAGGGGGCTGAGCGTATCGCAAGGGGCCTTTCTGTCGGTAGATGTTTGTGCCTCCTTTGTCTGAAAATCATTTACACAAGTTTAACATGATCAATACCAGTACAATTTTCAAACACACTAATGTCTGGTGGATGAAGTCTGAAGAACACGAAACAGTAAGACCAATAATCGTGTAACCTTCTCTTTCATTTTGTTTTCTTTTTACTTTTAATCATTTCATGCCAACAGTCAGAAAAGCTAGCAATCAATTTCAAAACACCACCTGTTTCAAAACAAAATGTCTGACAGATACGATACTCTTATTCACAATTTGTTATAATCCAAATTGATACCATCTATTTTGAGAAAGAAGTTCAAGATATGAAAATGATAAAATACAAACTTTAAATATTCTGCACCCAAACCAAACTTGCTTACCACTGGCGTGCGCACGCGCGCGCACACACACACACACACACACACACACACACACACACACACACACACACGCGCAAAACAAACCTCAAGCGAACAATTCCCTCAAGATGGTATGGTGACCAACTTTTTTATGAAGTAGAAACTCACCTCCAGAGGAAGGAGGTCCTATACCCATAGGGGGCACTCCAGGTGCAGACGACGCGGGTGGGAGTGCGGATGTGGACCCTGACCCCCAGACGGGGGAGGGCCAGGGGGATGACCGGCCCCTGGGGCAGAACCGATCCTCCTAAGGTCTGCACTGGAGGAAAAGTGGGAGGCTGGGAATGAGGTGGAGGGGCCTGCCCAACATGTGCAAATGGGTCGCTGGCTCCCGGGGTGGCACCCTGAAAGAAAGTGGGGTGGCTCATGGGCCCCTGCGGTTGTGCCCTGGGTGCCGGAGGTCCACCTCTAGGCAGTGCCCCTGTTGGGGGCCCCTGGCCCACAAAGCTGTCAGCTTCACAGTCTTCTTCTGAAATGGCCACCAGAAAACTTTCAGGTCAATTCACAAAATAGTATATCCAGTTAAAAAAAAAAAGTGTACCAAATACAGCATAAAAGTAAACAAGCAGAAGCAGGGTGTGTTCATTCCCAAGGACAGACAAGAAATGAAAGACGAGTTTACATTTAACATGAGTGATGTATACCTCAAGGGAGGTCAGTCTGGAAGTCCTAGCTCTCTTGAGGCAACACTAAAAGATGGATCTATCTCCCTTCTCTCACTAAAAAATGTTAAGGAATGTAGTGATTGGCTAGGGCGTTCTTCATACCAACAAGGAAAACAGTACTTGCTTCGATAGCAAAGTATGAGAGAAAACATATTTAGAAAAAAAAGCTCTTTAACAAATGTTCTTTTCAATATTCGTCATCTGGATGAAAAGCAAATTTATCTTTTCTGCAACTACAACAAAGCCAAATAGATACACTGTGAAACACCCTAAAACCACATTAACAAACACACAATGCAACACACAGAGAGCATTTTTATTTTTTTACATAGGGCATACTTACTTTTTATGACATCATAATTCTCATGACATGAATGAAAACAACAAAAAACAGATCAAGTACCTCTGCCCCTCGTCTTAAAACAGGAACCAATCACACACACACACACACACACACACACACACACACACACACACACACACACACACACACACACACTTGAGAGCATAGAGATGCTTTTAGCGTTAACAGATTTACTGGAAAAATGGATGAGGTAAAACAATACAGTTACACATAAAGGCTTCTATGTGCTGAAAGACAGTTACCCCCCTCCCCTACCCCCCCCCCCCCCCCCCTTCCCCAGGAAACTCCTTCATTTACATTATCAAGGGTTGGGTTCCTGAGGAGATACTGAGAGTCCACATTCAGCAAAATAAGAAAAAACAAACAATTCATTGGCTTGATAATTTGAATGCTGCTGAACATCGTGTTCAGCAACATTCAAATTGTATCAAGCCTATGAAGTCTAAGACAAAATCTGATAATGACAATATATCTACAGATAGATCAAATAATAATCCTGGCAAACAAAGTCCTTGAAGTCATATCTAACACACAGAGTAATACACACAGATTACATGCATACACACATGCACGCTCTCTCTCTTTCTGACTCTCCCTCTTTCTCTCTCTCTCTCACACACACACACACACACACACACACACACACACACACACACACACACATACACACACACTTTTACATACTCAGACCCACTAACAGTTAGAAATGGTGAAACATGCAATGTTTAGCAATTTCCATGTTTAGCAACTTCCATCATCTCCGATTCTTTTCAGCAACTTGAACTAGTTTTATGTCCAGAAGATATGTTTTCATTCATAGGTTGCTGATCAACTTCAGGGCATAATGAGCATAAGCTACACTTCAGTTTGCAATCTTCATACACTCTGGATGTTTTCTTTTCTTTTAATCTGAATGTTCCCTTAATGTTTCTTGCTTGCTTGTGCATCTGTAGGCATTGGTAGTTCTTTCCATGCAGAAGTTAACATCTCACTACTGCCAAGCACTGGTTATGTCTTCTTTATGGATTTCATATTCCTGAAGCCCCCAGATATTGTGAGCAACATTTGCTTGCTGCCCAAATTCCAACATCCACTGAGCCGTGTTCATCAGCACTGTGAGTACATGAGTGCCATGACCTGTGAGTCACATCCTCATGATATAAGTGGCATCAAGCATACATTGTCCTGAAAAGCCTTTCAGATATTTGCTGTGTTCAGTCAAGCTTGCCAAGTAATGCATGTGGATCACTATATCTGCTGTCAACAAAGTATAGTAATGAAACTTTTGTGGTCTCCCCCCATCCTTCCTCCCCCCCCCCCCCCCCCCCCCCCAATCCCTGGCCCCCTCCCAAACACATTCGATTCTGAAGTCCATGCTTACAGCATGGAGCGTGCTGAACTATGACCATTGACCATTTTCATGTTAGTAATTAGCATTCCACTTTTTTTATGCTGCTTCTCTCAATTTTCTTTTAGTGTGGCCTGTGGGATATTCTACATGCTTTTCAAGTCTGTCCTTTTCATGCATTATGCGTTTGGTACCATATGTGTAAATGTGACCCTAGGCATAATTTCATCAACTCATAAGATTTTCTGTTCTCATTCTATAATTCATAGTTTAAACTCAAAATATTCAAATCACAGAATAATAATAACAATAATAATGATAATAGTAATGA
>CM031597.1:115446343-115503843 GCA_018398815.1 Conus ventricosus | reverse complement strand
GGGCCGAGTAGTTGGTATCCTACATAACATTTGATCAGGACAGGCCCCAAAGTGACTCTGAAGTTTTACACTAGATGTCTAATAATACACTTCTATTAACTGAATGAACTGCATGAAATAGTACTAAAACAGAACTAAATGAATGAAAACTGTATGTATTTTGTCGGCTGTAAAACATGCTTTGCGGGTCTTCACTCAAATATCAATTTTATTACATTCACAGTTTTTTTCTTTTGTTTTGTCAATTGATCTATGAAATGATAAAGCAGGTAGAATATATATTGATTTGTTGGTACTGAAACTTGATTTTATTCAATCAATGTTTGTAATTACTAAGTATTTAGGCAATATCCACAATTTTTCGCTTTTTCTTTCTTCTTCTTCTTCCTAAAATACTGGTTCACTCAAAAACGAGTAGGTCACCAGCGCGCATGTTAAAAAGTAAAATAAAATAGCATAAAACAGTGCGACTCAGACTGGGGCTTCACTGGGGACATACTATTCATGAACTGAAGCTCAACAAATCGCAGAAAGCTTCTTTACAGCGAGCAGACGATTTTTTTCTGGGAAAAATTTCTTTATTTTCACGGCCAAAGTCTAACCTTCAATCTGAAGCATTTACTGATTTACCCTCGAACAGATGTTTTGTCACGGTAGCCTAACTCCGAACCAGATGCATCAGTCTTTGTGTCTGAGGGGGTCAGTCCCGTCAGTGCGAGTACTGACCACCGGGAAATCACTGCTTGTGACTATCTGATCTCGCCGATTAGCATTCATTCGCTGTGACATCGAGTCTCATTCGATTCATCGATTGTGATATATGATTGTCAACAAACCAACACGATAGCGATCATATGGAAGTCATTACACACGAAAAGAAAGGAAAAGAATATACAAACCTAAGATTGACTGTTCTGGTTGAACAACAGGCATCAGAAAATTGGGCTGATCTGGTGGATTGAGAGTAAGCCCCCACCAGGAGGCATCAAGAGGAGTGGAGGTGGGGTGGGTTCTTTCTTATTTTTGTCAGCCATGACACACGTCTACAGATAACTAGGCCTTACCGGAAGGGAAACCGACGTGTCGAAAACAGCTTCGGAAAGAGTGATCTCCCATTGGGCAAACCTGGGGGGGGGGGGGGGGGGGGGGGGGGGGGGGGGGGGGGGGGAAATGAATCTCTGTTCGGTAGAAAACGAAACTAGAAGTAGAAGAAACGGTCATCGCCCACTTGTCAACATTCACATGCATGCAATGGCTACAACCCATCTCACTCCTCCTTCCCTTTTCGGTTTCCCCACTTCATAAAAACAGGTTAAGTATATTTACAAACTTAGCAAGGGTGATTATTATAAGTTTAGAAAGATTGTAAATGATCATGATTGGTCTGTGATGTCAGAAATGAATAGCGAAGAGAGTTGGAACTACATAAAAAGATTACTGCATAATGGTATGGAGAAATGTATCCCTAAAGTTAAAGTTAGGGATACTAAAAAAGTACAACCTGTATGGATGAATAAGACAGCGTTCAGATGTATCAAAAAGAAATATAAACTATTCAAAAGATACCTTACGACTAAATCAGGTTATGCTTATCTGAAATACATAAAGGAAAGAAACAAATGTAAAAAGTTGTTAAAAAGAATAAGAAGAGATTATGAGAAGCAGATCGCCAATGAAGGTAAAATAAATCCAAAAAAGTTTTGGAGGTATGTGCAACAGCAAATGAAAATGAGTACAGGTGTAAGTGCATTAAAGAGACTGATGGTACATTTGCGGTGGATGACATGGATAAGGCTCAAATGTTAAATACATTTTTTTCAAGTGTATTTACCCAAGAAAATTTATGCGATATTCCGGACTTGAGAGAAGGATGTTATTCAAATGGGGTAATGTTAACAGAAATTCGAGTCACTCCCAAAGCTGTGGAGAGTAAATTAAAACAACTTAACCCAAATAAGGCACAGGGTCCTGATTTATTGCCACCAAGGGTACTAAAAGAGCTATGTGAGGAACTATCTGTTCCACTGTGTTCATTTTTTAATAAGACACTTGAAACTGGTGTATTACCTGAAGACTGGAAAACGGCAGAGGTGACAGCGATTTTTAAGAAAGGTACAAATGTGAACCGAGCAACTACAGACCTGTAAGTCTTACTTGTATCTTATGCAAGGTTTTAGAAAGTATTGTCAGAGACTCAATGGTCTCCTATTTTACAGATAATAATTTATATTCTAAATGTCAGCATGGTTTTCGAAAAAAACGATCATGTGTCACACAGCTGTTAGAGGTTATGGAGGATATAACAACAATGCTAGATGGCAGACAAGGAATTGATATCATATACATGGATTTTAGAAAAGCTTTTGATACGGTTCCGCATAAGAGACTCCATATAAAGCTAGCAGCATACGGTATTGGTGGCACCTTATTAAAATGGATCAAAAACTTTCTGAGTGATAGAACTCAACAAGTCAGAGTAGGGGCAGCCAAATCAAAGAAATGTAATGTACTTAGTGGTATCCCTCAAGGAAGTATATTGGGACCGGTTCTTTTCACTATTTTTATAAATGATCTACCAGACAACCTTGTCAGTCCATGTAAAATATTCGCAGATGATACTAAGATTTACAATTGTACATCAAAGAGTACTTGTATTCAAAACGATATCTACAAACTGCAAGAGTGGTCTGAGTCGTGGAATCTGTATTTCAACATGACCAAGTGTGGTGTATTGCACGTCAGGAATAATAATCAAAATAATGAATATAAAATGATGGAGAATGATGTTTATCACCAAGTAGTGGCTCTTACTGAAGAAAAAGACTTGGGTGTTACCTTCGATAGCAGGTTGTCATTTGACCCTCACTTACAGAGAGTGGTAAATAAAGCTAACCAGATGTTAGGTATCATAAAAAGGAGTTTTACTTATTTAGATAAAGATACTTTTTTGAAATTATACAAAGCTTTTGTCAGGCCACATTTGGAGTATGCTAATGTGATTTGGAGCCCTTTTTTAAAGCGTCAATCAATAATGTTAGAAAAGGTTCAAAGACGAGCTACCAAATTGCTGAAGCATTGCAAAAACTTATCATATAATGAAAGATTGAAATATTTGAATCTGCACTCGCTGAGGGGAAGAAGGATCAGAGGTGACCTAATTCAAGTTTATAAGATCTTTAATGGCTATGAAGATATTGACATTGAGACATTCTTTTCTGTTGCACAAACTTCGAGTACTAGAAACTCTGAAGGAAAGATTTTTATAAAGCACTGTAACACTAATCAACGTAAATTTTCATTTTCTTATAGAGTTGCTAACCACTGGAATGAAATACCTACTACCATTAAATTTGCACCTGATATTAATACTTTCAAGAATTTTCTAGACAATGATTCAAAATTTAGAGAATTGTTTCATGACTATGATGGATTGCAATGAAGATATTAATTGTAGCATGCCATATGACCCAAAAAGTGAAGAAATTTAGAGGGGACACATGATAGACCGCGAGGTCTAGGCTAATGAAGCCAGTCCCTACTACTACTACTACTACTACTACATACCTGGAATCATCTAGGGGAGGATATCGTCAGTGCAGGCTCTGTCAGTGCATTTACATCAGCACTTGGCAGATCAACATCGCCTGCCTACTAGCATCCTGACAGCAGTAGAGCTTTTAGCCAGCTTTTTGTGTCTTTTTTTTTAACCTGTAGATAACCTGTTGTGGCTACTCACAGAGACCTTAACCCAGTAGAAGATTGTGAGGACAAAGTGGTGGCTTTTTAAACTATTTTTGCGCTCTCCCCATTCCGTCGCGTTTATAGCCGTTGATTGGCTCCTGCGACGTATTGTTCCAGATCCAGATCCAGATTCTTTCCCTCTCTCCGTGTCTCATAGTGAATGATTACATTCATGTAACAAAATTGCCGAAAATTTACAGCTGTCTCGTCAGATTAAAATACTCCTTAGTTTGCACTGTTTTGTACTTTTGCATTTTGACTTGTTTTCAGAAAGCCACAGTCTAATTAAGTCGCCAGTTATCTCAGGTTAGTGATGGGTTCCATGCGGGTACGAATTGCCAGAATAGATGAAAAGCCGGTCTTTGTCCGATGACCTTGGGCTAAAATCTTCAGCATCGGCTGGGGTGTTGAAGACCAACTGTGTTTTGTCGTGTAATTTGTTTGTCCGTGTTGTTTGGCGGACCAACTAAGAATTATTTTTAAAATTTGTCTACAAACCCGCTAAGTCAATCAATCCGTTAATGTCACTTGAGCGCCATTGTGAATCCGTTTTCTCATTTCTTTCCATGATAGAGCAGGGTGCTACAGACCGTGTGTTAGTGTGCGCACGCGCGTGTAAATGTCACTTGATGAGGCCGACAATTTTCGTATGAAAAGGTCCTGTATTATCATTATTTTTAATTAAACTTTGGTTTTCATCACTGAACATAACATATGTGAACTTTGATGATTTCGGTTTTTACTAGCAACTTTCGATATTGATCTATACATAGGCTTGCTGCCAGGACTCCAGCGAGCGAAGCTGCGAGCCACAGCATGGTACTGACGGAAAGAGTCAACAGATGGTTTGTGGATTAACCGCGGAGGATTACATGTATTGTACAGATGCCATCAATATCATCTGTGGTATTAACCCACTTCTCATTTAAATCAGATATTCTGTCCAGCTGTTGATCAGGGAAGGGAAGAGCTGAAAACTGCGAGCGCTGTTTGTTCTTGAGTCGTGAGTCTTAAGTATATTTTGTGTGGACATTCTAATTATTCACAATAGGTGGGCGTACACACACACACACACACACACACACACACACACACACACACACACACACAGAGAGAGAGAGAGAGAGAGAGAGAGAGAGAGAGAGAGAGAGAGAGAGAGAGAGAGAGAATCTGGAGTGGGGTTGTGGACTCTGTCCAGTGTAAAGCACTGTGTTGTTCGTTGCCCTTCAGCGTATTCCCAGTTTGATGTAGATCTATTGGACTATTTTCTGTCCTGTGTGAAACGCTATTTAGTTCGTTGCCACCGAGACTATCATTCGGCCGTATTGGAATTTATACGCTTCTCAATGGTTAAGTTTGATTTTTTATTTTGAGGATTTTTCTTCTTCTTTTTCTTTCTTTCTTTCTTTCTTTCTTTCTTTCTTTCTTTTCTTTTCTTTTCTTTTTCTTTTTATTATTATTTTTTTGATTGGAGAAGACTCCAGTTCTGAGTCACCAGTCAAACATCACTGGATTGGCTTCAGGATCGACGTCACACAGCGGGGTGGGGTTGGAGTGCGGGTGGGAACGATTGAAAGTGATGAAAATAAGCGTAGACTACAGCCCTGTCATGCAGTCTAAGACCGGGAGGAAAATCCGTAACATCACCTTACAATGAACATAAAAAAATATGCCCCCATCCCCTCCACCTCAATAATTTGAAACACACACACACACACACACACACACACACACACACACTGAAAAACAGAGAAGGAAGAAAGAGGTGGCGAGGATTTTAGTTAAAGCATCCACACACAGCACAAGACCATGACACTTGAAGCACAGTAGGCACTTAAAACTTGTCTTACAGCAGACAGCGTGCATAGTATATGGATTACGGCTCAGTCCATAGAAAGTATATAGACTCAAAACGTGTGTGTATCATTGTTCACACAAACTATCCATATCACGTGTTTGTCGAATGTCCAGTTTTATTGTCAGAACATGAAATATTCGATATGGACTTCTTTCATGGATGTAATAATGTCACGGACGACCCACAACCTCCCTCCCCTTTCCTTTTTCTTTCTTTCTTTCTATCCCATCTTTTTCTTTTCTTTATGCCTTTTTCTCGTCTGATGTCGCAATTGTGAAGTGATATAGTGAAATAAAAGATTCAACTTTCTTTGTACACCACTTCGATCAAACCGACTTCAAGCAATACAGCAAATTCCATGATCTCCTTCTGGACAGAGTGAAGAGTCTGAATGTTGATCAGATGAAGAAATAAATTATGTCTGCAGCTCCTACAGACCTTGACTCCCACTGTGTTGTCTGACTATGCAACTGCAAGTACTTGCATGCCATTCTCAGGGGGCGAGGGGGAATCTATCCAATCATCTTCTGATTTTGTTGTGCACTTCAAGAGCTTGTCCAGGGCGAAACTGTCACAGTTGTCATACCTTGTGTTTATCCTGAAGCCTGTCTTGGTCATGCCAGCTACCAACGCATCAAGTTAGCGGACGTTGAGAGGGGTCAAGATCTAACATCGAACAAGGAAAGCAGAGGAGCGTCCGATTATCCGCATGTTGTCGCATGTACCCTAGTCACGGACTGACGCTCTGTACCTCAGCTCTGTGGCCAATGCCTAATCGAATTCACAGCACACACACACACACACACACACACACACACACCACACACACACACACACACACACATACACACACACACACAGAGAAAGTGTTTGACTCTTCCACAAGCACGGATATACCCCGACCTACATCCACAAGCACGGACACAGAGAGAGAGAGAGAGAGAGAGAGAGAGAGAGAGAGAGAGAGAGAGAGAGAGAGAGAGAGAAAGAGAGAGAGAGAGAGAATGTCGTCTGCCATGTAAACCCTTATTTGGAAAATTTCTTGCACAAGAAATAAATAAAAAAAAATAAATAAATCAACAGTTTCACAAATGAATGGCATGTCAGCTGAAGCGTTGTGCCTTCTAAACATTGGAGAAATGGGGTACGGGGACTAATGAATTTCCAAGGCGCAGAAGCATTTCTAACTGATCCGAATTGAACGATCACACGTCAAGGAAGGCATCAACAAGTGCTAGAAGTCGTGATTGCTTTCAATGATGCATGACAGTCAGCAGAGTGAATGCCGAGACCATGACACACCATTTTAGGCTACTTATATTAGCTATAAAGACTGGCGAGCAAGCGCATACAAGAAGAAATCATACCGATAGAATCTTCAAGAAATGCTGCCATACTTAAGAAAATGCACACACATTTAGTAATAGAGCGATTAACTCATTGAAATTCTTTTTGCCGTCCAGCTGTCTCGACTTTCTTCCTGCTAGTAACTGTCCACATTGCATGACCGAGCAGGTCTAGCGATTTATTATTTTCATTCGTGTCCTCCCTTCCTCCCCCCCCCCCCCCCCTCCCTCCCCCGTCAACTGAAAAGGCAAATTCTCCATTCAAAAGTATGTAGCCTGGAGGGACTTTGAGCACAAGGGAGTAAAACATAAACTAAAAATCGCTTAGTGAAGCAGCTAGGTTACTCCCCTGCACCATTTTGCTTTCGATAGCTCCGACGCGCGCGCGCGCGCCCGTGCGTGCGTGCGTGTGTGTGTGTGTGTGTGTGTGTGTGTGTGTGTGAGAGAGAGAGAGAGAGAGAGAGAGAGAGAGAGAGAGAGATATCACACTCCGCATTTGCATGCACTCGATCACAAACTCAGCATGTTCACTCCATACGCACGCATCTATTCCATTCGAAAGAGAGACTGGGGAAATAAGGATTCCAATTTTGCGTGTGCTCCCTTTACCATAGCAGAACAAAAGACTATCGAGATAACATTCAACATCAAGCGGAAATACAATGCACGTTTTCCTGACCAATTTTCATATTCATTTTCCAACCAAAGATTTCCAACAAATCCCCTCTTGCTTTCTTTCTTGAATGTACACTTGAATAAGACACTGCATTTCTCTTTCTTTCTATTCACAAGGTAGAGTCGATGTAAAATTTGTTTTTCTTTCATAAGGATCCACCAGCGGGATTCAAAATCGCAGGAGATAGGCTTTTAGTCCAATCGGAATGAGCGGCGTGGGTGCAGTACCATTGAGGTGGGAACGGAAAAAAAATGTTCACGTGTTGTCAATACTTATCATATTTCATTGATTATTGATTAAAAAAAAAACAACAACAAACAAAAACGAAATATGCAACTGTTTGATTCAAAGGAGCGGTGAAAACTAAAGTGACCTATGCTCACAGTAAAATCAATTTTGCGGTGTGGACTTGTTTATGCTCAGATCGAATTAAAGGTTTCCTCTGTTCTTCAATTAAAAAAGATGTAATAACTATAGGCGGACGCTAACACATGAAATTAAATGTTGAAATACTGAGCAGATAAATGATCGCAACAAACAGTTAGCGAGCCTGTACTTCCTGTTTTTTTTTTTTACAAGGCAAGACTAGACATAAATAAAGAATAAGTACATGACGGAGGAGAAACAAGTATGGGTAAAGTTCTTCGTCACCGTGAACATGATATGACGAGGATTTCAAAAGGTAGGGTTAGGAGGATGGGGGGAAGGGGGAGAGGGAGTCGGGCTGAAAAAGACACCGCTCAAGTAATGGAATTAAATATATTCTGTTCACTATGGAGTACTGAACAGTTCCTATTGTTGTCGGTCAAGGATTTAGTAAACGCTCTCTTATTCCATCCCGTCTCTCCTCCATCCCGTCTCTCCTTCCCTCCCCCCCCCCCCCCACTTCCCATCCGCTAACCCCTTCATTTTGAATTTCTTGTGAAGTCATTTTCATAGTGACTAATGAATTAGTTACCTTGTCTTGGTTTCTACCCCATCATGCACTTCTTTTAATGGTTTTTGCTTTGCTTTGTCTTGTTCTGCCAAAACAAGACAAATACGTCGAAGCTCATTGCTTTAAGGTTTGTTAGTGCTCATTTGGCAGCTCAGTTTTCATCATTTATTTCCAGGCTCTTGTGTTCTTGCTGCTTAGCAGATGACCTAAAATTAACTCTCAGCAGTCATGGTTTTTCACTCTCCTGGCGACATGATTTGCGACTGGTCTGTGAGCCTATCGAATTTAGATCGTTAATTTTTCTCCTTTGGGAGATTGATCGAGGGTCTTCACACACACACACACACACACACACACACGTGGTCTGTCCGTGTACAAACCGGCCTGTTTTCTCAATGGGAAGGAAGCCTTGTCCCCCGCCCTTCGTCCAAACCTAATGGTGATTTGTCCGATTATAACTTGGTATGCTTCTCCCTCGCGGAAACAGCTTTGTTCCCCAACGTTGATTAACTTGTCTGTGGGGAGATGGTGAGAATAGTATCTCATTAGCTTGAGGCTCTGCAATAGTTCCAAGTCTTTCGTTCATGTAAAATTTGATTCTTTTCACTCTGTGCAGAGCACGAATGACAACCAAAATGGCGACCATTGGCTTACTTAAAACATGGCCCGTTAAATTCTCTGTGTGTGTGCATGTGTGTGTGTGTGTGTGTGTGTGTGGGGGGGGGGGGGGATGCGAGACAGGAAGATGAGGGACCGGCAGGCATGTGTGTGCGGAGGGGGGAGGGAGGAGAGTAGAAGGGGAGGAGGGGAGCAGAGGGAGAGGAGGCCATAGGGAGTAGGGATGAGAGGTGGGAAAGGAGGTCTTCCTTGTTGTAGACTGGGAGTTTGCCGCAAAATATGGTCTGTTTCATTCCCTCGACGAGAGAGACTTGTCGTCAAACTGATTTTCAATCTTTCAGTTTAAAAAAAGAATTGTTAGTGAATCCGACAAACAACAGGGACAAACAAATTACAACACAAAACACAACGCGTTTCGACCTGTTAGATGTTCTTCAGGCAAGATACACAACAATCAGGACGATGAAAACGAAGAACTTTCAGTTCAGCCAATCTTTCAGTTTAACTAGATTCTTGCGGCATTCAGCATACAACCCATCGACGACTGAGCGGCACTGTAAATTGGAAGAAGAGAGTTGAAGAAGATGAAGAAATGAGACTATAAGAAAGTGCCGTGCCTGTAGATGTGGGATTGCCATACCTTCAACCCCTAGTGGGCCTATTGTTGAAACGGCCTTGCCTGTGGTGACAGCCTACGTTGGGGAATGAGAATGGCGAGGGTTCCTTCCACCAGTCAGTTGACCTTACTTCTTGTGCTTCTTATACATTACGTTATTCATTCATTTCTTCTTTGTTTAATAATTGATTGATTGATTTCTTTCCTTAGTTATTACTTATCTATGAATGTGTTAAGATAGACAGACACACATACAGACGCGCATACACAATCATACGGACACAGATACACATACACCTGTTTGTCTCTCTCTCTCTCTCTCACTGTGTGTGTGTGTGTGTGTGTGTGTGTGTGTGTGTGTGTGTGTGTGTGTGTGTGCATGCTCGCGCGTGCGCACGAGCGCACTCGCACGTCTAGAAGAAAGATAAGAAAAATGAAGAGAAAGTTCATACATGATTCTAGCTGTTTCTGTTTACACGACATGGCCTACTCTGTCTTTGATGCGAAAAGATTTATCAGAGGCCAGAAAGGGACACTTCCCCCCCCCCCCCCCCCCCCTTCCAACTCTGTACCGCTTTTATCGGTTTTCGCACCACAAATAGTTACGTTCTCTGACTGATTATCTCCCTTTTCTCTGCGCGATGACTATTTGTCATTATCACGGCATCATCATCATCATCATCATCATCATCATCCAGGTATCCTAGCCCCCAACTTTCCCCATCCCTTCCACTTCCCCGCCTTATTGTCCTGGGAAACGGCACATGGTGCGCCAGGCTCGCCCCGTCGTATTGCCCCCCCCCCCCCCCCCCCATCCCCACTCTCTCTCCTTCATAGTCCAGATTGCTCATCCCTCTCCCCTGTCCCCCATCCGACAGTATTGTTACGGGAACCCAAAGCCACCCCCCTTCCCCACTCTTTCCCAACCCGCAGCCCCCCCCCCCCCTTCCACCCCCTGTCCCCCCAAACCTCCTCCCTTCCGCACTCCTACCTTGGGCAGAAAATTGTAGAGGTTAAAGAGGCTTAAAGTATAATGGCGATTTACGTTTGTGAAGTTAGGGAAGGGCATCTTTCTCTGGAAATAATTAAATTCTGCCACTGAACGTACGGATGATTAAAAAAAAAAAACCCTCCCAAATCCTGCATCTAAACGTGTACCTTTTAATTAACACATGAATACGATTCCACATCCCTTTTGCGCCTAATTTGAGGAGGTAACATTAATGAACGTTCGTTCTTCGTTTTCATTGTCTTGAATGCTGCTTGTCGTACCTGAGGAAGACAAATTTGTTTGTTTCTTTCGTTCGGCGGCACAGTCATGTTTCTTTTAAGTTTTCATGGATACGACCAAGATATCAATCAGCGCTTCCGTCACCTGACTCATATTTCATTTTCGTTGATTGGAGGAAAAAAATCATGGAAGACAAAAACCCAGATTTGACTTAAAACTGAAAAAAAAAAGATAACTGCATGATGTACCTTTATTCTACAACTAAAACAACAACAAAAAAGTTGGGTGTACGGGTGGGTGGGTCCTTGAGGGTGTCTAGAAGCCATTTTGAGAAGACAAGTGATCCTATCTTTCTGGTAAGAAAATAATGAGAATGTAAAACAAATAAATAAAATGAATGAAATAAAATAGTAAATTGATCAATAAACAAAAGAACAGATAATAGGTAGACAGATGGACAGACAGATCAAATCATGTTGTTTACTGTCTAGTCGACCACAGGGGTCGAACCAGGATTGACGCTGTTTTGTTGTTGTTGTTGTTGTTGTTGTTGTTGTAATATGAAATAAGCAGACAAACACACAAAGACATTAATAAATAAAGAACTTCACTGGCAGCTCCAATTAGACAAACATACAAAGAAATACACAGAATAAGAACTTTACGGGCAGATCCGTTACTTTTGAGTTTCGACTGCAACCCAGAACAACATGGGACCCATTTTACCCAGCTGCACAGAGAAAGGAAGCCAAGAAAGAGAACTCAGGGGGCAGAGAAAGGGGAAGAACAGGAAGTTGGTTGAGGGTGGGGGTGGGGCACCTGGTGGTGGTGGAGGGGGGGGGGGGGGGGGTCGGCGGTATGGAAGGGGAGGGAAGTAGACAGGGGAGGCGAGGAAGGGAGGTAGAGAGGGTGGATACGGGGGAAGGAAGACTGCAGACTGACGTGAACAGCAGGTGTCGGAGGTCGGCCTGAGGGGGTAGCAGAAAGGTCGGGCACCTTTGACGATTGTGCAGCCACAGTGGAGCTGCCGTCAGTCTCACCGTTCAGAACTGTCTGATTGGAGATCGATGAAACCCGAGGGGATCCAACCCACCGGTCCATCGACTCCAGATAGGAGAAAGAAATGACTCAGCAAAACAAAACAGAAGTCGAAGGTTCCAGTATAATGTCAAAAAGAAACAAGATGCAAAGCAATAAACGTACTCTCATTTATCCTGAATACGACGTCACAATCAACATGCGTCCATAATGTAGTTCGTCACTTCGGCTTATGACGCAAAGAAAGCTTTGACGTCATTTTGTTTGCGTTATCATTTGCTAGAGATTCCATAAAGAAGAAAAACCGTTTGGGCCGTTATAGCCGTTAGTAACGCCTATTCCTGGTGAAATCAAAACATCGGGCATCATCTGTGACCCATAATGAACGGTATCTACAAATTCAGAAAGATCGGCCCAGAATTTTGTCTGTGCAGTTAAACACATTTTGACACACGGACAGACACACAGACACAGACGACAGACAGCATTTCTTCAGTATCCCATTGGAAAGTATCTCCCTTTGTCCTATAAGAACTGGGAGTACAAAAAAAACGATAAACCTAAAGGTGGTAGTGGGGGAACCCAGAGAAAGTGAGTCTTCAGGAGCCGACCAACCACCTGGAGCAATCCTGCACCACCCTTGGAAGCCTGCGCTGTATACACATATGGTGCAGGCATACCCGGGCATTCCATTAAGACGTCAAGGGATATAACTGCTCCCTGGCTGATGCATTGTGTCATGGCCACCGGATGTGACACAAAAACTCCTCAGAAAGTGTAACCAGCCCAACTTGACAGCAGGGCCCACCGGCAGATCCCCCCCCCCCCCAAACCCACCACCATCAGCAATTGCCGTTGCATCCCACGGCCTCACTTGTGTGCCTTTTTTCCCGCTGACCGAGTGAAGACGTCTGTGCCCTTTAAAGAGGACCCCGGCTTACATCTTCCGGCTGTCAACACAGGACTTTCCCTCGTCTGTGCTCTCACCGTTGCTGAGCCTTTCGGCGCCAGAGTCGATCAACAGGCAGACAAGACGAGTAATAGGTACACCCAAAGGTGCAAGTTGGGACCCGTGAAAAATGCGGTCATCACTGGCCGAACCCAGCAACGGGAACATTCCTGCTCACCCTTGAAGCCTGCGCTGCGTGTCACATTGGTGCAGGCAACACAGGGGGCATTCCATTAAGACGTCAAGGGACGTAAATACTACTCCCTGACTGATGACATTGTGTCCATGGCCACTAGTGCAAACACGACATATGATGTCACTGTCCGCCCTCTGCACCACACCTTCACTCCTTTCCTCTCCTGCCTTTTCGTAAGCGTTATTTTCATAATTAGAGAGAATTGTATGCCTGCATTTGTTCCTCATCTATTTATTCATTGCAACATACATACTCAGGACGCGCGCGCGCGCGCGCGCGCGCGCGTCGAGCACACACACACACACACACACACACACACACACAACATAAACACACACACACACACACACAAACACACACACACACACACACACAAAGGGAAACAGCAGACAGACCACTCGCACGAGAGGAAACCCTCTGTTGAGTGTTGAGTGTGTGTGTGTGTGTGTGTGTGTGTGAGTGGTGTGTGTGTTTGCGGTGCGTGCGCGCGCGTGCGAGTGTGTGTGAGTGTGTGTGTGGTGTGTGTGTGTGTGTGTTTGTGTGTGTGTGCCGGCGGGCGCTGGCGCGCCCCCCCCACCCTATCCTCGCGTCTCGCACTTTCTCTGCCAACCTTGTACCCCTCGCCCCTCCCCTCTTTCTCCCCTCGTTTCAAACCACACCCACCCTTCTCTTTCTCTTCGACCCCTTCAAATCCCACATCACTTCACTTCGTCATAACGACTCACGTCAAAAACGATCACTCCAGAACTACCTAGAAGACATGCAGGCACCAACAGAATGGGAGATCAGATGAAACCTGTGAATTTGACTAAGAACCAAGCAGATCAATGGTCCTCCACCCACCCCTCAACCCCCACCTTCCCCATTCCACCAACTTCTTTCCCCTTGTTAACCCTCTTTTATGCCCTTAATCCGTTTGAATCCCAACATTGCCGCACCCCCCCCCCCCCCTTCCTGGCCTTTCTAACCCTTCACACCATCACCCACCGACCGCTGTCCCCTCCTTTACCTTAAACCTGTTTTCAATTCGGACGTCACCTCGCTTTATTGTCGTATTAAAATGTGTCAAATACGGACCGTCTAGCGCATAAAAGCAATTCACTCACTTGATTTGCTAGTACCGTTATTGACCAACAAGCAAAAAATTCAGGAAGATGAAAACTTGGTTTGGTATAGGGAGCAAAAGGACAGACAGACAGACAGGTGACAGTCTGACAGCTAGACCACACACACACACACACACAAACACACACACACACACACACAACACACACTCACACAAATAATACATGCATACATTTGATACATACGAACAGAGAGAGAGAGAGAGAGAGAGAGAGAGAGAAGAGAGAGAGAGATTGTCCGTTTCGAGTGTTCTCTGGCTGCCCGCGACCATTCATCTCCATTATAGTGCTTGTGCTTGTGTCTGTGAAGGACAAAGAAGAAAGACGGTTGAGCTCGTCGGGCCAGCATCTCCCTGAAAATCACACAGTGGTGGCGGTTGCCATGGAAACGGCTTTGTTTCAGCCACGTCCAGCTGCTTCATATCCGCTGCGGCCCCAGGTCGCCCCCTGTTGGTACACAGGGGAGGAAAAAATCTTCGTGCGGCCAGTGACGGAGAAACAAAACAACAAACCCGGGTTAAGGAAGATATCATTCGTCTTTTACTTCATTTTTTTTTGCGGATCAGTTTTTTCTTTCTTGTTTCTTTTTTTTTTGGGGGGTGGGGGGGGGGGGGGGTGGATGGGGTGGGGGTGAAACGTTCGGATTCACTGCGTGGTAAGTTTTGAAACTATCTATACTGAAAATTTTCCTGGAAACTGGGAGATGCACTTTGTCTCAAAGCGATTTACGCCTACCCGCCCCCCCCCCCTCCCTATCTGCCCCCCATCCAGTCCTCCTCCCCCAAAAAACAAGAACGCTGACCATCTAAGAATCAACACTGGAGTTAGAGACAGAGGGGGAAGGGGGGGGGGGGAGGCGGAGGTTTACACACTTCCGTCTCTCTCCCCCTCCCCTCCTGACCCCCTTCCCTTACTACTCTCGCCCCTTTTTCGTTCTGCTTTTGACCCCAAAAAACCAAAAAAAAAAAAGAGAAAATGAGAAAAGAGCTAGTTTTTTGACGGAAAAATGGAAAGGTGAAAAAGGAAGAAAATGGGACAGAAAAAGTCCTGGAAAAAAAATCATCATCATTGTCCAACAAAGCACGACGCTTTATCGCACCTTCTCATTCACAACACCAGCTCCCTACCTCCCTCCCTCCCCCCAACCCCGCGTCGCCCCTCTTTGGTCATCATGTCCTCTGTGTGGTATTCTTCACCTCTTTTGTCATCAATGTGTTCGGGTGTGTAATTCTCACATCAATCGGCACGGATTGGTAATTTTGGCACCCTCCTCTTCCACCATTTCTGTTTCTGACTGACCCCCCCCCCCCCCCCCAGGCCAGGAGCCTCTACCTTCCCCCTCTCACTCAGTACTTTTTTTTTTTCATTGCCAGGTTACATCTTCATTCCTGTTCATTAACTTTTTTTTAACCCCCCCCCCTCCGTCTTTGTTGGCCATTACCTTTCGTCATCCCTCAAACCACAGTCATTTACTTTTTTTAACCCCTCACACCAGGTCATGAGCGTTTTGCTGCTCCCTCAGCTCTGGTCATTTACTTTGTTTGCGACTCCATCACCCCTGGTCATTATCTGTTTTGTTACCTCCTCACCTCTGGTCATTATCTTTTTGTTACCTCCTCACCCTCTGATCATTGTCTTTTTGTTACCTCCTCACCCTCTGATCATTATCTTTTTGTTACCTCCTCACCCTCTGATCATTATCTTATTGTTACCTCCTCAACCCTATGATTCATTATCTTTTTGTTACCTCCTCACCCTCTGATCATTACCTTTTAGTTACCTCCTCACCCTCTGATCATTATCTTTTTGTTACCTCCTCACCTGTGGTCATTATCGTTTTGTTTCCTCCTCACCCTCTGGTCATTATCATTTTGTTACCTCCTCACCCTATGATCATTATCTTTTTGTTATCTCCTCACCCTCTGATCATTATCTTTTTGTTACCTCCTCACCCTCTGATCATTATCTTTTCGCTACCTCCTCACCCTATGATCCTTATCTTTTTGTTACCCTCCTCACCCTATGATCATTATCTTTTTGTTACCTCCTCACCCTCTGATCATTATCTTTTTGTTACCTCCTCACCATCTCGTCATTATCTTTTTGTTACCTCCTCACACTTTGGTCATTATCTTTTGTTACTTCCTCACCCTCTGATCATTATCTTTTTGTTACCTCTCACCCTCCGGTCATTATCTGTTTGCTACCTCCTCACCTGGGGTGATTATCTGGCTTGTTATCTCCTCACCCTCCAGTCATTATCTTTTGTTCTTTCCTCACCCTCCGGTCATTATCTGTTTTGCTACCTCCTCACCCTGTGGTGATTATCTGGCTTGTTATCTCCTCACCCTCCATTCATTATCTTTTTGATCTTTCCTCACCCTCCGGTCATTATCTGTTTTGCTACCTCCTCACCCTGTGTGATTATCTGGCTTGTTATCTCCTCACCCTGTGGTCATTATCTTTTTTGTTATCTCCTCACCCTCCAGTCATTATCTTTTTGTTATCTCCTCACCCACCGGTCATTATCTGTTATGCTACCTCCTCACCCTCCGGTCATTATCTGTTTTATTACCTCTCACCCTGTGGTCATTATCTGTTTGTTATCTCCTCCCTGTGGTCATTATATGTTTTGTTATCTCCTCACCCTGTGGTCATTATATGTTTTGTTATCTCCTCACCCGTGGTCATTATCTGTTTTGTTACCTCCTCACCCTGTGGTCATTATCTGTTTTGTTACCTCCTCACCCTGTGGTCATTATCTGTTTTGTTACCTCCTCACCCACCGGTCATTATCGTTTTGTTATCTCCTTCCCAGTAAATTCGTTTGTTCTCCCACCCAGGCATTATCTGGCTTGTTACCCTCCTAAACCCACCGGTCATTATCTGTTTGTTATCTCCTCACCCGTGGTCATTTACTGTTTTGTTACTCCTCACCCTGTGGTCAAAACTGTTTTGTTATCTCCTCACCCACCGGTCATTATCTGTTTGTTATCTCCTCACCCACCGGTCATTATCTGTTTTGTATCTCCTCACCCCTGTGGTCATTATCTGTTTTGTTATCTCCTCACCCTTTGGTCATTATCTTTTTTTGTTACCCTCCTACCCTGGGGCCCATTTCTTTTTTTTATCTCCTCACCCTCCAGTCATTATCTGGCTTGTTATCTCCTCACCCTGTGGTTTATTACTGTTTTGTTATCTCCTCACCTTGTGGTCATTATCATTTTGTATCCCTTACCCCCCTGGCATTATCGTTTTGTTACCTCCTTAACCCTCTGGCCTTTATCATTTTGTTACCCCCCTTACCCTCTGGTCATTATCTTTTGTTACCTCCTTACCCTCTGGCCATTATATTTTGTTACCACCCTACCTTTGGTAAATTATCATTTTCTTTACTCCTTACCCTCTGGTCATTATCTTTTTGTTACCACCTTCCCCTCTGGTCATTATCATTTTGTTACTCCTTACCCTCTGGTCGTTATCATTTTCTTTTACCTCTTACCCCCCGGGTCATTATCATTTTTTTTTAAACCTTCTTACCCTCTAGTTATTATCTTTTTTTTTCGTTAACCCCATCCCCTAAAAGCCATTAACTTTTTCATAACTCCCTCACAGTTTACTTTGAAACTATTTGGTATCCCACCCAATTTTTTTGTTACCTTACAAACTACCCCATCACCCCTTGGCCCATTCACTATTTGTATTGTCCCCATCCGGAGATAGGTGGACTTAATCTAGGTTCGAGTTTTGTCCACGAAACACCACACGGAAGAAGGAAATTCAGAGATCATATCGACGGTCGTGGCCTGGCTTATAGCGACCCCTCATCTTTCGACCTCCACCAGGGCGATACGAAAAGTGCGATACTGTGGGAAAACACAGGGTATAGGGTGTAAATAACCCGCATCACATTTTTTCACCTGGAATATATGACACTCAGGCAAGGGTGGAAAATAGAAAGAACTGATCAATGAAATGGACAGACACTCTTCTCTAATTTCTCTCCTCCCCCCCTCTCTCTCTCTCATTCCCATCCCCTTTTGTCTTTCCTCTCCACCCTTAACTCCCTTTCCCGCCTATGTTTTCCTCTCTATCCTTGTTTCTCTTTTTTCCACCCCTCTCTTTTCTTCTCACCCAGTTTTCTTTCTCTCTCTCTCTCCTCCCTCTCTCCCCCTCTCCTCTCCTCTTCTCCTCTCTCTCCTCTCTCCTCTCTCTCTCCTCTCTCTCTTCCTCCCCCTCTCTCACACACAACTGCGACTGAAACCCAATTTTATTGTCAATTAACTCAAGTTGTACTGACATTTAGAAACATTACGCTCACACACACACACACACACACACACACACACACACCCCACACACCACACCACACCACACACGCACCACACACACACTCACACACACGTACACACACCTACACACTCAACACACCACACACACACACACACACACACCACACACACACACACACACACCACACCACACACACACCACACACACACACCACGCTCTCCTGGGTCTCCTCTCCCCTTTCTTTCTCTCCTTTCTCTCACCTTTCTTTCATTCACCGCATACAAGATCGCATTCTTTACGAACCCCATCTGTGCCACGTGACCTGACTCCAATCATAGTTCCGCTTTTTCTCCATCTTAGCACCACCGGCATCACGGAGGATCTGGGGGTGGGATCTTTCATTCCTCTTTGTGATTGAAAACCCAACTTCAAAGAGGCCAGGCGCAACCGCACTGTTTTCTTTAGTCAGAGGAAGAAAGGCCGGGGGCTACATTTATTTTACCCCCTCTGACGTATAACTCTCTGGGCCACCCTCCACCCTTTCCTCCCAGACCTGGCGTTTTATAGTTGTAGCTTTCTTCTACGTTCATTATTTGGGACAAAAAGGGCCCTTCTCTTAATGGGCATTAGATCACAATTTTCTGATACAGTTGTTTGTTTTGTATACCTCCCCCCCCCCCCCCCCCCCCCCCCCCAGGTCTTCGTGGCCATTACCTTTCGTCATCCCTCAAAACCACAGTCATGCCCTTTTTGTAACCCCTCCCACAGTCTGAGCGTTTTTGCTGCTCCCTCAGCTCTGGTCATTTACTTTGTTTGCGACTCCTCACCCCTGGTTCCTTATCTGTTTTGTTACCTCCTCACTTGTGTCATTTATCTTTTTGTTACCTCCGCCCCTCTGATCATTGTCTTTTTTGTTACTCCTCCCTCTGTTTCATTATCTTTTGTTACCTTCCTCACCCTCTGATCATTATTCTTTATTTGTTACCTCCTCCCCTATGATCATTACTTTTTGTTACCTCCTCACCCTCTGATCATTACCTTTTAGTTACCTCCCTCACCCTCGATCATTATTCTTTTTGTTACCTCCTCACCCTGTGGTCATTATCGTTTTGTTTCCTCCTCACCCTCTGGGTCATTATCATTTTGTTACCTCCTCACCTATGCTCATTATCCTTCTTGGTTATCTCTCACCCTCTGCATCATTATCTTTTTGGTACCGCCTCCCCCTTGTCATTATCTTTTCGCTACCTCCGCACCCTATGATCCTTATCTTTTTGTTGACCTCCTCACCCTATGATCATTATCTTTTTGGTACTCCTCCCCTGTTGATCATTATCTTTTGTTACTCCTCACCATCGCGTCATTATCTTTTTGTTACCTCCTCACACTTTGGGTCATTATCTTTTTGTCAACTTCCTCACCTCTGATCATTATCTTGTGTTACCTCTCACCCTCGGTCATTAGCTGTTTTGCTACCTCTCACCCTGGGGGTGATTATCTGGCTTGTTATCATCCTACCCTCAACTCAGTCATTATCTTTTTGTTCTTTCCTCACCCTCCGGTATGATCTGTTTTGCTACCTCCTCACCTGTGGTGATTATCTGGCTTGTCCCCAGCTCCTCACCCTCCATTCATTATCTTTTTGATATTTCCTCACCTCCGGTCATTATCTGTTTTGCTACCTTCTCACCCTGTGGTGATTATCTGGCAGGGTAATCTCCTCACCCTGTGGTCATTATCGTTTTGTTATCTCCTCACCCTCCGTCATTATCTTTTGTTATCTCCTCACCCAACGGTCATTATCTGTTATGTGCTACCTCCTCACCCTCCGGTCATTATCGTGTTTTATTACCTCTCACCCTGTTGTCATTGTCTGTTTGGATCTCCTCACCCTGTGGTCATTATATGTTTTGTTATCTCCTCACCCTGTGGTCATTATATGTTTTGTTATCTCCTCACCTGTGGTCATTATTGTTTTGTTACCTCTCACCTGTGCGTCATTATCTGTTTTTGTTACCTCCTCACCTGTGGTCATTATTCTGTTTTGTTACCTCCTCACCCACCGTCATTATTCTGTTTTGTTATCTCTAGCACCCACGGTCTTTTTATCTGTTTGTTATCTCCTCACCCACCGGTCATTATCTGGCTTGTTATCCCCTCACCCACCTCGGTCATTATCTGTTTTGTTTATCTCCTCAGACCTGTGGTCATTATCTGTTTTGTTATCTCCTCACCTGTGGTCTTATTGTTTTGTTATTCCTCACCCACCGTGTCATTTACTTGTGATTTATTCTCCTCACCCACGGTCATTATTGTTTTGTTATCTCCTCACCTGTGGTCATTATGCAGTTTTGTTATCCTCACCCTTTGGTCATTATCTGTTTTGTTATCTCCTCCACCCTGTGGTCATTATCTTTTTGTTATCTCCTCCCCATCCATGTCAGTATCTGGCTTGTTATCTCCTACCCTGTGGTTATTATATGTTTTGTTTTCTCCTCACCTTGTGGTTCATTATCATTTTGTTTATCCCCTTATCCCTTGTTATTATCCTGTTTTGTTACCTCCTTACCCTCTGGCCATTTATCATTTTTGTACCCCCGCTTACCCTCTGGTCTTATCATTTTGTTACCTCCTTACCTCTGGGGCCCATTATTTCAGTTGGTTACCACCCTTCCTTTGGTCATTATCATTTTCTTTTACCTTCTTACCTCTGGTAATTTCATTTTGTTACCACCTTACCCTCTGGTCATTATCATTTTGTTAACTCCTTACCCTCTGGTCGTTATCATTTTCTTTTACCTCTTTACCCTTGGTCATTATCATTTTCTTTTACCTTCTTCCCTCTCGTTTTTATCTTGTTTTTCGTTACCCCATACACTATCGCCCCATTAACTTTTATTAACCTCCCTCACAGTTTACTTTGAAACTATTTGGTTATCCCACCACATATTTTTTTTGTTACCTTACAACTACCCATCACCCCTTGGTCATTCACTCTTTGTTCTTGTCCCCATCCTGGAGATAGGGGACTTAATCTCGGTTCGCAGTTTTGTCACGAAACACCACACGGAGACGGAAATTCAGAGTTTCATATCGGATCCGGTCGTGGCCTGGGCTTATAGCGACAGGCCTCATCTTTCGACCTCCACCAGGGCGGATACGAAAAGTGCGATACTGTGGGAAAAACAAGGGTTTGTTAGGTGTAAATAACAGCATCACATTTTTACCTGGAATTATGACACTCAGGCAAGCTGAAAATGAACGAAACTGATCAATGGAATGGACAGGACCACTTCTCTCTCTATTTTCTCTCCCTCCCCCCCCTTCTCTCTCTCATTCCCTCCTTCTGTCTTTCCTCTTCACCATTTTACTCCTTTCGCTATGTCTTTCCTCTTATCCTTGTTTCTCTTTGTTCCATCCCTTCTCTTTACTTCTCACCCAGTTTCTTTCTCTCTCTCTCTCTCTCTCTCTCTTCTTCTCCGCTCTCTATCCTCTCTCTCTCTCTCCTCTCCTCCTCTCTCTCTCTTCTCTCTCTCTCTCACACACACTGACTGATGAAACCAATTTATGGTCAGATTAACTCAAGGTTGTACTGGACATTTATAGAAAAACATTACGCTCACACCACACACAACACACACCACACCCACACACACACACACACACACACACACACACACACACGCACACTCACACACACCACACACACGTAACACACACGCTCACACACTCACACACACACACAACACACACACACACACACACTACACACCACACACACACCAACACACACACACCACCACACAACACACACACGCTCTCTCTGTGTGTCTCTCTCGCCCCCTTTCTTTCTCTCTCTTTCTCTCACTCTGCTTTTCATTCACGCAGTACTAGATCGTCATTCTTTACGAAACCAGTCTGTGCCGTGGACCTCTGACTCCAATCATAGTTCCGCTTTTCGCATCATTAGCACCACCAGGCCATCAGCGGAAGGAGAGTCTGGGGGGTTGGGGAGGATGCTTTCATAACTCTTGTGATGAAAACCCAACTTCAAAAGAGGCAGCGCAACCGCACTGTTCTCTTTAGTCAGAGGAGAAAAGCTCGGGGGCTACTATATTTTTCCCCCCTCTGACGTATAACTCTCTGCCACCCTCCACCCTTCTCCCAGACCTGGCGTTTTAGAGTTGGTAGCTTTCTTCTACGTTCATTATTCGGGACAAAAGGACGTTCTCTTAATGGGCATTAGCTCACCAGTTTTTGATACAGTTGTGTTTTGTTTGTGTATACCTCCCCCCCCCCCCCCCCCCCCCACCCCCCCCCCCCGAACGGGATTTCCGTCTGATCTCGTCCGACTGCACGCATACCTCCATCCATGTGTCTGTCGCAATTCATATTCAAATAAACACTACTAGTCAGGTCAGTGACGATGCAGTTTGTAAACAGCCCTATTCTTTTGTTTTAAGCCTTGAATACACATTTACATTTATAGCTACATGCTCAGTGATTCTTGTGTAGACATTGATAAAATGATCCAGTATATTGTTCATCATGAAGCAAGCACGGAAACAGACAACCGAAAGAACAGGGGAGTTTAAAGAAACTACATCACAAGAACAGATGGGAACATCAGCTCTTGTCAGGTTTCCTCCTCTGCATTCCATGTCTTCAGAGGCCTCTGACTTCCTGTTCACGAGAACCTCGCAATTGAAAAAGCTTGTCGGAAAGAATCAAGGTACGCTAAAAACAGTACCTGCAGTACTGTCATCAGACAGGAGAGGGCAAAATCTGGAGGCTGCTTCACGGCCAGTCAAATTCACGTGAAATTTTGAACGTACGGAGAGATAACATAATAGGCTGAAACGACCAGTCGCTAATGACAGAGAAGTTCCTTTTTGTCTCCAGCCCTTGAAAACAACGTTGATCTTATTTGGATGGTAGTGTTTAGTGGAAACATAAAACTGAAATTATTATTATTATCATTCTTGTGAATACATATATACAGCGCCTATCTCGGCTAGGGGACCAAGCTCTACGCGTTTTACAATCCACCACTCGTTTTACACAACAGGCTGTATGTCAAGGAGCGTGAACCTCTCACAAAAGGCATTAGCGTTGGAGACAAAGGGGACATTGTACGTGGCATACAAGAGGTAATTAGACCAATTATAAGGGTACCTTACCCTCATCGGCACACGGCCGAACTGTGTGGAAGGGGAGCCGAAGTGGCAGATGGACAAAACAACACCTAGGAGAGGAGAGAGTTCGGCCTGCCAGTGGCGCGAAAGGGGGAAGGGGTGTAACCACTACGACTCGGCGCTCCAAGGTGCGTGTAAATGCTCGGTCAGCTGAGGTTCTTGTGTAAACAGTCAGTGAAGGAGCAGGGGGCCTTGGCTTTGTTCAGCTGGTATTGCGTGGGTCACTGTGTTGGTTCTATTGTCAGGCTGGTTGGAATGCGTGTGGAGGTTGTAGTAGCCCTCTCTTAGATAATTACTGTGTTGAATAACCACCGAAGTCGGCGGGACTTTTTCGATGTCATCTGGTGCTAAGTGTGTGTTTGCTTAATCAATTAGGGTAGGGGTGTTGTGTAACATGCTGATGTGTGGAAGAATGTAGCAAATGCGAATGGAGAATTCAGGGTACTTGTGAACTAGGGGTTTGTGAAGCCGCGTGGACAAAGGGCATGGCCCCGGAGGGGAATCCTTGTTTTCCCTCCCTATTAAACTGAGGGAGAACAACGTGAGAGGGGAACAACACCAGGATGAGAGAGAGAGAAGGCAAGAGGGAGAGAGGAGGAGAGGAGTGAGCAGGACAGAGAAGGGTCGGAGAGGAAAGTGTCCTGGGAGATAGAAGAGACAGCAAGGTCTTAGAGTTAAAGACAAGCTGGAGAGAAGGAAACTAAGTTTGAAGCCCCAGATGGTGGTGTTGAAGACAGTCCAAACTGAATTTGAACAGCGGTGGGTGAAGAAGACGAAGAAGAAGAGTTCGACGTTCGAGATCCCAGAGACGACACTGACGACCCAGTCCTGAAAGCCTGGAGCCAGTCAACAAGGGCATCACATCAAAGCAGTGCTGAAGAAGACGTGAGAGACTTTTTTCAAGAACTGTGGTGTGGTGTTGGAAAGCGTGGTTGTGTGTGTGAAAACCTGGCCTAGGTAAGAAGTCATTTTAGTATAACCCGGGATTAGGATGTATTGATCTTTTATGTTTTGATAGTTCAGTGTGTGTGATTTGATTGTACATGATTAAGTATATAGTCAGCATAGAAATTGCTATTTCTTGTTCTCAGTTGTGTTAGGAGAGAAACGAATGCGTGACATCCATTCCAGAGAGAGGTGAATGTTTGGTGTGCGCATGAGTGTGCCATATGCGTGTCTGGTGCAAAGATAACTGGTTGTGGTTAAGCTTGACCTAATAATACATCAATTAGTGCACTTAAGCAATACATCACGATTTCCTGTCCTGGCAAAGTTGGCGAGCCTGCCAGGATAGCATGGCCCAATTCGTTCAGGGAGAGGGAACAAAGTGAGTACTAAGTAGTCTGGGGCGAAGCGTTCCACTAAAGGCAATTTTAATTAGCTCTTCTATTATTTCCTTTAGTTCTTTTGAGTGTTGAGTATTGATGACTTGTGTTGTAGGGGGTTGTATTAATCAAAGGTCGTTCAGAGATACGAAGACCGAGGTTTCGTCTTAACTCTCACAGAAGCTGTGGTTTTAAGATTAATGCTCTTTGTGTTAGGAACACTACATTGTTGGTGTCCTCGTCACGTTTGGATCGATACCTGTGTATGACTTTTTCCGGGTTCTATAAGCGTAACGTTTTAGTGGTGCTAAAACATCAGAAAAGAAAATGGCTGAAGGAGTTTTACCCCCATAGAGAACCTAGTAAGTTGGGGAAAGAAATGGAATATACAGGAGATGAACTGCGTAGTTTCAATGAAAATCGCAGCAGCCTGAGAGCGCTGCAGGGCTCTGAAAGAAGGAAATTGTAACGGAACAGCTCGCAGCTGCAAAAAGTAATCTCGAGCTGAAAGTGCAGCTCTAACACGAGAGCAGGCGGCGAAAGTGCAGCGAGAGAGTAGCGCAGCTGCCGAGGCGTGCAGCTGCCCGGGCAAGGAGGCAGAAAGCGGAATCAGAGATTTTAGCCAAACAATTGAGTTGGGAAAAGAAGAAAATCTGAAAAATCGTGTAGTGAAATCGACACCAGTTCTGAGTCAGTAAGGCCGCAGACTAGGTTGCGCACCTAGACCTAAACTCCACTGTTCAGAGAGAAAAACTGATTCGATCGATGCCTATATCAGTCGGTTTGAATCGTTTGCCGAGCACGGAGGGCTGGCCCGAAGATGACTGGGCATAAACCAGTCTGCCTTGTTGACAGGTCGTGCGTTACACACTGTTTTCCACCCTACCCAAAGGTGATCAGAGCAGAGATTTTGACAAGGTGAAACAAGCAGTACTAAAGGCGTATGATTTGATGAAGAAGGTTTAGGCGGGTAAGTTTGCGAGGCGAGAATCGAACAGGGTGATAATACACACAGTTCGGAGGTTAGACTAGATCATTACTTTAAAAGCTGGATTGAATGAGTGACGTGGACTCTGTGTTTTTGAAGGCCTCAAGACCATGGTGATGAAAGAACAGCTACTTGGACGGTTTGGGCCGCCGGGCTCACACTACACCTCAGGAGAGGGTGTCGTGACAATAGCAGAAGTACTTGAGAGCAGCAGCGTTCGTTTTACGCGAAAGCGAGGCGCGACTTGCCTCACCAAGAAGAGGGCCTGGAGGCATATCCAGGAAGGACGGTTAGGCCAGCACATGATCACGTAATGGCTCAGGCAGTACACACCGTAGCCCACGGGCCGTCACGTGCGCAAACAAGGGTGTGAAAAACCAATAGCCACGTGGCTACATCACAATGGCAGGAGCGTACCTGTTTTCTGTGTTAATAAGACAGGGCACTTGGCTAGGAGACTACATATTTTAAGTCACAGAAGGCTAGCAGCAATGAGAGGGTCAGGCCAACGGGAAGAGAAGGTTGAAAAAGCAGAACCAGATGACAGTGTTATTTTGTTGGGCTTGTGCTGTGTGTTCACAGATTCAGGCGATAATCATGGATGTTGCACAAAGGCAGGTAGGGAAAAAATGTGTTAATGTCATTAGAGACTCTGGGTTGCACTGGCGCGTAAATGGTGAAGGAGTCCCTGGTTGCGAAAGGACAATCAACAGGTATTAGAAAACACAGCGGTGTAGCCAAATCGAAGGGAACAGGTAGCAGAATTCAAAACGGCACTGGTGTTCATAGATACACCATTCTATAGTGGAGTCGTACAGGCTTTGGTCTGTTCCGAAGCCGCCGTATGATTTGGTAATTGGAAAAATTTCAGGGCACGTGGTACGGAAACCCAACCCTGACTTCTTGTTCACTCAGGGACAGAAATCACGTGCGAAAAAGCCCCAGCAATGGAGGTGTCCAGTAGACCAAACCCCTTCTCACTTGCGAGCAGAACAAAAGGGCGAACTACTCGCTCCGTTAAAATGTTTTGGTTTTGTCACAGAGGGAGGTAGAAAGTGTTAAGGATGGGACAATAGGTTTGAGATAAAGGATGTGGGTATATTTCGTACCGAACTTTTCACCCACTTGAGTTCGGGGAAGACAAAAAGGACAGTCGTTGTGCCTACAAACCGCAGAGCGGCGGGGTGATGTCCGACAACATGTGACGTCAGCCTGGGCCATCTCGTTATGAAGCCTCACAAAAAGGCAGTGACGCTGGAGGAGTACTACTGGCCCGGGTATCTTGGTGAATGTCGGCGTTTTGTACAAATGCAGCACATGCCGCGGGGGTAGCAAGGTGTGTGCTCAGAAGGGGGATCAGATGGTCTTACCAAAAAGTTGGCAAAATAAAAATGGTCGGTCGAGAGTTCAGGTAGTGGGTGCGTGTTGTCTTTTGCAGTGTCGCGTATGCGTGGCGTGGCTGGTTGCGGGGCCACGTGTTATGAACGAGAAGGTGGGAGATTTCCGTAGAACATAATGGGTATATGGCCACACGACTTTGAGCTGATGGAGGATTTCAGATTTTGTTGATATATGCTTTGATAGATGTGTATCGTATTGATTTTCTGTCTATAATTTTTGTGCAAGACAAATCTGGCGTGCGTTTTCTCTGGTGTAAGTGGCTTAGGAGAGGCCGATATTAGCACTGGTTTAAATGGGAAAATTATGAGGTTCATTCTTCCTTGAATGTTAAAGGTTGTAGCCATTGCAGGGCATTGTCTGCGAGTGAGGGGGAATGGGTCTCAAGGAGCGTGAAACCCCTCTCCCAAAAGGCATTAGACGCTTTGGCGAACAAAGGGGACATTGTACCGTTGGGCATACAAAAGGAATAGACCAATTAACCAGGGTACCTTACCCATGCACCGGACCGAACTGTGTGAAGGGGGCCGAGAGTGAGTCAGAGGACAAACAACCACCTAGGAGGAGAGTTCGGACCTGCCCAGTGGCGATGGGGGAGGGGTGTAACCACTCCGACTCGGCGCTCCAAGTGCGTGCTAACAGCTCGGTCAGCTGAGGTTCTTGTGTAAACAGTCAGTTGAAGAGCAGGGGGCCTTGGAATTTGTTCAGATGTATTGCCGAGTGGGTCACTGAGTTGATGGTTCTATTGTCAGGCTGGTTGAACATGCGTGTGGCGGTTGTGTAGTAGCTCCTTAAGATAATTACTGTGTTGCGTAACCACCGAATTCGGGGGAATTTTTCGATGTCCATTGGCTAAAGTGTGGTGTTTGCTAATCAATTAGGTAGGGGTGTGTGTACTGCTGATGTGTGGAAGACTGTATGCGAATGGAGGAATTCAGGGTTTCTAGTGAACTAGGGGTTTGAGAAGCCAGCGTGGACACGGCATGGCCCGGGCGGGAACGCCTTTGTTTCCCTCCCTTATAAACTGAGGGAGAACAAACGTGAGAGGGGAACAACACCAGGAGTGGGAGAGAGAGCGAGGCCGAGGAGAGAGAGAGGAGGAGGAAGAGATAGCAGGGACGAGAAAAGGGTCGAGAGAAACGTGGTCTGGGAGATAGAAGAGGACAGCAAGGTCTTAGAGTAAAGACCAAAGCTGGAAGAGAAGGAAAACTACGTTTGAAGCCAGCGGTGGAGTTGGAAGAAGGACAAACTGAATTTGAACAGAGGTGGGTGAGAAGACGAAGAAAGAAGAGATCGACGTCCGAATTCCCAGAGACGACCTCACGAAGGACCCAGTCCTGAGCTGGAGCCACATCAACCAAGGGCTTCACCATCAAGCAGTGCTGAAGAAGACGTGGAAAGAGACTTGTTTTCACGAAAACTGTTGGCTGTGTGTGAAAAGCGTGGTTGTGTTGTGAAACCTGGCCAGGTAAGAAGTCATTTTATTATAACCGGGGATTAGGATGTATTGAACTTTATGTTTAGCCTATTTCATTGTGTGTGACCTTTGATTGTACATGATGAATTATAAGTAGCTAGAAATTGTATTCTTGTTCTCAGTTTGGGTTAGGAGAGAAAACTAATGCGTGACATCCATTCCATGGAGAGGTGAATGTTTGGTGTGCGCTGAGTGTGGCATATGGGAGTATGGTGCAAAGATAACCTTGGTGTGTTAAGCTGACTAATTAAACAATCAACTTAGTGCATTAGGCAATCCACACGATTTCCCCGTTCTTGGACAGGCTGCATCACTGGTAGTGCGGACTGAAAAGCTGCAGCTGGCGATTCATTCAGTCGTTTCCCGTTGTCATCCAGTCCATAATGTTCAATATTGATCATCATTTTCTTACTTCTTTCATTCTTACCATCTCTCACGCAGGGCGTTGCTATGTGTATCGTGAGTATCCTTCCACGGCCAAACTGGCCTTTCTCTTCCGAAAGTTGGTGATGGGATTTACGTGTGTGAGATGTTTTGCATGCGTTTCACACACGGAACCTCGGATTATAGTTCTCATTCGAAGGACTGAGAATTATGAACCTGGAACTTTAAAAACAAATCTTTACCATGTTTTCAATTTGTCGCGGGTATTTATAAATTTGAATACGTATTTCTATTACACAATTCGACAATTCTCTAAGCCGCTAGCCAATAATTACAAGGTTTTGAAGGTTTATCAAGTGGCGTAATGTCCTTTACCTGAGACTCTTCATGCGTTAGAAGATGTAACATGGTATGTCAAATCTCAAAGCACTGGTATGGATACATTAGATGTCTGTTGAAATCTCAATAACCGGAATTCTGTTCGTTTGTATGTTGTCATGCTTTTATGTTCAAAACGTTCAAACATAAACCGAGCAAAGAGAGTGATGATAACGAAGGCCGCCAGGACGAAGCCAGCGGGGATAGTGTTCGTTTCAAGTTCCGTTTCGGCATGGTCTTGCCTTGTGCCTTCGCGCTGTTGTTTTAACAAGATCACGTGAGAGAGAGAAAAGAGAGAAAGAGAGAGGAGAGTGAGAGAGAGAGGAGAGTGGAGAGAGAGACGTGTGTGGATGTGTGTGTATAAGAGAGAGAGAGAGAGAGAGAGAGAGAGGAGAGAGAGAGAGAGAGAGTGTGTGTGTGTGTGTGTGTGTGTGTGTAGAGAGAGAGAGAGAGAGAGAGAGAGAGAGAGAGAGAGAGAGAGAGAGAGAGAGAGAGAGAGAGAGAGAGAGAGAGAGGAGCTCATAATTCAGAAAATTTCTATTCGATCAATAGTTGAGGTTTTTTGGCAGAGCCTATTCTTCCAATCTGTCCTTGCTAAGCTAACTTATGCAAGGACAGAGAGAGACCATTCACTAGTTTAAAAGAAAAAAAAATACTGTTCGGCCGGACAAAAGGTACAAACAAATGACGAGACAAAACACGACGTGTTGTGACCCCTTGGGTCTTCTTCAGGCCAGAGAAGCAACATTCAGGACAATGAAAATGAAGAACGAGTAATCACTTATCTTCTCAAATTGGGCTCAGAATGGACGTTCATCCACTGGCTATAAAGAGCGAGAACAGCACCAGGGAGTGGACAAACCTGTCCTTTACTAGCTTTCAGAGGGCGCTAGAGAGCCACCGATGCTGGAAAGTTATTGTCAGAACGTCATTAACTGTGCCGATTCAACCGCAATCGAATTTACGAGATACTCAAGGCTAGCTAAAAAAAAAAGGGCAAGGGCAAGGCAAGGGAAAGACAAGCAAGGGCAAAGCAAGGCCTACAAGGAAAGGCAAAGTAGCAATCCGTACTTCGGTACAGAAAATATTCTATTTTACTTGTATCGTGAACTAAAAACATTGATAAAAAGAAGAGCTTGTCAGGGTACTGTTTCTACTTGTCAAAACGATGCCCAAAGAACTAAACCCCAAACATGTTGGTTTACATTTATGTATAACCATGCTATCCTAAAACAGGTCGCATATCTGTCCAAGACAGTATAACTGGCAGTTTCCCTGCTTTTCCCCGTAATACGAATCTTTACTACTTAATTCCCTAAAATGTCGGCTAAAGACTGGTATTAAATCTATTTTTTTGATGACTAGAGTAAAATTAGTGATCTCTGTACTCTTTAGTTTCTTTTCTGTCCTGTGCATTGTCAATGAGTTGGACAGCTATCCTAATATTTATCAATGTGATGGGCGTTAGTTTATAATGCAGATACGAGTGTGTCAGATTTTATAGGAATTCTGTTGTAGTGAAAGCAGACTACACGACTTAACTCATGCGACCAATGCGCATTTCCATCCTCTCGATATCTACCGTATCTTATTTATGTCTAGTAACTGTGCCATCTTTCTGTGAAACATGTAGAAGTATAGCCAGTTAATTTTGCATCGTGGCACGAAATAAGCAGTAAAGGAGGAACTACAGAAAGGATGTGGAGATGACGAGACTGTTGTTTCAATTGAATTCAGAACAGCTAACTGTGAATTTCATTGACAGCGGAGATATTTGGTGTTAACTGTGCTTGCTGTTGCCGACTGATTTATTGAAAACAAAGGAAGAACAACTGATTTGTTACAATGAGACAGAGAAATCCCATAAAAACAAAGTATATGCATAGGTGCATGCATGCATATGCTTGTGCGCGCGCGCGCGCTGTGTGTGTGTATGTGTGTGTGTGTGTGTGTGTGTGTGTGTGACTTCTGTCGACTGTTTTTGAGGGAGCTTTCCTGCAGTTCCAAGGTCAACTTGTTCTTCACGTGGGCGTCGTGCTGTCAAATGATAATCTGAGATACATGACGATATCTAAGCAGAACGTACGGTGGGTGAAGTTTCGGTCCCGTATGATGAAGTACCTTGCCTCTTCCATAAGTTTCTCTCCCTACTCTTCCCCGCCCAGTCTTTTAGACCAGTTTACTCCTCCATGTCATCTTTTCAGGAACTAGATTCTCACCTGGAGCTCTCTGCAGCCTCTTCAGAAGAAGCCATGAGCTTGGCCAAATGAGTAATGTCCACCATCGCCGAGCGACTGACGATGTCAAGTTCCTAGTTGAGAGACAGCCAAAGAGCTTGCATGTTCTTGACGCTGGCGTCGTGTTTTTGAATTGCAAATTTCAGGTACAGCACGGGATGCACTTAAGACATTGGGATAGGAGACTTGTGAAGTGTCAGCCTGCAGGGATGAAGTACCTTGAGAGGGAAAAGGTAAGTGGTGTTGAGTAGAGCCATGGTAAAGAAGATGGCGGGTGGAAACGGAAGTGTCAGTCAACACTGATGGAAGTACCATAGGAGGAAAAGGGCAAATGGTGCCGGGTAGAGCCAATGTTAAAGAAGGTGGGGGTGAAGATGGTAGGAGGTGTTGAGAAAGAGAGAGAGAGATGGGAGAGATGGGGAAAGGGGTGATGGTATGGGAGAGTGTAGGGGAGGGGGCGGGATTGGAGAGAAAGACGTTGTGGGGAGCATCATTTGCTACAGAAGGAGGGCAGAGGAGTAGGACAGTCGTCTGAAGTGCTAACCGCTCTCTCTCTCTCTCTGTGTGTGTGTGTGTGTGTGTGTGTGTGTGTGTGTGTGTGTGTGTGTGTGTGTGTGTGTGTGTGTGTGTGTGTGAGAGAGAGAGGAGAGAGAGAGAGAGAGAGGAGAGAGAGAGAGAGAGAGGAGCACACACACACACACACACACACACACACACACACACACACACACACACACACACACACACACACATTTTGGTAATTTCATTTTGGATTTTGTGGATTCGCTCATGCTTCCTTTGACCATTCGTTTGCTCACTATTAGTTGTTGTTTTCGGATCAGTTTGATGATGGATGGTTTGCATCTTTGTAGCATGTCGTGTTTGCAGTGCTAGTTTACTGAGGCATCAACAAACACAGAAGGAATTGTTTCTGTTTACACACACACACACACACACACACACACACACACACACACACACACACACACACACGCACACACGCACACACACTAAACATATACGCACACAGGGACACAAACACAAACGCACACAAAAACATACACAAATGTACACAGACTCTCTCTTTCTCTCTCTCTCTCTACTTTTTTTTTATCACAATGGTATATTCTGGCGTATATTACATAATTCAATATTGCTCTCTCTCGCTGTCTCTCTGTTTCTCTTGCTCTCTCTCTCTCTCTCTTGGTATTATCTATCTATCTATATGTTATCTACCCCTCCCCCCCCCCCCCCGATATCTTTTGCGTGCATAATAAGTGAGTAATATGAATGATGAAAATGCGTTGGTTAGTCTGAATCCCTGTCACCTCCTTCCAATCTGTTTTTCTGTTGAACACACACATTTCAATTAAAGTAATTTACACCCCCCCCCCTTCGCTCTCCCCTCTTCTTCCTAGTTATGCCTCTCTCTACCCTTTCTCTCTACCCCGTCTCAAACCTTTGTCTACCACTTTTCTTGTCTCTCTCTCTCTCTCTCTCTCTCTCTCTCTCTCTCTCTCTCTCTCTCTCTCTCTCTCTCTCTCTCTCTCTCTCTTCTCCATCTCTCAATCCCCCCTCACTCTCTTCACTCTTATCCCTTCTCTCACTTTTCTATTCTGTCTCCCCTTTCTCCCTGTCTCTCTCCCATTTCTTCTCTTTGTCTCCCTCACTCACCTTCTTTCTGTCTTCCGTTTTTCCTCTGTCTGCCTGTCTGTCTGTCTGTCTGTCTGACTCTCTCTCTCTCTCTCTCTCTCTCTCTCTCTCTCTCTCTCTCTCTCTCTCTCTCTCTCTCTTCCCTCTCTCTTCCTCCTATGTTTCTCTTTCTGCCCATCCCTTCTCTCTCCTTCTCCCCCATCTCTCTCCCCCCCCCTGCCTGTCATTTTCCCCTTCGCTCTTTCAGCGTACTTTTTTCACGAGAGTACGCGGCAAAGCTCTCTTCTTTAAGAAACCGGTCTGTGCACGTAGACAGCTGACTCCTTTTATGGTTTTAGCTTTTCTCCTTCATTAGCAAAAGGAAATTGGGGATGGGATTCTTTCACACCTCTTGTGGATGGAAACCGAGCTTCAAAGATGCCGGCGCAGCACAATACCCGTTGGCTACATTGTTTTTTACCCCCTTCTGATGCACTCCCTCCCACCTCATCATTCACTTCCTGATCTGGTCTTCATAGCTTTAGTTTTCTTCAACGTCCATTGTTCTCGAAAAATTGCCGTTATCTTTAATGGTATTAGATTCATATTTTCTTTTGTGATTTTGGTTTGTTCGTATACAGTCACTCATATTATTCATATGATGGAATTACCGTCTAACCTCTTCAGCTGCGGGCATCACTCTGGTATATGTCAGTCTGAAATCGCATTCACATTCTGGCTGATGAGTTTGTAGCCCGGCAGTCCACAAGAAGCGGTCAGTGTCAAATTATTGTAAGGCAACCCACCAGAAGAGAGACTGCATTTCTGCCGAGTCACTTTGGTGGGGTTCAGTGGCGTCTGTTCTGATCCAACACACGCAAGACTTCACCAACTAAGTTCACTACTGACGACAACAATTGCCAGTTGCAGAGCCAGCATGGGTGAGATGAGAGGGCGACACCACGTCTGTACGATGACAGTCCCCCTCAACTTGCTGGTACTGGCGACTTCGACACGAACTTCACCAAGGCTATAGACTTGGAGAATTAATGAAAACTGAGGTCACCATGAGAGCAGGTCACGAAGGACAACAGAATCTGAGATCTTTGTTTTAAAGCTGGTTAATGAGGATGAGGGTGATGAAGATGATTCTATAGATTCCCATTCTGGTCTGAGACTGCATGACAGGGCTGTACTCAACTCTCACTGTCCTAAGATACAGCTTCTAACCAGGCCTCAGAGATACAGACACTTGTAGTGTTGATCAAGAAATTTGAGCAACACTCTCAGCTACGCATTCGTAGTAGATGAAGCTCAAGTGTATGGTCCCAGTCTTCTCAGTTGAGCCCACAGAGAACTCAGTTCTGGTTAGAAGCCGGTCAGGGCAGAAAAATCGCTCAATTAAATTACTCTGATGGGAGCTGAACTCATGACCTCCCAGCCAGGAAATCGCAACACTGACCACTTTGCGCTGGAAATGGATCAGACTGTTTTATTCGATTATTGTACGCTGCAGGAGAGTGAAGATTGGGAGCGCTTCATCGGTCGATCAGATCCCGTTAATATTTCTGATGCGTGGAGAAACATAATTCCTGAACGTATTCACATACACATTTTTTTTCTTGATCTCTAGCCCTTGAAAACAACGTTGACCTCGTTCGTATGATTGATGACGTAGAAAATAGCTGAGTCAGAAACCAGACCGTTGACACTGTGCAATGTCATTCACTTTGTTTTTGTTTTTACAGATATTGAGGGATATGTTCAGTTATGTAATTCAGTGAATTCTTGGTACTTTCTTGCCATCGTTAAGGGAAAGAAGCATTTGAACGTTTATCAAACAGTGCAACGGCCTTGCATCTTTGCTACTTCGTGCATAGAGATTGTAACATAATATGCAAGACCTTTGCCAATGAGTATTGTTTACCTTCATGTATGTAGATATCTGAATGAATAGAATTTGGTCTGTCACCATGTTTTCATGTTCAAGCGTCACTTGAGCAGACGTGATGGTAATGTAGTACGCAGATGACGCAGTCGCACGGCTATTGCTGTCGTCATTTGCCGTTTTGAGTTTGGTCGTCACTGGGTTTCGCGCCGTTGTGTTAGGATCACGAAGAGAGGCACGGATAGTTCGTGCTTTTCTCACAAGGAAGAGTGCGGGATACATGGGGTAGACAGAGAAACACAGGTGGTTCTGCGATCAGCAAGATGAGCTTTACCTGCCATGTTTACTTGTCAAGTGTGTGTGTGTGTGTGTGTGTGTGTTGATGAAATGGTGGGTATGTGGGTGGATAATGAAAGAAGGTAAAGGACAACTGAAAGAGAAGACGAGAAATAGGAGAACAGACACTGACAAAGATTTTACAGAGTGTAGTTACTTTTGATTGATCATCTTTAATATAGCACGACTAGGGTGAGATCAGAAGTATATCCTCTCTCTCTCTCTCTCTCTCTCTCTTTGGGGGAGGTGGAGTGGAAGTCAGCCGGTGAGCAGGCTTTGCGATCGCGTCTGACGAAATTTGCCAACTGTAAGCGTTATACGCATTGTTGTTGCTTCATCTGTGGCAGAGTTTGTAATTAGGTGCCATGCCTTCAGAAACACTGGTTTTCAGGCAGAGATGTGGACTCTTTCTTTTTGTTTTTATGGCATTTATGAAGAAACGCGCAAATTCAAGATTACCAAGACTGGGACTGACATTAAAAACCAAGACTACCGGTGTCGTGTGTGGTTTCCTCCTCTCGTATTTCTTCTGGGGGAGTTTGTTGTTGTTTCGATGCGGCGACGTTGAATTAAATCCAGGACCCCGCACTTCCACTAGACAAACACAACTTGGATCCCAGTCATCACGTTCGCCTTGTGATAGTGTTGGAGACACACCACCGGATGCTTCATCCCAGAACCGAGATCAGAGTTCCAACGATGTCATGTCCATGCTCCATCAGCTGAACATGAAGTTTGACACGGTGAGGGATGACATCAGAGGCCTCAAAGACGGTTTTGATGTGCTGCATGCGGAAATGAGAGCATAAAGGAAGAATGCACCCGTCTACGAGAGGAAAATGCCGCTCTGAGGGAGAGTAACGTCCGCCTGGAGAAGAGGATCGAAGAGATGGAGAAGAGACCGACGATTTGGAATGCAGGTCGAAGCGAAATAACGTCATCATCCACGGACTTCAGAAAGCAGAGAAGGAGACGGCAGATGACCTGGAGGCTGCAGTCAGGGAACTCTTCACTGACAGGCTGGAACTGGCCAAAGACGTTCGTTTTGACCGCCTGCATCGACTGAACCAGAGGCCCAACTCTCCAATAATCGGGTGCTGTACCTTCTTCAAGGACAAGGTGGACATACTCAGAGCAAGAGGGAAACTAAAAGGTACTAGTATTTTTATTGGAGAGGATTTTTCTTTCAGGGTGAGGGAAGTAAGACGCAGACTGCTGCCCCATTTGAGGAAAGCTAGAGCAGAAAACAAAAAGGCGTCTATGGTTTTCGACCATCTTGTAATAGATGGAACTAAATTTTCTGTGGACACAGAGGGCAACCTGAAAGATATCAAATAGGATATCGGCCGCTCTTCTTGTGGAGGTGTTTTTTCAAATGTTTGTTCTGCAAATAGTTTTTCTTCTGCATTTAATTTAGAGGGAGCAACCAAAAAACGGACACCGGTTGCGGAACCATTTGTGAGCTGTTATGTGGCTGACACTGCACGTGCCTGTATGTCGAATGCTCGTGACGTTGTCAGTGACAGAGAGGAAAGTGTGAACAAACAGGGCACTGGCCGTGCAGCCGTGCAAAAAAGTTCGGGATCGCATTCTGTGTCAGGTCAACTTGATTCCGATTGTAACGCACGTGCATTTTCAGTTAAGCATTTTAAAGTCTTGCAATGGAATGTCAACGGCCTGCTTCCTAAACTAAGACATAAAGATTTCCTTTCTTATGTTCGTTCCTTTGATTAATTTGTTTTGCTGAAACCTTTATAGAAACATTTCAATCAGATTTATTTGTTGATTACATAATATTTTGTAAACCTGCTATTAAGTTTTCTAAACATGGTCGTTTTTCGGGTGGAGTTGTGTGCCTAATAAAGAGAGTGTATGCCCCGTTTGTTCGTTCTGTTGACGTAGATTACAATAATATTCTTGTTTTTCACATAGACAGAGCTGTATTAGGCACCATGAAGGATATGTTGTATATGTGTGTATATGTTCCGCCTGAAGGGTCACCATTTTATTCTTTTTTGGATGTAAACAATGGCATTAGTCTTTTGGAAGAATGCTTGGCAGATTGTTCTGTTGCATTTCATGATGTTTACTTCGTGTTGTCAGGGGATTTCAACAGTCGAACTGCCGATATAAATATAAATGATTTATGCAGTGAAAATTTTGTTAAGTCATTAAAAACAAGTAGTTCGATCAACACAAACAGGAAATCTCAAGACAAAGTGTTGAATAGTTATGGTAAACTTATGTTGAATTTATGTACTACATTTGATTTACGTATTCTGAATGGTGCATGTAATGGCGACCGCTATGGTTGCTACACATACATCTCAGATTCAGGTAGTAGTGTTAACGATTACTTTTTAATGTCGAGTGACATGTTTGCAATGTTTGAATCTTTCTGTGAACTTAATATTCGTGATATGTTTCATTCAGATCATATGCCACTTGAATTACATTTAACTTTTTCGGGAGAGCATGACAGTAGGAAATCTCAAGAAGAGAAACAAACTTTAAATAGGATAGTTTGGAACAATAATGCATCACCAGTGTTTATTGACTCAGTGCAGTCTGTGGAATCTCGTAGAATGTTAGAGTCAGCTGTAAGTTTAATTGATTATGATATTGACGAAGCTTTGTCTATATTTAATCATTGCATTAAACGAAGTGCTGAATGCATGAATAGGCAGATCATAATTGGTGATAATGATAAATCAGATGACTGGTATGATCATGAATGTAAGGCAGCAAAGAAAAATTTAAGAAAGCTTTACAGAATATCCCGTCAAACAGGAGATTCTGAAGATGGAAATGCTTTTTGTATTGCACGTAGAGAGTATAAACATTTGTTAAAGCGCAAAGAGAAGGATTTCCACAAATCGTTTTTAGATGAATTGTTATCTTCGGTGAATAATCAAAAGCAATTTTGGGAAAATGTAAATAAACTTTCAGGTAAACGGAAACACGTTAGCAATGATATGACTTTGGACAACTGGTTTGAACACTTCAAAACTTTACTCGAAAAAGAAAGTGAACCAGACGAGGACGAATTGAATGTTGATGGTAATGATGTTTATTTCAACCGACCAATATCAAAGGAAGAAGTTATTTTAGCAATTAGAAAGATAAAGATTAGAAAAGCTGCTGGGCCGGATGGAATAACTGGAGAGTTGTTAAAAAATGCAGGTGAGTGTGTTGCAGATTTCTTTGTCACATTTGTTAATGCTTTGTTCCAGAAAGGTATATTTCCTGACAGTTGGACAGAAAGTATTGTGCTTCCCTTGTACAAAAAGGAGATGTCAACAACCCTAACAATTACAGGGGCATTTCATTATGCAACATTAGTAGCAAAATTTATAGTACAGTAATTAATCATCGTTTACAAGAGTGGGTTGAGGAAAATAATATTACTGGAGAATATCAAGCAGGATTCAAAAGAGAAATATTCAACTATTGATCATATGTTTACTTTGTTAGCTATCATACAAAAACAGTTCTCTTTCAACAGAAAATTATATGTTGCATTCATAGATTTTGAGAAGGCTTTTGATTCCATTAATAGGAAAATTCTTTGGTCAATTTTAGTTAAAAATGGTATAAATGGTAATTTATACAATTGCATCAAAAGTATGTATAATAATGTTAAAGTTAAGACACGGTGTGGACATAAATTAACTGATTTCATTATGTGCACCTATGGTGTTAAGCAAGGTGACGTGTGCAGTCCTGTTTTATTTTCTTTGTTTATTAATGAACTTGCCATAGAAATAATTCAAAATGGTAGGCATGGTGCAATGTTTACAACTGATTATTTTGAGCTCTTTATTTTGTTATTAGCAGATGATGTTGTACTTTTATCAGAAACAGTTATTGGTTTGCAGACACAGTTAAACAGTCTACAACGCGCAGCTTTTTCTCTTGATTTGAAAGTGAATTTAAGCAAAAGTAATATAATTGTGTTTAGAAAAGGTGGCTACTTAGCAGCAAGAGAACATTGGACATATAATAATGCTGTTATGCCTGTCGTAAATGCTTATAAATACTTAGGTATACTGTTTACAACAAAACTCAGTTTCACATTGGCTTGCAATGACCTTGTAAGTAAAGCAAAGAAAGCTCTGCTCTGCATTATGAGAAAATTGTATATTTTGAAGAATACTAGTTTAGATTTATTGTTGAAGTTATTTGATTCACAGGTTCAACCCATTGCTCTGTACGGTGCAGAACTTTGGGGACTAGATGATGCAGCCCGTCATTGTGAAAAAGTGCACCTCTTTGCATTAAAGAAATTTTTAGGAGTTGAAATGCGAACACCCAATGACTTAGTCTATGGGGAGACCAATAGATATCCTATCTCTTTGAATTCTGTGCTAAACTGTATCCGATACTGGTTGAAATTAACAAAAATGAATGATCACAGATTACCTCGGAAAGCCTATATGATGTTATACGACCTAGATGCAAGAGACAAAAGAAATTGGGCTTCAAATGTCCGTTGCAAATTATATCAATTTGGATATGGTTATGTTTGGATAAACCAAGGAGTGCAAAATGATAAGTCATTTCTGTGTGAATTTAAAGACAGATTGATTGCATGCAGGTGGCAGGAATGGGACTTTCATGTCAAAAATAGTGATAGATTTACCATGCATCGGACATTTTGTTCGGTACACGATGTCAAACGTTATCTACGAATGGATTTAGCTAAACACTTGAAGTTGACAATGACCAAATTTAGACTGGGAATTTCAGACATAGCAGAACACCGGTATCGTTACAGTAAATATACTGGGATAGATTTGACTTGTCCATTATGCAAAAATGGAAAAGAGGACGAACTTCATTTTGTTTTATGTTGTTGTAAATTATCCAGTCTAAGAGCGCAATATGTACCGACAAAATTTTCCAAGGATCCCTGTCAGTTTCGGTTAAGCCTGCTAATGGCATCTCAGAAAGAAAGCATAGTAAGAAACTTCTCAATTTACTTATTCAAGGCATTTCAGCTTAGATCAGTCATGACTTCGTGACGGAGTAGTCCAACCAGTTTTTCTTGTGTTCTGTATAGTTCTCATATTGATGTTGTTATGTTCTCCATATCCCCCTTCATAAGGGGCAATGGCCTTTATATGAAGTAAACCATCTGAGTTCTGAGTTCTGAGTTCTCTCTCTCTTTCTCTCTCCCTCTCCCCCCCACTCTCTCTCTCTCCACAAACACTTATACAACGTGGCTATTGTGCGAAAATACTTGAAAAAAGAATCAGTTTGCCTGCACTGGATGTGTGTGTATGTGTGTGTGTGTGTGTGTGTGTGTGTGTGTGTGTGTGTGTGTGTGTGTGTGTGTGTGTGTGTGTGCACGCGAGCCCGCTCACGCACGTTTTGTGTACATACGTGCGTTCGTGCGTGCGTTTGTGCGCGCGCGCGCGCGCGCGCGCGCGCCGCGCGTGTGTGTGTGTGTGTGTGTGTGTGTGTGTGTGTGTGTGTGTGTGTGTGTGTGTGTGTGTGTGTGTGCGTGCGTGTGCATGCGCGCGTGTGTGCTTGTGCTGTTTCTTTGTTTTGGGTGTGTATGTGTGTGTGCGTGCGTGCGTGCATGTGAACGTGTGTGTGTGTGTGTGTGTGTGTGTGTGTGTGTGTGTGTGTGTGTGTGTGTGTGTGTGTTGTGTGAGCGCACATATGTGTGTGTGTGTGTGTGTGTGTGTGTGTGTGTGTGTGTGTGTGTGTGTGTGTGATCTTTCATTGATTGGAATAAAGAGGGCTAGAGCCACAAGGCACATCTGACGATCGGGGATAGGGGAAGAAAATAATGTGCTGTAGGATCGTCCCTAGTAAACCGGTTTTTGAGTATAGACTCTTCTTTCAATTCAGATAAATGGAACATTACATTATGTCTGCTTTTACGTTTGATCTCCCTTATCCCATTTCACATTGGATGCTGTGGACAAGTAAAAAAGTAAATGTACCCCCCTCTCGGGCAAGCTGATCCGCCCCTGGAAAGAGAAAGCTTAACGAGTCTTAATGACAAGGAGAAAGACACCTCTAACCACTGCTGTGCCTGATGCCGTGCGCTTCCTGTTCAATTTCAAGGCTGGATACAGTGTCACTGCAGCTTCTTCCAGTGCCAACGGCAAGGCCACCCACACTGCTAAATGAAATCAGTGACTCGTCTGGAAGCGAGGAATGACCTCAGGGGGCTGGTCAGTGAGGGAAGAAGGAGGAGGACAAGGAACTCGGAGAGAGAATGAGGGAAGCTGGTGGAGCCCTGTGGGAATCATAATAATAATAATGAATACTTACATAGCGTCTATTCTCGGCTAGAGACCAAGCTCTAGGCGCTTTACAATCCACACTCGTTTATACAACGGGCTGCCTACCTACCTGGGTAGTGCCGACTGAAGAGCTGCCAGCTGGCGCTTCATTAAGTCGTTTCCCGTGTCTACCAGTCAATATCGTTCAATATCGTTCACTCAATTTTCTTACTTCCTTCATTCTTTCCATTTCTCACGCAGGGTGCATGCTATGTGTAACGTGTCATCCATACCAACGGCCAAACTGGCCTACTCTTCCGAAAGTTGGTGATGGGATTTTACGTGTGTGCAAGATGTTATGCGTGCGTTCTCACACGGAACCTCGGTTTATAGTCTCATTCGAAGGACTGTAAGGGAAATGGAGTTAGAACCAATGTTAACTCCGAGGGAAAAATCCCCCCGTACCGAAACGGCCCGGCGGAGATTCGAACCCGCAACCCCAGGATCACCAAGCTTACGAGTCCGGCGCTCTACCAACTGAGCTATTCCGGCTTCCGACATCCATACAGGTCTGACTGCAAGGGATGAATTCTGATGATATAAAACCATGATGTATTCTATAGAATGTTTAGATACATTCTTCCACCAGAACTGTTGTGTGTTTTAGTGTCAGACAGTTGTGGCATTTTGCGATGGCATGTCCTTTTTATTCGTTCCATTTAACAGAATGAGGTATCATCTGACCATCCACTAATTATCATGAGGGAGGACAGCAAGTCGGTGATGTCCTTTACTAGCTCTCAGAGGGTCCTCCAGAATCACTATAGATGGAGGAACGTTGTCCGGGCGTTACAAACACTATTGAATTTACGAGATTCTCAAGACTAGACAAAGAGAAGACGGCGGCAGGGTCAAAGCAAGGAAAGGTAAAGTACCATTCCACTGGTTTGCTATTGGAAATCTTTTATTTCAATTGTATTGTGAGTTTAAAACATTGGTATAAAGAGTCTGCCAGAGTATTGTTTCCATTTGTTAAACCATGCCCAAACAAATAACCGGAAAACGCATAGGTTTATATTTATGTATAACCATGTCAACAAGCAGGAACATTTCTAATCCAAACACAGACCCCACACCTGCCCAAGACGCTATACCTCTTTCATTTGTCTGCTCTTTCTCGTGATGTGAATCAACACTATATGATCCCCAAAGCTGCCAGCTAAAGATTGCTTTTTAATTCATTTCTGGATGACTACAGCAAATGTAGCAATCTCTACACCAAGTTCTTTTCTGTCCTGTACACTACCAGTCAGCAGGACAGCCAACTTTATATCTGTCGAAATTTTTGGTATTTCAGAGTAACACTACAGATGCAAATGTATCCAAGTTGATGTGAAACCTGTTTTTAGTGAAAGTACACTGCAGAATATGACCATGTATGGAACACGTATTTCCGTTTCTCTCGATATAGTACCGATTTATATCTATACCTAGTACCTGTACCCTCTTTCTATTAGCAAACGTCAAATATATGAAAGCGCGCGCGCGCGTGCGCGCGCGCGCGCGCGTGTGTGTGTGTGTGTGTGTGTGTGTGTGTGTGTGTGTGTGTGTGTGTGTGTGTGCGTGCGTGCGTGTGTGCGTGCGTGCGTGCGTGTGCGTGTGTGTGTGCGTGTGTGTGTGTGTGTGTGTGTGTTCGTTCGTTCGTTCTTCAATTTAACGTCTATTCACATAAAGTGATTTTAGACAGAGTTAGGGAAATAGCGTGTGTATGCATGCGCGCGCGCGCGCGCGCGCGCGCGCGTGTGTGTGTGTGTGTGTGTGTGTGTGTGTGTGTGTGTGTGTGTGTGCGTGTGCGTGCGTGTGTGTGCGCGTGTGTGTGTGCGTGTGTGTGTGTTGATGGACCGATAAGGGATTTGTTACGAGCAGTTAGCTATATATAGTGATTCATACTAAAATTCTTTACAACTAGGCTAAACATTAGCACAAAGCAAGTATTAAAACATAAAGGAGTACAGGATATCTGGTATAACCAAAATGTTAAGCGCTCATATCTATAGGAACACTTGTTACAAAAAAGAGCCCATTGGACTAATCATCAAGGAATTAACAAAAGAAACAAGACCTTGTAAGTTCTGGAAAATACACGTGCCATCAGGTCGCAGGCAGTCAGGATTTTCTTTTTTGAAATATGCGCAGTGGAAAAGAAGATGCTGAGTTGTGAAACTTTCAACTGCTCCGCAGATGCAATTTAAATTTTTGCGGAATTTTGTACGGAAAGCGTTTAGCTTTAAGCCTGTAAAACAGGGATTCAAGTTTTCGGTTGTTTTTTTCAAGTACGTTTGTGTTGGCCAATTGATAGGTAATCTTTCCACTTTTAGCCGCATTGCTAGAAGAAAAAGTAGCTGACTGGGATTTGTCACAGCAGAGCAGTTTGGAGTGAGGTAGATGTGTTTTAATAAGAACCAAGTTTTTGTAGGCTTCATAAACCTTTTTAATACACGTCTTTTTTAAGAGACCATATCCTTCGTATAAACACAGAGGAATGTTGATTTCTATGGATTCATCGGACTTTCGTGCTCCTTTTCTGGCAGCCCGGTCAGCCCACTCATTACCAGAAATCCCACAGTGAGACGGGATCCAGCAAAAATCAACTGTTGTACCTCTTGACATAAGAATACTGACAAGATGTTTTATTTCTAAAATCACCTCACCTCGATTTTTTTACAGCAATAGATTCAAGGCCTTGTAGGACAGATTTAGAATCCACACAGAAAAGTGCTTTGTAAATAGTAAGTGGAGTATCAACAAAAAGTTAAGCGCCATTAGAATTGCCACCAGCTCAGCCGTGAAGATAGAATACCCCTTCCCGAGATGAAAAGATTTTTCAACTTTAAGGGCAGGAATAACAAAACCACTTCCAGCTTTTTCATTTAACAGTGTGTGTGTGTGTGTGTGTGTGTGTGTGTGTGTGTGTGTGTGTGTGTGTGTGTGTGTGTGTGTGTGTGTGTATGTATGTGTGTGTGTGTGTGTGTGTGTGTGTGTGTGAGAGAGAGAGAGAGAGAGAGAGAGAGAGAGAGAGAGAGAGAGAGAGAGAGAGTGTGTGTGAGTGAAAATTGAAAACGGGTTAAAATGCAAGAAACCGATAAGAAAGCAGATGTTTGAAACTAAACTAAACATTTATGTTTAAGAAATGCAAGCTAACAAACGAACACGGTTTACGTTTGTTATACGTACATTACGCCACAATCACCAAAGATATAAAATCGTTCTTGAATATTGCCACCAATTCGTCACCTAACCTTTACAGACTTTCTGATTTAAAAACACACACATTGATTTTCTACTTAAGAACGAAAAGAAAACTAAGATGCGAATCTAAAAGCACTGTCCTCGACAAGGTCTGTCTTTGCATTACCATTATTGTGTTTGCCGATTCCATTATCAAAATGTACATCACATACTATTTTCGTTGAACAAAATTTCAAGGTGTCAGCGTATAAGACATGAAATGCTATGAAAACATAACGTCATGCTTCATTCAGGTTTTGATAAGTGTTTGAAACAAGCAGAAGTTTAGCTGGTGGATAATTTTGCATTGAGACAAAATATGCAGCAAAGGAGGAAACACAGAACGAAAGTGGAGATGACAATGCTGTTGTCTCAACTGATTTCTGAGAGGCTGACACTGTATCTCATCGACAGTGGAAACGTTTGGTCAGAATTAGGGTGGCTGTATTACCGACTAATGTATTGCAAAGAAAGGGAGAATGACTTATTTGCTACAAACAGAGAGAGAGAGAAATTGAATAAAAAACAAAGTGTCTATGACACTTTGGGAGCGTACACACATCTGTGTGTGTGTGTGTGTGTGTGTGTGTGTGTGTGTGTGTGTGTGTGTGTGTGTGTGTGTGTGTGAGTGAGAGGAGAGAGAGAGAGAGAGAGAGAGAGAGAGAGAGAGAGAGAGGAGAGAGAGAGAGAGAGAGAGAGAGAGAGGAGAGAGAGAGAGAGAGACAGTAAGTTCAAATAACATGACAATGAACATTTCTACTCTAGCATTTCACCCCAAACTCTCCACCGAGTCTGCAAGACTATTCATCATCACTCTTTCACATCACGGAAGAGAGCCAGTAGCTCTAAATTCTGCCCATTGCTTTTGAGTCAGCTTGCTCAGCAGTTCTAAGCTTGCTGTAGTCTTTACGTTGGCGTGGTAATCTCAGATGCGCCATGGTACTCTAGTCAGCAGAACCCATGGTGGGTGAAATGTCAGTCCAAAATGATGTAGTACCTTATCCGTACCATAAGTATCTATTGCCGCTCTTTTTGTTCCTTGTCTGTGCTGATGCCAGTCTATTCATTCCAAGTCAACTTTTCAAAAGCAAAATTCTCACCATTAGCTCTCAGCTGCCCTTGAACTCAGACCAGACAATTCTTCCAAGTCAACTTTTTAGGAACTAAATTCTGACCATCAGCTCTCCGTTGTCTTTTCAGGAGAACTCGTGAGTGTGGCCAATGTAGACAATGTCCAACCCGTTGCAGAACGACTAGTAATGTCCAGTTCCATCCAAGGTGAGAGACAGCCAAAGAGCTTTCATGTTCTCGACCCTGGCATCGTATTTTTGAATTGCAAATTTCAGGTGCAGCATGGGATGCCTCTTAAGACATCGGGACAGGAGACTGGTGAAGTGGCAGTCTGCAGGGATAAAGTATCTTGAGAGGGAAAAGGGAAGTGGTGTTGGGTAGGGGCAATGGAAGAGAAGGTGAGGGTGTGGGGGTGGGTGGGAGGGTGAGTTGAAAGGTGGATGGAAGGGAGAGGGGTGAGGGTATGGGAGAGTGCAGGGGGTTGGGGGACAGGGTTGGATAGAAGGAAGTTGTCTGGGAGCATCGTGTGCTGCAGAAGGAGGTACCAGCAGAGTCAAAGACTGACAGTTGTCTGAAGTGCTGTCTGCTGAAGAGAGAGAGAGAGAGAGAGAGAGAGAGAGAGAGAGAGAGAGAGAGAGAGAGAGAGAGAGAGAGAGAGAGAAGAGAGAGAGAGAGAGAGAGAGAGATGAATAATCATTTTGTCATTTTCAGTTTAATGGATTTGCTCACCGTTCCCTTTACCGTTTATCAGATTACTAATATTTGTTGTCTCTATGTATACTCAGATTAATGACGGATAGTTTACATCTTTGTAGCACGTGATCTTTATTGTGCAAGTTCTAATCAATCTTAAACAGAAGGTAAAAGTAAAGCAGTGCAGGTAAAAAGAAATGAGTGGACAGTTTGCTTTTTTTTTTTTAACACAGACACACAGACGCACACAGAGATACAATCACACACATGCTTGCTGACGCAGACTGAGCGAGCGACAGACAGACAGACAGACAGACAGACAGACAGACAAACAGATAGATACACATTTGACACTGGAATCTGATCCTCAAGCTCCAAGGGCTTACAGGCTGATGCAGAATATGCAGGAGTAGAAACTATAATAAAGTCTGGAAGCAGATGCTCTTACTTTCCAGATACAGAGTTGATCTGGAGGAAACGTTGTTAAATATCTGCACACAATGGTCATTTCTGGTAAAGTGGGCATAGACAATACGTCTTCTCCAGTGAGTGCGTTATCAGTTCATCTAGAGTGGAGTTCACAGAGCCGTCAAATGAGAGTTGTTTTGCTCTATGAAGAACTTATCTATCTGTCTATGTGGGTATGTATGTACGTACGTACGTATGTATGTATGTATGTATGTATGTATGTATGTATGTATGTATGTATGTACGTACGTACGTACGTACGTACGTATGTATGTGTGTATGTGTGTATGTATGTATGTATGTATGTATGTGTATGTATGTATGTATGTATGTATGTATGTATGTATGTATGTATGTATGTATGTATGTGTGTATGTTTGTTTGTATGTACGTATGTATGTATGTATGTATGTATGTATGTATGTATGTATGTATGTATGTATGTATGTATGTATGTATGTATGTATGTAGGTACGTACGCACGCACGCACGCACACACGCACGCACGCATATATCTTTATGACACCAGTCTGTGTACGTAAAAACTGCTCCATCTTTAGACACCAGTCTGTGTACGTAAACACTGCCTCCAATTCTTTATGACACCAGTCTGTGTACGTAAACAACTGCCTCCAATTCTTTATGACACCAGTCTGTGTACGTAAACAGCTGCCTCCAATTCTTTATGACACCAGTCTGTGTACGTAAACAACTGCCTCCAATTCTTTATGACACCAGTCTGTGTACGTAAACAGCTGCCTCCAATTCTTTATGACACCAGTCTGTGTACGTAAACAACTGCCTCCAATTCTTTATGACACCAGTCTGTGTACGTAAACAGCTGCCTCCAATTCTTTATGACACCAGTCTGTGTACGTAAACAGCTGCATCCAACTCTGTTCCAGCTTTCCTCCACCATTAGCACCAGCAGAAAGAGCTTGGAGTGCGATGCTTTCACACCCCTTTGTGATGAAAACCTAACTTCAACGATACGAACACAACCATACTGTTCTCCTTAGTCAGAGGAAGAAAGCTCATTGGCCACATTAATTTTGCCTCCCCCCTCCCCCCCTGACACCCCTCCCCCTCCACCCTTCCCTCTCCCATCTCGTCTTAACAGCAGTAGCTTTCTTTTACGTTCATTATTCTGAACAAAACAGTCGGGTTTTTTTTAGTGGTCGTGGACTATAATTTTCTTTCGCATCAGATCACATCAGCTGCGTCCGATAGAATCTATCTTCGATCGTATTCTAACAAAGTAACATGCAGGCAGAAACAGTGACTGGAGTAGTTTGCAATAGTCCCACTGTTTTTGTTTCGAAAACTTTGAACATGGATAGGCTTAAGTATTGACAGATGTTTTGCACGAATTGACCAGTTGTAAGTGTGCGTCCATCATGAATAAAGCAAAAAAAAAAAAAAAAAAGCAATATAAAGAACAGAACCAAAGATACCAAAGAACAACAGAAAAGAGATGGGGAAACACTAACGCTCGTCAAGTTCCCTCTCTAATCCAGTTTTCCAAGCCCTGACTTCTTATTCACATGAACTGGGTAGTAAAACATGCTTTCCAGAAAGAACCAAATGCTTTTCGATCGTCAGGCTGTTTTTTCGGTATCATGCCGATGGAAAGTGAAAAATTCAATGATTTACCAGCCTATCAGGTCACGTGACTATGGGAAACATAATAGGTGAACGTAATCACGGAGAAGGTTTTTGATTGCTAGGCCTTAGAAACAACATTGATCATTTCTGTACCAGTGATGAAGTAGACAGAAGATGAATTTCACTTTTGCCATATTTTTCATTTCTCTCTTTTATCTATAGATAAAGATATATAAGATAGATGTTGAGTTACGTAATTCAGCAAATTCTCTACTCTTTCTTGCAGTTAGGAGGAGAAGGAATTGGATGTTTATCAAATGGTGTAATGGCCTTGAACATTTCCCACTCCCTGCATAGAGGCTGTAACATAATATGTAAGGTCTTAAGCACATGGTATTATTACCTTTGATGTCTGCAGATATATCAAAGAACAGAATTCGGTTTGTGACCATGTTTTCATGTTCAAACAGAAAACGAACTGTCAGGATAATAACGTAGTATGTGGAAGACGTAGTCAAATGGTTTTGGTTCGCTTAAGTTGCCGTTTTGAGTTTGGTCTTCCGTGTATCACGTGCCTTTGTGTTATCAAGCTCACGCTGAGAGGAGCCGATAGCTCAGCTTTTATCACAAAGAACAGCACAGGATGCACGAGGCAGAAAGAGAAACACAGAAGCTTCTGCCATTAGGTAGATGCCTTTCGGCTTCTACGTTTACTCTCTCTCTCTCTCTTTGTGTGTGTGTGTGTGTGTGTGTGTGTGTGTGTGTGTGTGTGTGTGTGTGTGTGTGTGTGAATGAGTGTGTGTGTGTGTGTGTGTGTGTGTGTGTGTGTGTGTGTGTGTGTGTGTGTGTGTGTGTGTGTGTGTGTGTGTGTAGCTGATGGAATGGTAGGCAGGTGAATGGAGGTTGACGGTAAGTTGCGGACAACTGAGGCAGAAAACGAAAAACAGATGCCAGTCGATTCGAGCTGAGAAAAACTGACAAAGATTTTATAAACTGCGGTTACTTTTGACTGATCATCTTCAATATCGCACAAGAGTGAGATCACACCTATTCTCTCTCTGTCTCTCTCTCTGTCTCTCTATGTCTCTCTCTCTCTCTCTCTTTGTCTCTGTCTCTCTCTCTGTCTGTCTGTCTGTCTGTCTCTCTCTCTCTCTCTCTCTCTCTCTCTCTCTCTCTCTCTCTCTCTCTCTCTCTCTATCGCTCTCACCCTTCCACCTACCCTCGCACACGTGCAACTCTAGTATCAAAACATAGGGAAAAAAATTTACTTCCCTGTTTTTCCTCAATTGGTTGGCTGTGTCTCTTTCTCTTTGTTCCTACACACACACACACACACACACACACACACACACACACACACACACACACACACACACACACACACACACACACACACACACACACACACACACACACACACACACACACACACACATGTATGCGTGTGTGTATGTGTATGTGCGCGCGCACGTGTGCGTGCGTTTGTAATTATGTGTGTGTGTGCGTGTGTGCGCGCGCGCGCGCGCGCGCGCGCGCGCGCGTGTGTGTGTGTGTGTGTGTGTGTGTGTATGTGTGTTCGGGCGCGCGCGCCTGCACGCGCACGCCTGTGTGTATGTGTGTGTGTGTGTGTGTGTGTGTGTGTGTGTGTGTGTGTGTGTGTGTGTGTGTGTGTGTGTGTGTGTGTGTGTGTGTGTGTGCAATCGTTCATTGAGTTGAATGAAGAGGGGTGGAAGAACAAGGCACATGGGACAGGGCTAGGGGCAGAGAATATGGAACAGGGTGGTCCCTGATTAACCAGTTTTTGAGCACTGACTCTTCTGTCAATTTAAATAGGTTCTGCTATGAAGTTTGATCTTCCATCTCCCATTCAGCTTTGGATGCTGTAGACAAGCAAAAGTAAACATACCCTCTCCTCTTGGGCAAGTTTATCCGCTCATGGTCAGAGGAAGCTTAACGAGTCTTAATGGCATGGAGAAAGACACCGCTGATCACTGCTGTGCCTGATGCCGTGCGCTTCCTGTCCAATTTCAGGGCTAAATGCAGCGTGATTGAAACTTCCTCCACTGATCACTGCAAGGCCACCCCATCTGCTAATGAAATCAGTGACTCGTGTACGGAGGAGAGAGAAGGGTGTGTGTGTGTGTGTGTGTGTGTGTGTGTGTGTGTGTGTGTGTGTGTGTGTGTGTGTGTGTGTGTGTGTGTGTGTGGAGGGGGGGGGGGGGGGTCAGCAGCAGCGGTCAGTGAGGGAGGAAGGAGCAGGACAAGGATTTGGGAGAAAGAATGAGGGAGGCTGGTGCAGACTGTTGGAATCGCCCATCCAGATCTGACTACATGGTTTGAAATATGACATAGAGCCTTGATGCATCCCATAGAATGTTAAGGTGAATTCTGATACTGAAAACTGTAATGTGTTTAAGTATAAGACGATAGTGGCGATCTGTAAGGACACTTTTTGTTTTGGATTCCAAATAACAGAATGAGTTATCATCTGTCCATCCACTGGTTTTTATCAAGAGGCAGGACAGCGCAAGAGATCGAACAAACTTATCCTTTACTAGGTCGAAGACGCCGTAGAGAACCATCACAGACGGAGAAATGATGAAAGGACGCCATTAGTGGTTCCAGTTCATCTACTTTTGAATTTGCGAGATACTCAAGGTTAGGCAAAGAGAAGGGCAAAGGCAAGGACAAGGCAAGGGAAAGACAAGGCAGGGGCAAATCAATGCAGACCCAGGGAAAGCAAAGCAACATTCAACTGGTTTGCTATGGAAAATGATTTTTTGGGGGTACTTCCCTCGAAAACTAAAACATTAACATAAAGAGTTTTTGGCAGCTTTCTGTCGGAATCGCCCCTCCAGATATGACCACATGGGATGGAATCTGACATAGAGCTTTGATGCATACCATAGAATGTTTTGATAAATTCTGTCTGGGCATGGTGAAGACGACAAGGGCAAAGCAAGGCAAAACAAGGGATGGCAAAGTATCATGTCCATGCTTTGCTATGGAAATGTGTCATTTTACTTAAGTTGTGAATTGAATCATTAACATAAAGGAGTGTTTGCCAGGGTACTGTGTCTGTTTCTTAAAATACACCCAAAGAAATGAACCCCAAATACATTGGTTTGCATTTATGGATAAGCATGCTACTAACCTGTTAATTGCCAATCATCTGGACAGCCATCTTTAAATCTATCGACATGTTGGGTGTTTCAGCTTACAACACAGACACAAATGTGTCAGATGTAGGGGAATTCTGTTCTCGTGACAGTAGACTGCATGACCTGAACCACGTGTGTACAAGGCGTGTGTCTGTTTTCCTCGATATAACACAGTATCTTATTTGTGACAATACTCGTTCCTTCTTTCTGCTGGTGAATTTCAAATATGAAAACTTGTGTGTGTTAATGCAAGAATAAAAAGAATAAGGTAAACATGGAGAGAGAGAGAGAGAGAGCGAGAGAGAGAGAGAGAGAGAGAGAGAGAGAGAGAGAGAGAGAGAGAGAGAGAGAGAGAGAGAGAGACAGACAGACAGACAGACAGACAGATAGACAGACAGACAGACAGAATAAAAATGGCATGCTAATAAGCATTTCTACTCTAGAATTACCACAAACTCTCTGCCAATCCTGCAAAAAAGCTCATCTGAAAAATGATGCAACACTATTTTACGTCACTGCAGCGAGCCAGTAATTTCTGGCCATTGTTTTTTAGGCAGCTTGTTGAGCAGTTAGAAGATGGCTACGTTCGACAAATTGGCTTGGTGCTGTCAACTTGTTCTTTCGGATGCACCACAGTACTCTAATCAGCAGAACCTATGGTTGGTGAAGTGCCAGTCCAAAGTGATGTAGAACATTATCTGTGCCATCAGCACCTCTTGCTGCTTTTTTCCCCTCGCCTGGGCTTAGACCAGTTCCATCCTCCAAGTCATCTTTTCAGGAACTACAGTCTCACCATCAGCTTTCTGCTGCCTGTTGAGGAAAACTCATGAGTGTGGCCAAACTAGACAATGTCCAACCCATTGAAGAACGACTGGTGACGTCGAGTGTTTTAGGTGAGAGACAGCCAAAGAGCTAGCATGTTCTTGACGCGGGCGTCGTGCTTTTGACTTGCAAATTTCAGGTACAGCACGGAATGCCTCTTAAAGACATCGGACAGAGACTGGTGAAGTGTCAGTCTGCAGGGATGAAGTACCTTGAGAGGAAAAGGGGAGTGGTGTTGAGTAGAGCCATGGTAAAGAAGATGAGTGTTGAGGTGAAAATAAAATGGAAGGGGGGGTGGGGGGGGGGTGGAAGGGGGTGGAGGGAAGGGTGAGGGTATGGGGGGAGTGGGCAGGGAGAGGTGAGGGATGGGGATGGAGAGAAGGAAGATGTGTGGAAGATCAGGAGATGAAGAAGGAAGACAGAGCGTCTGAGTCTGAAACTGGTCTCAAATGCAGAGAGAGAGAGAGAGAGAGAGAGGAAGAGAGAAGAGAGAGAGAGAGAGAGAGAGAGAGAGAGAGAGAGAAGAGAGAGCAAAAAAAAACGGACAAATACCTTTCACGCCGCCTGTTCCCATCCTGTTTTCTTTCAACATACATATCTTAATCAATGCTATTTATTCCCCGTAATACTCATGTCCCTCCTCTTCTCATTGTCTTTTTCTGAGTTTCCCCCTTTCTCTCTCGCCCCTCTCTTTCCCTCTTTTTCCCCTCAATTTTTTCTACCCACTCCTGATCTTCCTTTCTCTTCTTCATTTTCTTCTTTTCTCGCCCTTCCTCCTTTATCTCTCTTCTTCCCCTCTCAGTGTTTCCCTCTTTTTGGGTTCTCCTCCCTCCCTCCCTCCCCCTCTCCCCCCCTCTCTTTCTTTCTCTCACTCTTCCCCCTCTTCTCTCCTCCTACCAGAAATTCTTTTCTCTCCCTCCCTGTCTCCCCCTCCCTCTCCTATGCTATCTTTCATCACTGTACAAAGATAAAATCTTCATTCTTTGTGAAACCAGTCTGTGCACGTGGACATCTGACTCCATCATATTTCCGCTTTCCTCCATCATTTGCACCACACAGGCATCAGCGGAAGAAGTCTGGGGGGTGGGGTGCCTTCATGCCTCTTTTGTGATAAAACCCAACTTCAAAGATGCTGATAAAAACTATACTGTTCTCTTTAGTCAAAAGATGAAAGCTCGTTGGCTACCCCTTCTGACCCCCCCCCCCCTCCTTACCTCATCCTCTCCCCCTGACCTGTTCTTAACGCTTTAGTTTTTCTTTAACGTTTATTTATAATGGACAAATGGTCGTTCTCTTAACGGCATTGAATCTTTTCTGTAGTTTTTATAACCCTTCTACGTGTTTATAATACGTTTCCAGCTGTTTGCATGGTTCTGATATGTGTTCTCTCTTAAATCATGTTCTTACAAAAACATCATGTAAACCAGAGTCAGCGACCTGTGTAAATTTGCAAAAGTCATACCTGATTTTTGTTTCTAAACCATTGCACATGCAATTTGGTAATAAATATTGCTGCAGATATTAAATAATCATCATGCGTGTTCATCATGAGTAAGCAAAAACAACAAGAAGAAAAGCAAAGAACAACACGTTTAAAACAGATACGACGCACTTGTCAGGTTTCCTCTCTAATCCCTTTCTCCAGGGCTTCACTTCATAATTTGCATGAACTGTGCAGTAAAATAAGCCTCTCTGAGAGAATCAAAATACACTAGAAACAGTACCTGTATTATGATCATCTGACTGTTTCACTTAGTCATATCACACGGCAAGAGAGTGTAGATTTGGAGCGCTTCACCAGCCACTGAGATCACGTCACTATTTCTGGTACCAATGGTTGAACATAATGACAGAGAAAATTAATTCTTTCTGATCTCTTGCCCTTAAAAACAACATTGATCTTAATTTTCATGGCGATGAAGTAGAAGGAAGCTGAATTAAACCCAGACTTTTCGCACCTTGCAATGTTTTTCATTTGTTTATTTTATTTATAGATATTGATAGATATGTCCAAGTTACGCGATTCGACGATTTTCTACGCTTTTTTGCCACTGGTATTAGGATGTTTATCAAATGGTGTGGTGGCCGGCCAAACACCTTTGCCACCCCCTGATTAGAGGCCATAACATAACATTTAGCTGTTAGGCACTGGGTTCTATGACATTGATGTCTGTAGACATCTCAATGAACAGAATTTGGTTTGTGACCATTTTCAACAAACAGCCAGGGTGATGCAGTAGAACCTAGATGACACAGTCGCACGGTTTTTTGTTGTCGGAAGTTGCTGATTTGAGTTTCGTCCTTTCCGTGTTTCGCGCCGTTGTGGTATTAAGAACACGGTGAGTGGCACGATAGTTCGTCCTTGTATTACAAAGGACAGCACGGAAAGCATGGGGTAGAAAGAGAAACGCTAGTGCGACTACAGTCAGCTAGATGCCTTGTTCTACTAGCTTGTCATGTTTATTTGTCGTGCGTGTGTGTGTGTGTGTGTGGTGCGCGCGCGCGAGTGTGTGTGTACGCGCGCGTGTGTGTGTTAATACAGAAAGTTGGGAACTGGGAGACATATGGGATGATTGTGGTTAAGGGCAGAGAATATGGAACAGGGTTACCCCTGCTTAACTAGTCTTTATTGCTTTGACCATTCCTTTCCATGAAGATAAGTGGGACGGTCGATCACTTCTGCTGTCACGTTCCACCTTATTTCTCCTTTCCACCTTGGACGTTGTGTACTGGTGAAAACAAACATAGCCCCACCTCGTGGGCAAACTGATCTGACCCAGTGAAAAGACATTTTAACGAGTGTTAATGACATGGAGAAGAAGCCGTCAATCACCGCTGTACCTGATGCCGCGCGGTTCCTGTCCAATTTCACGGCTGGACAGATACTACCGCTTCCGCCAGTGCCCACAGCGAGGCCATCCACACTGTCATGAAGTCAGTGACTGGAAGGTGGGGGGGGGGGGGGGGGGGGGGGGGGGGGGGAGCGACTTGCAGGAGCCGGTCAGCGAGGAAGGAGGAAGTCAAGTCACTGGGAGACAGAATGACCGAGGCCCATGCAGACTTGGAAATCACCCATCCAGATCTGACCACATGGGATGGAGTCTGACATGGAGCCTTGATGTACACCACTGTAGAATGTTTTTATAAATTCTTCTACCACAAAAACTATGATATGTTTAAGTGTTAGACAGTAGTGGCATTTTACAATGACATCCTTCTTCTCATTCCAAATAACAAAACGAGTTATCATCTGTCCATCCACTGGTTATCAAGAGGCAAGTCAACGTTTCAGGAACTAAATTCTAACCATCAGTTTTCCGCTTCCTATTCAGGAGAACTCGTGAGCGTGGCCACAGTAGGCAATGTCCAACCCGTTGCAGAACGACTAGTAATGTCCGGTGTCGTCCAAGGTGAGAGACAGCTGAAGAGCTTTCATGTTCTCGACCCTGGCATCGTGTTTTTTGAATTGCAAATTTCAGGTGCAGCACGGGATGCCTCTTAAGACATCGGGACAGGAGACCGGTGAAGTGGCAGTCTGCAGGGATGAAGTACCTTGAGAGGGAAAAGGGGAGTGGTGTTGGGCAGAGGCAGTGGTACAGATGGTAGGGATTGGGGATGTTGGATGGGGAGGGGTGTTGTTGTTAGGGAGATGGGAGGGAGAGGGGAGAGGGTGAGGGTATGGAAGGATGCAAAAGAGGTACAGGGAAAGGGGGTGAATGGAAGGAAGTTGTGTGGGAGCATCGTGGGCTGAAGGAGGGGAAAGAAGTCTGAGTCAGTTTGAAATGCTGATGCTGAGGGAGAGATGGTTTGATTGATTTGATTGGTCATCTTATTCCTAAGGGTAAGAGGTCAGCAACAAGATTTTTTCCCCATCTAGCCCTTGTCCCTTCACGTACAAAGGATATTAACAGAAAAACAATATTACATTATAGAAAACTGATTAATGAAACAGCGATGATTCATATTATCATGAAAGAACATACACACACGCACACAACACACACACACACCACACACACACACAACACACACACACACACACACACACACACAAACAATATTTATTATATATATTATATATATATATATATATATATATATATATATATATATATATATATAGAGAGAGAGAGAGAGAGAGAGAGAGAGATGAATAAATTAAAAAGCCTAAAATGACTTTAAAAGTGCTCGACCCCTGGGGAGCAACATTTGTTAATGATATTAAAAGGAATGTTAAAACTCTACAAATTTGTTTCGAGCGTGTTGCGCTGTCATCAGGATGGTTTTTGGTT
>CM031597.1:115431343-115436343 GCA_018398815.1 Conus ventricosus | reverse complement strand
ACAGTCCTGCTCTTCAACGCAAATTCCACCATCAAAGACATTGATGCAACCACATTGTTCTTTAATGAAAATCGAAATGTCAAAAATTCAAATCTCTTTTCACATGAAAACCCCGATTTTAAAGATATAGATGCCATCCGATAATTCAAGAAAGATATAAAAGATGCAGAGATGACGATGTTGTTCTCCGAGGAAAACCTCGATATCAACAATACAGATGCAATCACATTATTGTCCAAGGAAAAACTCACACGAAAGATACAGATACGATCAAGCTATTATATTCTCTTCATTCAAAGACATAAATTCCCCATTACATGTATTACCCCTCCACCCTCTCTCGCCCTCACTCAGCTTCCCCCTTCTCGTGTCAGTGTGCTTTGCAAATAAAAACACTGAACACTGACAAAAGCCGTAGCATGGTTCAGCAATAACTCCCCCCGCCCCCAAATATCGAAGATGCAGATGAAATCACGTTGACTTCCAATGGGGATGCAAGCATCAAAGATGAGATGACGTTACTCTCCTCATTCCAAGCAAATATTATCGCAGCCACCCTTATTGATCTCGCACCCCCACTTTCCCTTACCACTTGCTTAGTAGCCGTACAAACTAAAGGACTATATCTAGCCTGCATTCTTCTTTAGAAACCAAAATACATTAATAGAATCTTTAGCAGGTCGGCGTTAGAAGAAGAAGAAGAAGAAGAAGAAGAAGAAGAAGAAGAAGAAGAAGAAGAAGAAGAAGAAGAAGAAGAAAAAAAAGAAGACGAAGAAGAAGAAGAAGAAGAAGAAGAAGAAGAAGAAGAAGAAGAAGAAGAATATGACTACATCATTGACGAACATATTGCATTCTCGTACAATGTCGACCGCTGGAGGACTGAGGTAAAACAGTCTCCGTCTGATAGTCTGTGCGTATAATGACCTCATATGTGGGTAGGTAATAAACATTTCACACGCTAATTCTCTCTCTCTCTCTCTCTCTCTCTCTCTCTCTCTCCTCTCTCTCTCTCTCTCTCTCTCCTCTCTCTCTCCTCTCTCTCTCTCTCTCTCTCTCTCTCTCTCTCTCTTCTACTTTTCTCCTGCCAGTCAGATTGTTTTCTGATATCTATCTATCTATCTATCTATCTATCCATCTATCTATCTATCTATCTATCTATCTATCTATCTATCTATCTATCTATATGTCTATCTATCTATCTGTGTGTATAAGAAAACATAGATGTATGTATGTATGTATTTTTGTATGCTCTGTGCATTTTCAAGAGTTCAAGTAGTGCTCTCTGTGATAGACAAATTTCCTGTGTGCACATAGGCAAATGTTCTAACATAAACGAATTCTTACTAAGTTTTATTGTCGTCGCTGCTCTTTTAATTCTTGCCCATCAAATCAGCAACCAGTCTCTGTTTTATAAGCAGAGAATAAGTGTGTAATGCCCCCCTGAGCCATTCTAGCCGCGTGACGGGATAGAGTAGGGGTGGGGAAAATCAGAGATTCTACACCGTCCCCCATCTGCCTCCTCATACTGAAAATCAGTAGCAAGGATTCACCTCACTTCAATTCTCAATAACACTTCGATCATTCAATATCTAATGTCCCCATTGGATGTCACGCCCTCGGACTTTTTTCCCCATCGTTGCTGTTTCAGTAACCACAAACCTTTCTGTGATCCCCTTTTGCTGATTTCTTGACAAGCTAAAAAGTTCAAGACATTTACTTGCATTTTGGTATGTTATTTAATATATTTTCATGCAGAATTTTCATCTGATTTTCAAATTATCATTAGGCTATTCTGTTAAAAACTTAACGCCAAAATGTCCGAACTGGGAAGAGTTGATACATCTCACAGCGTTGGCAGTTGGATATGCCTTGGATTCGTATTGGGAGGCCGGAAAAGCTCAGTGGTAGAGCGCCGGACTCCTAATCTTGGTGATCCTGGGGTTGCGGGTTCGAATCTCCGCCGAGCCGTTCCGGTACAGGGGCATTTTTCCATTGGAGTATCACATTGGTACTGACTCCATTTCCCATACAGTCCTTCGAATGAGACCATAAACCGAGGTTCCGCATGTGAACGCACGCATAACATCTTGCACATACGTAACCAACTTTCGGAAGAGGTCAGTTTGGCCGTTGGTATGGATGACAAGTTACACATAGCATCCACCCTGCGTGAGAAACGGAAAGATTGAAGTAAGGAAACTGAGTGAACGATATTGAACGATACTGACTGGATGACACGGGAAACGACTGAATGAAGCGCCAGCTGGCAGCTCTTCAGTCAGCACTACCCAGGTAGGCAGCCCGTTGTGTATACGAATGTGGATTGTAAAGCGCTTAGAGCTTGGTCTCTAGCCGAGAATAGGCGCTATATAAGTATTCGTACTAATAATTCGTGAAGTGAGGTTGGTAGCGAGGGGAAACAATGATAGAACGGGATGTTAGCCATTACCCCCCTCCCCCCCCTCCCCACCTGTCCTTCCCATGTTCTCTCCAACTCTTCCAAAGACTATTGACTTCAAGGGCATTTATGCTGTTGTGACACATGAGTGCGGGAGCAGAAAAGAAAGAATAACAAAGGTAGAGTGACAAGTAAAATCGTAACAGTTACAGAAGAGATGAAAGTATAACGGAGGGAGAGAGACAGACAGGTAAAATCGTTTTAAACACAGGAGCAGAGACAAGGTATGACGAGGGAGGAGAGACTAATAGAACCTGTCATGACAAAGGGAAAGAAGCAGGAAAAACTGTCATAGGTGTAGCAGCTAAGATGAAAGTAGGACAAAAGTGAAACAACAACCAGCCAAGCAACCAACCAAGCAACCAAGCAACCGAGCAAGCAAGCAAGCAAGCAAGCAGCAAGCAAGCAAGCAAGCAAGCAAGCAAGCAAAGAAAGAATGAAAGAAAGAAACGGTAAAGCTATCATACTTTTACAGCAGCAGAAATGAGGCAGACAGACCGGTGGAATAGTTGTAGGTACACGAACAGAGATGGTTGTAGGCCAAAAGCAGAAAGAGAAGTAAACATCGGTCACAGCGAACCCATGATAGTTTTACAGCAGCAGAGATGAGACAGAAAGACGAGTTAACGTGTGGTGATTGAAAGTAGACCAAAACTGACAACAAGTGAAAACTGTCCTAGTTATTACTCCACCATTGAATGTACACCACAAAGACAGAGACACAGGCGAAACTGCCCTACTTTTAGCTGCAGAGATAAACGTAGGACACACACACACACACACACACACACACACACACACACACACACACACACACATACACGCGCGCGCGCGCGCACACACACACACATACGCGCGCACACATTCACTCATCTATCTATCTATCTATCTATCTATCTATCTATCTATCTATCTATCTATCTATCTATCTGTCTGTCTGTCTGTCTGTCTGTCTGTCTGTCTGTCTATCTATCTGTCTGTGTGTCTGTCTATCCATCTATCTATCTACGTAATGCAAGTCCGTCAATTTCAGTTGCTGATTCCATAATAGCACAGGTGCTAAGAGAGGAAGACCAGTTCAACTGTTACCGTCACCGCAGCAGATGCAAAACCAGAGCAGAGGGGATTCTACTCGCTGTTTTCAGACTTAACAGTTATATGCAACTTTTATCAAAGATTGGAAAATCACGGAGTACCGAGGTACAACACATATCAGACTGTTTTTATTGTCCGACACTGCATCCTTTACTCATGAAACAAAGTCACCACCTTGGCCAGTATCCCTTACTTACAACTTGGAATATAAACCTGGTATGCTCTTGCACGCAAACATTTGAAGATTGCTGGTTTTGAGGTCCGTGGCTATCTTAACGACTGGGTGTTGTGTTTGCAGGCAGGGTTTCATTTCGCAGATCAAAGAGCTGGAAGGAGCAGCAGCGAAGTAATAATGCAGAACCGTATGATGCCATCCAAAGCCTCTGTTTGGGTAGGTTGTCGTTGGGAGTCGTCGGGGCCCTCTGCATTTTGTGCATCGTTGCGGTATGAAGATCACGCTGAGAGGCGCCAGCGGCTGTTTCTTTTATCGCTGGGGAAAGTGAGGGAGGATAGTATGAGAATCACAGGTGCTTCTGCCATTAGATGGTCCTGCGTTCGTACTTGACTTCGTTTTTTTTTCTCTTTCCTTTGAAAAGATAAAACAACAAAACTACAAACGTTAGAGAGGAGTGTTTAGGCATGGCATGGTGGTAGACTGAGGGGCTTGGGGTGGTCTTGCTGACGTGAAGGTAGATAAGGAGACGGCCGTTATAAGAAGGTGTTCCATTTGCGCTAAGATCAAAGTATCTGTGCTTAACAAGAAATACGAGTAAAGACCCTCATGCTTTACCGACTTTTTTTCTGTACAAATATCAACTAGATTCATTATGTTTTTTCCTTTGAAAGCCTTGATTTTCTGGAACATTTGAAGCTAAATTTATCTCCGTAAAGAGAGAGTCCCTTCCTTAAAAGACTTGTATTTCAGGAACTTTTTTTCTTAACTAGACTGATCTCCCAGTTAACAATCATTCTCTCCAAAGACTTATTGTTTGAGTATCTCTTTGAACTATATTCATCTCACAGTAAACACGTCCTGTTAATTAAAAAAAAAAAATCCTGAACATTAAAGAAAAAAATATAGATTCAACTTTCAATGAATATTTCTTCTTTTAAAGATTCATTCGTTAAAGCATTTAAAACAAACCAACCAACCAGATTCATCTCCCAACAACGTTTGAAGATTTAGAAATATTTAAATAAATTAGATTCGTCTCTCAATAAAGAAAAAAACTCTTTTAAGACTTGTTTTTTGAAAAATATATTTTTTTCATAAAAGTAATCTCCCAATAAACACTTGTTTGCTATAAAGACGTTTACTGAGAATACGGAGCGTATTTGGAGACCTGATGTTCCTTGTTAGGATACAAAACCCCAGAGTGTACTAGGTGACAAGTGGTTGCCTTGTTATAGTGTCAAACCCCCAAGCGTACTCAGTGACATCAGTATT
>CM031597.1:115421343-115428843 GCA_018398815.1 Conus ventricosus | reverse complement strand
GTGTGTGTGTGATGTGCTGTGGCTGCGGTGTGTGATGTTTTGGTGTGTGTGCGTGCGGCGAGTGCGTGCGTGCGTGACGTAGGTGCGTGCGGCGTTGCGTCATGCGTTTGTGCGTGTGTGTGGTGTGTGTGTGTGTGTGTTGGGTGTGTGTGTGTGTGTGTGTCTGTGTGTGAGATGAGAGAGAGGGGAGAGATGAGAGAGAAGAGAGAGAGAGTAAAGTGCTTGTTGACGTACTTACACACAACATAGGCCGGACTCTCTGCCACCCCCCCACCCGTCCCCTCCTTTTGTCTGTATGGCACCCCCGTACACTCTTGCCGAAGAGACCGCTGAACGCACATTGGCGTTCAAATGGACCCGTCTAGGCTGACAACATTTCTCCGGCAGTGGACAAAGCCGACAGGAAGGTGGTCGTGTGAATGAGATCCAGCTCGCCTCACCGACCTCTTCATGACTCCTCATCTCCTGTCTCCTCACATTCTCTCATAATAATAATTTAAAAAAAATAATGAAGATGATAATAAAAATATAATAAGATAATATTAATGACTCATGTAAATGACGATAATGGGAAATAATAGTGAGTAATAATAGTTAATTATAATAACTAAGTAATAAATAATAATGATAATGAATAATAAGTAATAATAATAATAAGATGATGCAGAACGTTGATGAATAATAATAATAATAATAATAATAATAATAATAAGAATAATAATAATGATAAAGACAATGAATGATAATAAATAATAACAACAATAATAAAAATCATAATACTAAGATAATAATAGTAATAACAACAACAAAGCAACAACAGACAAACAACCACAAGAATAATAAAAAAATAGATAATGGAATAATAATAAGTAATCAATGACAATTCTAGCGCTGTACAGGTTTTAAAAACAAATCAATGATAAAACGTCTAAAGCATGCACACACACACAACACACACACACCGGCAAAAAATCAAGCATCAGAACACGCAAAAATGACGACAAATCGAACTCTGACGTCAGAAACAACCTGAACGTTCAAAACATGTCGCTGGATTACCACAGAACGAATGTAAAGTCCATCCGAGGGTGCTTGGTTTTTGAAGACTCCATTATTGGAACAAAGTTGAAAAGAACCGTCTTGGAAATATCATATGGATTTTCTGTGAATTGCCCGCAACAACATACACGACGAAGGACATCAGAACGTCCTGTTGAAAGACGCTATTTCCGAAACATGAACCGATGCTTTGATGCTGGTGTCGTCGTTCACTGCGGTGTAAACCGACATTTAAAGAAAGCAGCCCCTAAGCATGCGTCAGATCAGTTTGTGGTGACCATGCACGACATAAAAAAGGAACAGTCCTGAGATGAGCAAGGATCATCGCCAGAGACAAGTTGGCGTCCTTTACAGTTTTAGAATGTTACATACTTGCAATCATCAATGTTTTGAGCAGAACTTTAATTAACAATGTGCGCCTTACATTAGGAAAGTGAGTAAACATGAATCAAATAGTGAAAGTATTGATGCATTGCCATCTGCGACACTCTCTTCGCCGCCAACAAAAGGGTAGACTACTCACTGATGGACTTTCATGCGCCTACAAGCGGTAAGGAGCCAGTACCCTAGCAGATAGGTTCCAACATTGGCGTGCATGGGAGATGCAGAGTGCCTTGTTTTGGAAACAGCCACGGAAGGTCCGTCCGAGGACACGTGCCCGCCATCCAACAACAACATCTAGAGCTATCCACCCATTTAGCCCGGGACTGGAGACAGACGGTTAGGGAGTACCAAGTTGGTCCATGGGTCCAACAGATTACACAGGGTTCTCATGAACTATAACTCACCACTCTCTAGAAGTGTAGATGTGATCTTTTCTTGCTGACACGTTATAAAACCCGTAGTCATGTGCGAGAACGAAGCTGATATAAATTAAGCCCTTGTGTGGTTTGAATAAATTCATTTTTGTGTAGATTTTGCCAGTCTGCGATCGTTTTCTGCTGGCCTTTAAACGCCACTGCGCATGGGATCTCAATTTCCTTTTTTTGTGTTTTTTTTGTTTTTCCTTAAACTTTTTTTTTTTTCCAGGTTATTTTCTATACGATTTTCTTCTTGTTTGAACAATTGAATGTTGACAAAGCATTTGAATGGTTTTTCGAATGAATTTACAGATCCATTCTAACTGGTGAAGGATCATCTTAAATAACAGGCAGTTAGCTGAAGAAAAAATATAACATATTAGGCTTTGCAATCGACTAAATATTCGGAAGGAATGGACAAACTACCTAATTAGCCAGGACTATTATTTTCCAGACCTATTGTATCAAATCGTCGACGAAAGGTGAAAGAAGTTATTGCAGCTTCTGAATTGTGTCCATGAGGATGAGAATTATACGCCAATGTTCAGAGTCCTATTCCAGCAGATGATTGCTGGTTGCATGCCGTTGTGCAGTCCAGGGTCAGTAACCAATTCAATGTAGTAAACAATAATATCTTGTTTTATTTACGCACAGAGACCCAATGATAGTAATACGGTGAATGGTTACGATTACTCCAGTCGACAATCTCAATAAATATCCTTTCACTGGTATTTTAATGCCCATGGCAGGGGACACCCTTGTCTGTGGAGAAAAGGGGAATGTGCCAAAAAGTAACGACAATCGCTTATCGAAAATATTGTAGAATTCATCTCATTTATCTTTTAAACAATGGTTGTATTAACTCGCATCCCAACAATCCAAAAAACACCCCAAGCGCGCCCCAGTTGACATTGTCATTGAAATGCTCCTTAGTTTTAGCAGTGTTTTGGCGACTGGCAAACGCCTTTGAGTAGCGTACATTAAATAGTGACCATTTTCCAATTATTTATAACATAAGAAAACTTGCAGTGTAAAACAAATGATCCAACACCAAGACCAAAGTTCAAAAGTATTGTTAACAAAGTTTGCAAATAGGGATCAAATTTTCTGTCCTTATTAAGTTCATTCTACATTGTATATAGATACCATTAATAATCAAGATGTTGAACATACTATATGACATGATTTCAAAAGAACCGATACAGAACGAGCTGCATGTCTGAATGCCATCCCAACCGTAAAATCTGTAAAATCTTAAAAAAAACTGGGGTAATATCTGGTGGATAACGACAAGTGTCAGCGTGCAAAAGAGAGGAAAATTGCGAAATCGAAAGATATAAACGTGAAAACAAGAGCAAAAAAAAAAGTCATAAAGAATTTGAGAGAAAACAGAGTAAAGAATCTACAAGAAAAAGAATAATTGCTCGAGAAAAAAACGACAATATTGGTCATGCCTTTTGTGGATAAATTAATGATCTCGAAACTGTAAAGATATTCCAAAAAAGTCTTGGACAAAATTAAAAGCAATGAAAGAGGAGTTTATCGTACCCAGAATTGTCCTGTTCGGAGCTTAACCAACTCTGAATTTCCTCTAATTTTGGATAATGGATCCGAGGCATTTGCTGACCATTATTGCTGAAAAAATAGCAGTCAAGAGAAAATTGTTTCAACTGAAAATAAAAATATATACGAGAAAATGAAAGAGAAATAAAGACATTTTATAAAAACTCTCAAACCATTAGAAGATGCATTCAGCCTAAATACTACCAATAACAATTCAAGAATTTAAAGAGATGTGTTTAAGTTAATTAATACGTAGAGGACATCAGAGGTTTAGATGGCATATCTGATGAAATCCTTAATCATCTTTCCACAATAATGGTAATTACACTTTATCTGCCTCTCGTTGTTTTCAGAAATGTTGGGGAAATGGGAAAAATGCGATAATGATTTGGAAGACAATCTATTGTTGTACCAATTCCATAAGAACGGGAAAACCTATGAAAGATTAAGCTAGCTACTCCATATCGTGCCCCATTGCTTAATAACGACAAACACAATGAAATTAATGGACAAAAATTAATTAAAAAGATTAGTTTCAACATTGCCATAACATAAACATCATTCCTATCAATCAAGCTGGATTTCAAACAGGTAGATCCACAATTGAATCACTTTGGTTTAACTTTCTATCTACCCAGGTTAAAACACCAATATTGCATAGCGTCGCAAGAACATAATTAGCCGACGATTGATCATTCGTAAGCGCTACGAACATGTGATTATCAGTAATCGCGTTTGGCTTTGGGGTTATTTAAACAAAAGATTAAGCAATTATTGAGGGTTTTAATGGTAATATTTTATTTATATTCAAGAGTTTCCCTTCATGTAGTTCGCGGTTTATTCAAACACGCATAGAAATACATTGATATTCATGCGCCAGGCCTTTACAGACGGGTCACCTACGCCCCTAGGTATCCAGGGATAATTTCACCAATGTTATCAACATTCTGATTTATGACTACATCAAAAGGGACTCGGCAAAAGACAACAGAATTAGCTCAGTTTCCTGACGGACATATGTTAAGTGTGGTGAAAGTAACTATGAAACGCCATACTTCCACTATCTCTAATTACATCAAAATCAAACTACATCATGGAGCTAACAATAAAATAAACAAATTTCTTACATGAGAAAAATGGGCGTTTGCCCAGTTACAAACAGAAAAAAACTCACGATAATGTCTGGCCTGTCAACTCTGTTGATGATCCTGCAAAGCTCCCAAAATTTTACGAATTGGATGGGATAATTATTAGAACTAAGTTAAATACGTTAACTTTCTGTCTAGGATGTCATATGTAAGTAGCGAAACTTACCGTGGATTGCACACATTGATTACGATTCTTAAAACAAAGCAAGAAAAGGTTTAAACTTCCGTGAAAGATTAATAAATAGAACAATCCTGGGCTCAAGATTCAAAACTTACTCGGACTTAGACAAATGCTTTACAGATCGTATCAAGACTTTCATATGCTCAAGAAGATTTCTTTTAGATGCGCCATAGCCTCCCAATATCTGTTTAAATAAACTTCAAAGTGTTATTGTGCAAAGCTTTATAAAATTGCCCTTGGGGAGTCCCCACAGGGACATACTCACATTATAGGCACATACAATTAGGTAGGTTTTTTAAAACCACTCACAGACTTCCGAAAAGCTTCTGCTTTCAAATGTTGTTTTGAAAAGTTTCGCTGACAAAAAATTTTTGTCACAAGAGGTATGCTTAGATTCATAAAAGGACTTTTGAAAAGCGCTGCTCGAAAGAACAAACTCCATGCAAAATCTATCTGTTCTTATATCTGGCGATCTTCTGAGAAAAACTAATATAGATCAAAATAACATTGCTAAAAATCCAAACGTTTTCCTCCAGATGCAAAAGTGGGAACAATCGACAGCAATCTTTGATATAGAATACACAATTTAATCAAAAAATGACTCACCTAATTTTTTAATAACGCTCATGTATGCTCTCATTTAATAAAATAAATACAACATAATCTATTAAGAAAGAATAATAATACGGATGGTCATAGCTTAATAATTCAAATCAGGTAGCAAGCTGTTTCGTAATCCTTGTTTACAATTCATAGTTATTGTTATCTTGAGTAACCACTTTATCTATAATACAGTGCAGAAACTATTTGCTATTTTGAAGTCCTTGTATTTCATACTAACATTTCCTTCAACACGATTCCAAGCTTTTAAATAGGTGGCTGAATCGAAAGCCAGGTGCTTCATTTCGATAAAGTCTCCTAATTCACGCAGTACGCACAAAAGATATGGAATAAATGACATAAATCATTTAATAGCACTTTCTTTTTCATTATCAAACACGGAATTCGGTGACTTTTTGGCCTGGGTGCCTTCTCCTGCGGCTTAATATGGAAACGAAAAGTAGATCGAGCTGCAAAACAACGCAGCCCAGAATTAGTAATGAATGCTGTTTCCGTAAATGTTCCAATAGATTTAATCAGAATGCCTATTCAATTATTAAACAGAAAATGCTCTAACGAGTAATTCTAAAATCATATTGTTAAATTCAGATGTAGCAGTATAGATCGTAATTGTATTATCAACATGCAGAGAGCAAGCAAAACAGAACCACTCCAAGCATTTATTTGCTCAATCTAGAGAGAAGAGAGTCTATTCATAGACTTCGGTTTAAACTCAATTCAAAACAGAAAATACTGAAACAATGTCAGATGTATGTGCGGAAATCCTTAAGTTTCAGTCATAATATTGACACGTTGTTTCAAAAACAAAAGACAATTTTTAAGATTGTGGTATTGACTGGTTTTCACTGAAAGAATACGAGCTGGGCCTATGTCGCTTAACCTAGCTACTTAACAAATATGTCTGTTCTTTCACTTCTGTATGTACAAAGGTTTTATTGCATAGTTAAACGCGAGTTATTTATTATGAGTAAATATTTGTTAATTAATTGATTTGATATTTCAATTGTCCATTGTTACGAGCGTTTATCTATTCATTTATAATAATTAGGGATCAAGGTGGGGAACACTAACAATCCTAGGACAAAAGAGGATACATTTTTATATACCATTTTTTGGGTGAAAACCTTGTACAGACATAATCCACTTAGTACTCATTCACTCACTAAACCTCACAGTTCAATTTTATGTTAAATCCTTATTACAGACACATCCACTTATTCACATTTCACGTCTCAAACTCGCTATCAAAATTTTGGTTAATCTATATTAATCGACGACGCCCGCTTACCTTCATCACACCACAAACTCACTATTGTCTGAATCACTTTCAGTGGAGATGGACACTAAACTTGAAGAACACACACAACAGCACAACACACACACACACACACACACACACACACACACATCACACACATTGGTACGACGCACACACAGGAGGTAACACACACACCCACACACACTTACTCACAGCACATACAACACCCACGTAACATCACAATACCAACACACCCACACCCACACACACACACACACACACACTAGTTGAACACACACACACACACACACACATTTCTCCAGACGCAAGTGTTCGCTTCCATTACTTCCATGAGCCAAGCAGGTCTTTCGCATTCCATTCCTCCATTCAGTCAGCAACATGGTTTTGACAGAGTTTTAAACAGGTCTTTTGGGTGAGAGTGGAGTGACTTTATTGTCACTGCATCTGTCTCTGGTCGTTACCACTAAGAGTTTTAAACTGGATCTTGGTGGTGAGAGTGGAGTTGCTTTTTTGTGCACTGCTTTATCTCTGCAGTCCGTTACAACGAAGAAGTTTTTAAACTGGTCTTTGGGTGATAGTGAGTGCTTTTGGTGTCGACATGCTAGTCTATCTCTGTCCCATTACACGATAGCGTTTTTAAACAGGTCTTTTTGGTGTTGAGAGTGAGAGTGCTTTTGTCAGCTGCTATCTATCTCTGTACGTTACACAAGAATTTTAAACTGTCCTTTGGCTGAGAGTGGTGTGCATATAGTCAACTGCTTTCATCTATCTCTGTCGTTACAACGAAGAGTTTTAACAACTGGTCCTTTGGGTGAAGTGAGTGGCTTTTGTCACCTGCTATCTATGCTA
>CM031597.1:115416343-115418843 GCA_018398815.1 Conus ventricosus | reverse complement strand
GGGGGGGGGGGGGGGGGCGGGGGGGGGGGGGGGGGGGGGGTTGGGGGGGGGGGGGGGGGGGGGGGGGGGGGGGGGGGGGGGGGGGGGGGGGGGGGGGGGGGGGGGGGGGGGGGGGGGGGGGGGGGGGGGGGGGGGGGGGGGGGGGGGGGGGGGGGGGGGGGGGGGGGGGGGGGGGGGGGGAAAATTTAAAAGGGGAAAAGGTGGGAAAAAACCCAAATTTTAAGATTAAATAGATTGGGGGTGGCGGAACTACTGTATAAAAGTTGGGGGAAGGGGTTGTGGGGGTGGTTTTATGTATGGGTGTGTGTTTGTTTTGGTGTGTTTTGGGTGGGGGGTTATTCCCAAACTGTTTGGGGAAAGTGGTGGGTATGTGTGTTTTGGTTTTTGGGGGTTATTGATCCCTTGGGGGGTGTAGTGGCCCCATTTGGCAAGGGAGATGGGATTCTTGGATTGTTTTTTTCAAAGCGGTCGCCTGTGCCTGCCAGAGTGCCATAACTTTGAATGGCCCGATGTTGTGTTGGGTGTGGTTAAAGGGTGTAGGACGAGGGGGTTTGGGGTCGGTGGTGGCGGATATCAGCCAAGTTTTTCAAGATGCGTGTTTCAAGTGTGTGTGAAGTTTCCCCTATTTTGATCTTGCCACACGTGGCAGTGGATGGCATATATAATTTTGGGCGGCCCCTGAAAAGAAAATGTGGCGTTTAAACTGTGAAGGATTTCTTTGGGCCCGAAGATGGTGTCGGGTTTTGGTGGGGGGGCAGTTTTTTGCAGTTTGGGTTTAGACCCGGGGGGTGAGTCCCTTTGGTTGGTTTTGGCTGGTGGGTTCTTTTAAAAATTTGGACCGCCAAAGGAGGTCTTTGGGGTTTTTTTGTCCTTTTGAATTTTTGGTTTTTTTGGGTTTGGTATGGAAGGCGGGTTTGGGGTTATTTTTACAATGTGCCAATTGGATTTGGGAATCCTACAGATGGGGAGGGGTTTTGCGGGTGGTTTGAGGAGGTTTTGGTGTGGGGCTGTCTGTTTGGTTGGATGCTGGGTTTCCAGAGCAATGTTTTGGATACAGCTTTTGGGGGGGGAAGGGAAGGGGCTGAATTTATGATGGAACTGGGGTTTTCCCCGGGTTTTTTTGGAAAAATTTTGACATTTTGGCCCCGCTTGTATAGGAATTTCCTGCTGGAGCAGAGTCGCGAAGGGGCGGGAAAAAATTGTGGTATGGGATGCTGTCTTTAGTGTAGGGGGTTTTGGGAGGATGAGTTTGGCTAGGTATGCATGTGCGTTTCGGTGGGTTTTTAGAAAATTTGGGGGTTTTTAGTAGGCCCCCCCTTTAAGGGGGATTTTTGATTTTTAGGAAGTTGACCCAACCCCCCCCCCAAATGGTGAAAGGAAAATTGGAAAGATGGATGGAAGGTTTTGGGGAAAATATTTTAGGGAAGGGGGAGGTCTTGTTTTTTTGGGATGATGTGGCCCCCCAGTCCCTCATCGATATAACCTTTTTTTAACATTCAGGTGTGGGGCCCCGTGTTTGTGTTGAGTAGGGGGTGTTCCCAAATGGCCCAAGGGGAAAAGGCAGGCATTGGCTTGGGGCCCATTTTGGTAACCCCCTTTTGGGAACAACCCAAAAAATTTGGGGGAAAAAAGTGTCTTGTTGAATTGAAAAAATGTTTTTTGGGGGGGACTTTTTAGCGGGGGGGGGTCCCGACCAGTGTGGGGGGGGAGGGGTGTTGTTTGGGTTGGGGGGGGGTTTTTTTTCCAAAAGGGAAAAAAGTTTAGGGCCCTCCCGTCCATCAGTGTGGGGGGGGTGGAGGGTTTTTAGAAATGACACCACGTCAAGTGGGGAAAAGGAGGCTGGGGGTTTAAAAGGGGGGGGGCTGGTTTTTTGTGCGAGTTAATAGTTGAGTTTTGTGGGTTTTTTGTCTTTGAGGTATGTGGGGGGGGCCCTTTTTTCTATGGGGTTTAAAGGGGGGGGGAAAAATCTAGGTATTGGGGAAATGTGTTTAGTGGGGGGGAAACTGCAGGCTGAAACAAGGGTTCCGCCAGGGTTTTGTTTTATTTTGGTATTTTTGGGGGTAGGGTTTAAATAATGGGTGGGCTGTTTGGTGTTCCCCCTAAAAATGAGGAAGGTTTTTTGGGTTAAAGGGTTTGTTTTTTGAGTCTGATTTTTTTTTTGATTGAGGGGTTTTTAAGGTTTCTGGGGTTTTGAGGGGGGGGGTGATGTTGTGGGGGGTGTGTGTAGAAAATTTGGGGTTGGACATTGTTTTTGTTTTCTTTTGGAAAGTTTTTGTTGTTTGTCCCAAACTACAACTGCCCCCCCTTGTCTGCTGGTTGATGACAATGTCTGTCGTTCTCTTAGTGATTTGAGGGCTTTTTGTTGGTTTTGTGAAAGGTTGCAGTGTCGGACAGGTTTGGATTTGATCGGCTGATGTCTATTTTGCATGTTTTTATGTAGAGTTCAACTTCCACTGGATTTGTTTGAGGGTGGTTGGCGGAGCATTGGGGTTTGAAATAG
>CM031597.1:115368843-115398843 GCA_018398815.1 Conus ventricosus | reverse complement strand
TTCTAAATTATTTCCAAAATTCTTTCTCCTGTTTATGCATCTGGTGATGCGGTAGTCGGTGGGGATGGGAGAAAAAACCGGGTTGATTGGGGGTTGGGGAATTTCCCTTGGTCTCGTTCCGCCCCGCCCCTTTAAACATTCGCCGGACTCTTATTTTTTCGGCCCCCGTTTTTTGTGTGTGCAAGGAAAAAGAGTTTTTATGTTCGGGGAGGGGCGTACCATGATTTGTCGTTGGGAAATGCGTGGTTGGAAATTGTTTTATTTTGAAATGTGGCTAAAAAATGTGAAAAATTATCCCTTTAAATTAAATTTTCCCAAATGTGGGGGCAGTTTTTAAAACGATGGTGGGTGTTTTTGGTTTTTTTCCTAAGAAAAGAAAATGTTTTAAACGTGAGTGAAAAAGGGGTGAAGATAATTCAAATTTTTTTTTATAGCCTTTTTGAAAAAATGCATTTCTTTTCCCTGCATCGTGGGGGAAAAAGACCCAGTAAACCAATTCCTGATTCGATGGGTTTACGGGTTATGTTTCAGGTCGGGGTTTGAGCTGGGTTTTATTGGTGCATTAGTAGATTTCCCCTCCCCATCAGGGAAAGTGGTGTTAAGTTTTAAAACACCCATGGGTCAGATTTGTATTTGGACAGGGGGGTTCCAGCCCCCTTCCTCCTTCCTTTTTTTCCCCCCCCCTCCCTTTCTTATCTCCCCCCCAGCTACGTTCCCCCCCCCCCCGGGGGCTTCCCCCGGAGTCTGGCCCTGGAGGGGTGCCACGTGTGGTTGGGGCCCACGCTTTGGCGGGGACCAGGCCCGGAGGGTTTCCCAAACGTGCGGGTTTGGGGCCAAACGCTCTGGCTGGAACCAGGGAAACTGGATGGTGCCACGGTTTTGGTTTAGGCCCCCGTGTGGTGGGGCCAGGGACGGATGGTGCCACGTGCGGGTTGAGGCCACGCTCTGGGGGGAAACCGAAAGACGGAGGGTTTCCCATGCGCTGGTCGAGGCCACGCTATGGTCGGGCCCCGGGGAAACGGGAAAGGGACCCCGCCGGCTTGACGGGGCCGGCCCGACCCCCCAAACCAGGACCCCCATTAACAAGCACGTTCCCCCCCCCCCCCCCCCCTGGGGAAACGCGCTTTCATCCCTGTTTGTGTTTTCGAGGGTGTCCTTTGGGAGCGACTCCCTTCAAAAACCGCCCCGGGTTTCGAGCACCAAAGGGGGAAAGGGTGCCCCGTAGACTTGACGGGAGGCAGGGGGTGGGGGCCCACCGGGGGTTTTTGGGAAGGGAGGGAAATGCGGGAATTTTAAATTTAAAATTTGTGTAAAAAGGTTATAGTGAAAAGATGTTGTGGTTGGGGATTGGTAGGGCCCGAAAGGGGGAAAACTTGATTGTAAAGTGCATTATGTGTTTTGGAATGTTTATTTTTGTTTAGGCAGGGTGCGGGTTTTAAAATTTTTTATTTGCGATTGTTTTGGGGTTGTAAATAAATGGGGTGTTGTTTCGTAACTTTCTCGTGGGGCTCTTTGCGGGGCGTGCGAGGTCACCCCACTCCTTCACTTCCCTTTCTGGGACCGGGGAAATTTTTTTTTCCGGGCGGGGACCTCCAGGGGGGGGCGTGAAAATTTTTGGGGGGGCTCGCCGGGGATGTAAAGGGGCCCTTGCCCGTCTCTCTTTTTTTCGCGGGGTCCCTTTTGTTTTTTTCGGTCTGTTTTGTTTTCCCTTTTTTTTTAAATTTTTTCGTGTTTTTTGTGGGTGGTTGCGGGGTTTACCCCTAGCGTGAAGGGAGTTTTTTTGGGGGCCTAAAGGGAACATCCTTTTGTGATGGGGATTTCCGGGGGGGAGCCCGAGGGGAGTCCCCCGGGGCCAGACCCCCTTTCCCCCGGGGGTACCCACGAAAAAAAGGGCCGTAAGTTTTCCCTTTCTTTTTCCGCTCAAGTCTTCCTTCCCTGTTTTGTATTTAGCCAGTTTTTTTTTTTTTTTTCTTACCCGGGTTTTTAGACGGGGGGTTGTATCGGACGTTAGTGTCTTTTTTTTTTTTTCCCTCTCCCCGGTTTCCCGTTGCCTGTTTTTTTTTCCGGCCAGCCCCCCCGGCACTTTTGCTGTGCTGTGGAGCGCGGGTTGCCAAGGGGGGGGCAGCCGGACATAGTTTTTTTTTTTTTTTTTTTTTTTTCCCGGGGGGCCCCCCCCCGCATTTTCCCGTGTTGTGAGCGCGGTTTTGCAGGTGGGAGCACCCGGGAAACTTGTCCGCACAAAAACGAAACACACACACTTTAACCAATATACCCCAAAACCCCTAAAATTTTTTTTTTTAAAGGGGAAAATTGTTTTTCCCCTGTATTTGTAAATGTGGGTATGTTGTCATGGCAACCCCCGGGCTGGGGGTATGGCTACGGGGGGCCCTTCGGGAAGAAGAAGGGCCCTTCAAATGTATTTCCCCACTATTAGTACCACATTTTCGACTACAGTGATTTCCCACTTTTTCCCCTTTGCTGAAACCGAAATTCCCAAGCAAAGTACTTTATCTTCTTCGCGGGGGGGTTTCCCTGTCGAGCCCCCCACTGGCACTTCCGCTGGGAAGCGTCGGGTTTAAAAGCGAAAAACGGGGGTTTCTGTTGAGTCGCAAAAACCAAACCCCCCTTTTTCCCCATGTTCCCCCTAAAAAGGGGTTTATCCCCCGGGGGGGACTTTCCCAGGGGGAAGGTCAAAAGACCCAGGGAAACGGGTAAAGACGGGTCATCCTCCCGTGTGGGGAAAGGGTAAAACCCCCCCCGGGGACATCACGTCCGCCCTTGAGTTTCTGGAGGGGCAGGGGTAGTGAAGAGGCGGTTTCACGAAGGGGAAAAAGGGCTCAGCGTAGGGAAGAGGGCAAGGCAGGAAACATGGGGAAGGGGAAATTTTTGGGAAGGTTTTAGGCCCTGCGCAGAAAGAGGAAGGGACAGACAGGGTTTCTGAAAAGGGGAAAGGCAAAGGGCGACAAAAGAAAGGCTGCCAGAAGGGGATCGGCGTAGGGAGGAGGCTGCCAGCCCGGGGATCGGCTTTGGGGAAAGAGGCGCCGGGCAGGAAGCCCCCGTAGGGAAAAAAATAACAGGATGGGGGGCTCTGCTTAGGGGGAAAAGGGAAACAATTCTTTCGGCCCCCGCATCTGTAATTTCAGGGGGTTAATCACCGGGGCAGGTGAAGATTTTAGGGGCCCCAAAGTTAAAGTTTCCCAGAGTTCAGCCCCTAGTGGGCATTGATAGTTCCTAGACTTTTTGGGAAAAGGGGTTGCAGCCCTTCCCCAATTGTCTGGGGAACAAAAGGCTATGCCCCTTTTTTCCCGGTTTATCGGGTTGCGGCAAGGGATGTGGGGTCACTCTAAAGGGAAGGTGCGTCTTATGCAGAAAAGCAGTTTGGCCCCTGCGTAACGTTTTTCCACCTTCCCCCAGAGACGTCCCGGAGGAAGTTCGGGGCCCATAAAGACAATAACGGGGAAAACCTTCGTGCATTTTGGGTGGGTGTAGGCTGCGAAAAAAACGTGGGTATGGCGCCCTTTGGGCCCAAAAGTTGGAGTGGGGGGATCGATCCTCATTGAACACTCCCAACACTGTGTCCCCAAGTTGAGGTTTTCCGGATAGGCGGGGACAGAAATCAGGTTTTCGCGGGCGATTCATCCGCGGGTTTTTTTGCTGAAGCTCGCGGGGCTTTTTTGGGCATCCCCCAGAAAACGGAGAGGGCCCCCCACAAAATTTAGTGGCAATAAGGCGCCGACAACTGCTGCGGGGTGAACCCCAAAGGGAGGCAGTTCAATCGGGGGGGCCCAGACCCCGATTTTGTTTTCTTTGTGGCGTCCCCGGGCCCCATTTGGAAAGGGTTTTCCCCAAAAACCGTGGGAGTTCCCTTTGGGCTAGTCCTTTCCCGCAATCCTCGCGCCTCGGCTAACGGGGGGGTCCCCCAAACTTCTGGTGGTCAGAGTGTCCCGTGTTTCTTTTTGTTTTTGGTAAACCTTGGTCGACACCATCAGGGATTTGGGGGCATAACCCCTCTTTGTGGATAAGGAAAAAAAATTTCCCCTAAGGCCCCCCGGGGGGGCGCAAATTAAAAAAAGTGTGCGGGTTGGAGGCTGGTTTTTCCCCCACCCCTCCCCTTTTGTCTTATTCCTATCTCCACCCCCAAAATTTTGTGGCGAAGTATGGGCTATCCGGTTGGAGCGACCTCTGTTTTTCCCTTATCATGGGAAATTTCCTAAAATTGAGACGGGGCGCAGTCAGGGCCCGGGCACCCGGGTTTGCCCGGTGTGGGAGTACCCCACGCGCCAAAGCTAAGAAGCAGGAAAAAAGGAAAAGGGGTCCCCTTCTTTCACCCAACTCTGACGGGTTCTGGGAAGGGGCCCAACCTGCTACATTATCCGTCTTCAGGCCCCGGGGCTTGAATTTCCAACGCCCGCGGGCAAATGGTTTTAAACGTCCCCCTAGTCTGCCCCAAAACCCCCAATTGGGGAGCTTTTAAATCCACAAGGGGGAAACCCTTTAGGGTTTTCCTCAAACAAGGGGTGGCCCAAACAGCTTTTCGTTCCCCCCAAAACTTGAAGAATCTGTTTCCGGCCGGCCCTAATTTACCTTTTGGCAGGACAAAAAGGGCTCAAAACGGGGCTCTCGAGCGGGGAAGACAAAAATTCTTTTGGCCGGGTAAGAACTCCCAGGTTTGGCAGTTTTCTGCCCCGTTGCGATGTTGCCAACGGACAACGCCTAAGGGGCCCTTGAAGGTTTTTCCCTAGGGCGGCCAAATGGTTGGGGAGCCCTTCCCCAAGGTTGGGGTCGCCCCGGTGGGGCCCTTAACCTCCATCCGATCGGGGGGGGGGCCGCTACCTTCGGTTTGTGGTAGAAACTGCGATCGATACCCAGAGCTGGGCCCCCTTAGGACTACGAATTTCCCCCACTGTTGCTGAATCTTCCAGGCAGATTTGGCCCGCCCCCCTCCCCTGGCGTGCCCCAAAAAGAAGTACGGCCGGAAGTTTTTTAAATGGAGAGCGACCTCATCATCTCCAGTGCCTGGGGCCGGGTCCGGCCGGCAATTTAACGACCATGAGTTTTTGGGAAATGGAACTGCCCCCGGGCATGCGGGTTTTTTTTCCCTCAATCAAGGGTTCCCGTAAAAACGGGGTGGGTGCTACTAGTCGAGTCCGTAGTCAGCCATTGGAAAATCGGTAGAGGACACTTCCCCCCAACCCGGGTTTTTATCCCCTTTTGGTCTCTGAAACAGGTGGGGAAGGGGCGTTTTCATTCAGGGTTTTTAACGGTTTGTGAATCACCAAAGGGGTTTGGATTTGGTTTTCTTTCATGGGTTTGGGAAGGGTTTTCTTAGTTTTTTTGAATAAATGTTTGTAATTTTGTTTTTCCCCGGTGATTTTAAATTTTAGAAAAATTTTTTTTAATTGGGATTTTAATCGTCCCCCTCGATACGAGAGTTGGGGTTTGGGGCCCCTTGTTGTGAATTTGACATGCGTCAAGGTTCAAAGGAAAACATGTATTCCCGAGAAAAAAGATGGGTTTTAAAGGGGGGTTTGCACGGTTTTTTTACGAGGCCTACGAAAGTTTGACCCCTCTAGGGTGGCGGGGTTATTCAAATTTTTTTATTGTCGTTGCTGTTGTCGTTTATTCCCCCTTTAAAATTGGGGTTGTGGTGGGGGGGTTTTTCACCTTGGTGAGTTCAGTTTAAAATTTCGGTTTTCTTTCTCTCTCTCTTCTCTTATTCCACTGCCCGTGCTATTCATCCTGTTTGGTTCACGGTGTTTTGGTTTCCCCCCTTTTTTCTCGAACTTGCCCCGTTATCGGGGCCCCTCGCCGTCTTTTTTCCTGTGCACGTTTCCCTTTAATTTTTTTTTAGTTTGAAGTATGCTCATCTGTGACCCCAAACATGGCATGTTTCCCCCATTGCTGAGGGGAGGTTTTTTGCTCTTCACTCGGCGGAAGAGTCTTGGGAGCGCCCGTCCGGGCTGGTTCTTCACCCCTATCCCGGGGTACAGTCCCGTATCTTTAATTTTCCTACAGTCGGCCTTAGGAGAGGGGGGCATACTTTTTCTTTTCCGCACCCGTGCCCTGTCCTTTTCGACCCGGACAGAGGGCAAGGGGATCTTTTTACCCCCCTCTTCTGGGTCACCCCGGGTACTGGGAAGGCAACATTTTTGTGGTTTGTTGGGTTTTGGGTTTTTTGTTGTTAGCCGGCTTGCTTCTCTTTTTTCGCAATTTTCTTTTGGGTTTTTGAAAATTTTAAAAAGAAAAATTTTTGGGAGACTTTTTTTTTCTGGTTTTAAAAAAATCTTTAACCTGGGCCCTTCTAAATTTTTTCCCAAAAAACTTTTTCTGTTTAATTTCTCGGTGATGCGGGAGTCGGGGGATGGGGGAGAACCTGGTGATTCAGGGTTTGGGAAATTGCTTGGGTTTTCGCTCTTTCCCCCTGGGCCATTCGCCCGGGGCTCTTATTCATCGGCCACCCTCTGTTTGTGTGTGCAAGGAAACGGTTTTTTGTTCGCGATTTTGCGTACGCATGATTTGTCGTTCGGAGCGTGGTTGGAGATTTGTTTTTATTTTTAAATGTGGCTAAAAATGTGACAATTAAAGCCATTGAATTATTATTTGCAAAGGGGGGTGGCAGTATTATTAAGCGGGTGGGCGCTTTTGTTGGTTTAAAATTTTTTTAAGAAAAAAAAATGTTAAAAAATGAGTAGGAAAAGGGGGGAAGTAATTTTAATTTGTTTTTTTAGCCTGTTTATTTTAATGCAGTCTTTTACCTGACGGGTGAGAAGACCCCAGTGAACATTCCTGATTCGATGGGTTTTTCTGTGTTTGCCAGGTTGTGGGTTTAGCTGGGATTATTGGTGCATTTAGTAAATTCCCCCCGCCCCTCATGCGAGTGGGCCCGTTAAGATTTTAAAAGCAAAGGGGCCCAAATGTCTGACAAACAGGGTTTCCCGTCCCTTTCCTTTCCCTTCCTTCTTCCTTCCCTCCCCCTTTTTTCTCTCCCCCAGCAAAGTTTCCCCCCCCCCCCTCCCGGGGCTTCACCCGGAGTCTGGACTGGATGGTGCCACGTGCTGGTTGAGGCCACGCTCTGGCTGGGACCACGGACTGGATGGTGCCACGTGCTGGTTGAGGCCACGCTCTGGCTGGAACCACGGACTGGATGGTGCCACGTGCTGGTTGAGGCCACGCTCTGGCTGGGACCACGGACTGGATGGTGCCACGTGCTGGTTGAGGCCACGCTCTGGCTGGGACCGCAGACTGGATGGTGCCACGCGCTGGTCGAGGCCATGCTCTGGTCGGGACCGCGGACTGGTAGAGGAGCCCGCCGGCTTGACTGGCCGGCCCTGACCCCCGTCCAGGACCTCCAGTAACAACGCCACGTTTCCCCCCCCCCCCCCCCCCTCGGGACGCGCTCTTCACTGCCTGCTTGTGTGTCGAGGGTGTCGGCTTTGAGCGACTCCCTTCAAGAACCGACCCGGTTCGGAGCACCTAGTGCGACAGGGTGCTCCCAGTAGACTTGACAGAGGCAGGGGTGTGGAGGCACTCCATGGTGTGGAAGGGATGGATGCTGGAAATGTTTATTTATAATTGTGTATATGTTATACTGATGAGATGTTGTGGTTGTGATTGTGTACGGCGTATGGTGAAATGCTTGATTGTGATTGTGCATGTTATGTGTGTTGGAATGTTTGATTGTGATAGTGCATGGTGCGTGTGTTGAAATATTTATTTGCGATTGTGTGTGTTGTGAATAAATGGGGTGTTTGTATCGTAATCTTTCTCGTGTGGGCTCTTGCGGGGCGTGCGAGGTCAGCCACTCCCTTCACTCCCATCTAGACCGATCCTGTCAGGGCAGACCTCCAGGGGTCGGTCGTGACACATGTACATGTTTATATATCATTGACACCCTATATGAACATGTTTATACATCATTGACACCCTACATGTACATGCGCCTGTACATGCACATTTGGATATAAACATGCACGTATGTACACAATGAAGAAAACGAACTTAATCTTAAAAAGAAAAATCCACAACAACGAAGAGAGAGAGAGAGAGAGAGAGAGAGAGAGAGAGAGAGAGAGAGAAAGAGAGAGAGAGAGAGAGAGAGAGAGAGAGAGGGAGAGAGAGAGAGAGGAGGGAGAAAGAGAGAGAGAGAGAGAGAGAGAGAGAGAGAGAGAGAGAGAGAGAGAGAAGAGAGAGAGAGATGGTTTAATGCTTTGGAGCCGTAGGCATGCCCACACGTAGTGGAATGGTAGGAACATTGAACCATTGAGTTCTTCATGTCCATGGTGTTTGAGAATGATTCTAATCAAGTAATCAATGTTAAATGAGCATAGCTATACAAATCTCTCAAAATAAATAAAATGCCATGTATTTGCACAGTTGAGATATTGAGACAAGTGTGATGTTTTCTGATGCATTTTTCTTCAGCATTCCAACACAGCTCTTTGCTCAGATGATAATAATTAAATAAGTGTCAGGGAACATCATAAATTTTCACAATCCACAGGGATCGAATTCTTCAACAGTCGAACAATCAAACTGATATATTCCTCTCTACGGAAATTCCTAGGTAACTCAATACTTACACGTGTCCATAGAAAAAGAAGCAAAAATCAAAACCAATTTGACGACAACAACAACTGAACGATAAAACACAAAGAGACAAAGCTACTGAGAATGGCATAAGACGAGACAGATAGTCAAGTCAAGAACACTTTATTATCTCCAAAGAGAAATTAAGAGTGGCCACAAAAATACATGTCTATGGGTCGATATTTAACAAATGACAAATCCCACCCATCCATCCACCCTCCTACCCACTCACACACAGAGAATAATCCACACACACTCATATATAGTAATACAAACCAGCTCTCTGAACCGGATCTCAACGAAAGTTCAGTTTTGATTCAGGAGTTTGGTGGAAGTGGGAACGAAACTGTTTTTAGTCTTATTTGTTTTGAATTTCAGAATTTGGGGAGAGAGAGAGAGAGAGAGAGAGAGAGAGAGAGAGAGAGAGAGAGAGAGAGAGAGAGAGAGAGAGAGAGAAGGAGCGACGATATTTATATTGCAGAACTGTTGCTCATTCCTACTTCCTGGGTCATCCACGCGATTCCAAAACCCTGTTCTGAAAGGTCTTTCTTTACTTTATGAGCCCAGTTATCTTTACCTTTTTCCATTCCTAAAAGCATCATATTAAAGGCTTGCCTGTTCAAACGGGACTGGGGTAGCTTCAAGATCTTCAAACAGTACTTGTTACATTTCACAAATGTACATATATGCAAAGGTTGTCTGCCCATCTCTCCATATAAAACAGTGTTGGATGAATGAATTGGTACTTAAGGAAACGCTTCATAGCATACGTATGCACTTTTTCCATCTGTGAATTCTCATGTAAACCCCAATTTTCAGCTGCATATGTAAGAAGAGGTTTTATCTGTACAGCAAACATTTTCCAAAATATACCACAGTCTGTACAATTCAGTTTTCTTAGGGATTTCAGAATTTCAATAGTACCTTTTTTTTAAAAACCTTTTTCAGAGAGAGAGAGAGAGAGAGAGAGAGAGAGAGAGAGAGAGAGAGAGAGAGAGAGAGAGAGAGAGAGAGAGATTGAAAAGAGAGAGAGAGAGAGAGAGAGAGAGAGAGAGAGAGAGAGAGAGAGAGAAAGACAGGGGGGAGGGGGAAGGGCAGGGAACGATGGAGGACAGAGAAACAGACAGACAGACAGAGATTGGGCCCAATCCACACCCAGCTCAGGGAGACCCTCGACGTGTCCATGCCGGAGACCCGGTTCATCATACCTCCCAGTGATGGGGAATCAATACAGGAGCCAAGCGCTGAACACTGCGGCCCCACTGGCCGTCAGCCCGCCTGACACCGTCCATGGCTTTCCCCTCACACCATGGTGAAGGCCAGGTCACAGCTGACTGTCAGAGCACTGACCTCTTGCCCCGCACGTGATACCCGAGAAGTGAGATGTGGATTATCAGCTACATGCATGTTTTTTGGCATTATACATCGGAGCTCATTTAGGATTAAAGAAAGACAAGAAGGGGAGGTTTGATCTATCTGCGAACTTACATTGACAAGCTCACAATCTCTCATGTTCACTTACATTGCCGTAATGTATGCGCGCGCACACACAGAGACACAGACACAAACACAGGCACAGACACAGACACAGACAGACAGACAGACAGACAGACAGACAGACACACACACACACACACACCACACACACACACACACACACACGCATACACATCTACATACACATGGTAACAGGAGAGAGAGAGAGAGAGAGAGAGAGAGAGAGAGAGAGAGAGAGAGAGAGAGAGAGAGAGAGAGAGAGAGAGACAGACAGACAGAGAGACAGAGAGAGTTTTATGGAATGCCAGCTGATGGCCATAATTCAACAAGGAATGAAGTAACCGAGGAAGAAGGGGAGGGAAGGGGGAGCGCTTGCGTCATTCCATGTTTTAAGGAAGGGGCACAAATTAATTAGTGCACATTTGTAATGAAAATTGTTATTATTCTGCTGGACCAAAGGGACAAATAAGTTTCAAGACAAAACACGACGCGTTTCGACCTTTTGGTCTTCTTCAGGCAAGATAAAACAACATTCAGGGCAAAGAAAAGAAGAACGGGCAAGCAAATATCCTTTCAGATTGGGCGCAAAATCGACGTCCAGTTTGACAAGATAAATGATTGCTTATTCTTCATTTTCTTTGCAATTAGCAATTATTAGCAACAGGTGAATGACGTTTTTATCAGGTAGCAATTGCAATGAAGTTTGCCAGATTTGGTGAATACCGAAGCCCAATTGATTCAAATAGATAAAAACGGCACTACCCCGGTTTGCCCCGGTAAGAGAAGACAATTTGTTGATGTGAAGAAGCTTTTTAATCTTTTGTTGAGCTTCTTTCTGTCGACAGATTGTCTTCTCTTGTGGGTGTAAATGTGGCCATGACCAATCAGTGTGTAAATGTGGACATTACCAATCAGTGTGTAAATGTGAACATTACCAATCAGTGTGTAAATGTGGAAATTACCATTCAGTGTGTAAATGTGGACATTACCAATCAGTGTGTAAATGTGGACATTACCAATCAGTGTGTAAATGTGGACATTACCAATCAGTGTGTAAATGTGGACATTACCAATCAGAGAGACATGCAAAAGAAAAAAATTAGTAAAACCGATGATTGACAACCTAGTCTTTAATTCACAATCTTTCTGTTCAAAATCAACTTCGTTTTGATACAAACCTGAAAAATATCTGAAAGAGTACCAGAAATATTGACGTCTTCTGACTGATACGTGAAATGCTAGAAACAATATTGTCATAGCTTCAAAACATTGCTTTTACAAACGTTAGCTGAGAAACACGGAAAACACTGCGAAGCAAAATCATTTCAGTATGACGTGTTGTTTGTAGTGATTGCTCGTCTGGCATAAGGCTACCCATGGATCATCCTGCCTCGTACGTGTGATGAGCTGGAGAATGTGATACACTCACGTGGCCTGTGTTGTTTACATATTGGCCTCATCTGAGCAGTGCATGAGCTCATTCCTCGCCTTGGCCTTGGTGATGAGAGACAGGTGGGACAGACAGGTTGACATGGAGAAACATGAAAAACGGATAAATCAGTACCTATGTGCTGCACATGTCAATCAACGCTGATGCTCCAAATGCCAGAGTGACATTTACATATCAACGTATGCGTACGCGTCTCTCTCTCTCTCTCTCTGTCTCTCTCTTTCACACGCGCGCGTGCGCGCACACACAAGCGCGCGCGCACACACACACGCATGCACACACGCACACACACACACATACGCACGCACGCACGCACGCACACACACACATACACATACACACACACATCGAAAATGAAACAGAACAGAGAGAGAGAGAGAGAGAAGAGAGAGAGAGAGAGAGAGAGAGAGAGAGAGAGAGAGAGAGGAGAGAGAAGAGAGAGGAGAGAGAGAGAGAGAAACGTATGTCGTCTCAAAGACGGCGATGCATCGTGACTCAGAGTACACAGTGATAGTAAACGGTAGTGATGGGTGAGAAATTCCAGAGACCAAGGCACTTCATGTAAACTGTCCACCCTACAAAGAAACACACATTTTTTACAAAATTCTGATGACGGTAAAATATGTATGTTAAAGTATGCATGTACCATGGGAAAGTATGTATATAAAATTTTGTAAGTATGAAATTTTACATGCATTTCATCAAAATTAGTATTTTATGCATGTTTATGTTTTTGGGATGTATGGGATGCAGGATGCATGCCCTGCAAAGCCCTGCATGTATGTATGTTTTGTATGTATGTATTTATGTAAGTATGTTTCATGGATGCTTGGGGGAGAAAGGGTGTTTGTCATGTATGTAAGGGTATGTTTGTATTATGTATGTATTTGTAATATACTTAAAAAAAACCTTTACGCAAGGGTTTCCCTTATGCAACTCATCAACCCTTCTGTCAACCACCCCACCCAAAGTCCTGAGGCGATGGGCCCCTGGGGAAAAAAACGGTGGAGATACCACTGGCGTTGTAAATACCCAAACCCGCACGTAGGGGGTTTCCCTGGGGGGGGGGTCGTTCCCTTTTTCCCAATCCGAGGGCAACAGGGAGTCCGGCAGCACCTGTGGGCGACTGGGCAGCCTCTTTAGGACAGCACTCCCCACCCCGCATGGGGGAGGGGGCTAGAAAAGGTGCCCCGAACAAATGCTTGCCCTTTACAGTCGGGTCAGCTTACCGCGGTTGACAGACTCATCCATTTTGCGGTCGAAAAATGCAAAAGAAAAAGCAAAGAAAACTCCTTTTGGGAGCCTGGAACGTTCGAACATTAATGAACAGAGCCAGTACGTCGAGACCGGAGAGAAGAATAGCGCTTGTCGCGAATGAACTCCAGCGATACCGAATAGACATTGCTGAACTCAGCGAAACTCGACTTGCTGATGAAGGCTCCCTAAAGAAGAGGGAGGTGGATACACTTTCTTTTGGAAGGGAAAGCCACAAGCCGAAGACAGGATCCATGGCGTTGGATTCGCCATCAGGACAGCCCTGCTCAAAAGCATACCTGTGCTCCCGGTTGGCATCAATGAACGCCTCATGAAATTGCGTATCCCCCTCAGCAAGTCAAGACACCTCACAATCATCAGTGTGTATGCACCCACGCTCACGAGCCCAGACGACACCAAAGAGCTGTTCTACGAACAACTTGACCAGGCCATCAGGTCAACTCCTCAAAATGAAAAACTCGTCATCCTTGGGGACTTCAACGCCAGAGTAGGAAGAGACCATAGCAGCTGGGAAGGCGTTCTCGGCAGACACGGAGTAGGCAAGGTCAACGACACGGCCTGCTCCTCCTCAGCAAGTGTGCGGAACACAGCCTCTGCATCACCAACACCTTGTTCAGGTTGGCGGACAAGTTCAAGACCACCTGGATGCACCCGAGGTCGAAACACTGGCACAAGATTGATTTCATCATCGTACGCCAACGCGACATCAAGGACGTCCGGGTGACCCGCGTCATGAGAGGTGCTGAATGCTGGACTGACCACAGGCTGGTCAGGCTGTAATGACCCTGCACATACCACCGCCACACAGAAACCGACAAAAGACTGTCAGGGCCTCCTACAATGTCGCCAGACTGAAAGACCCGACCTGCCTCTCCCAGTTCCAACAACCACTTGAAGAAAAGCTCCAAGACGGTCTGACCCCTGAAGATGGAACAGAAAAAGGTCCTCTTTTAAGGACATGGTCGCTGAGACTGCAAAAGAGTCCTCGGAGCAAAACCAGAGCCCATGAAGACGGGTTTGACGAGAACGATGAGAAATCAAAGAAGCCCTCCATGCGAAGAACAAGTCTTACATCGAGTGGCAGAATGACCCTTCGTCCGTCTCCAAACGCGAGAGATTCAAGACTCTCCAGGCCAAAGTGCAGACCGACCTACGTCTGATGTGGACCAGTGGTGGCAGGACAAAGCGACTGAAGTCCAAGGCTACGCCGACTCCCCACAACGCCAAGAAATTCTTTGGCTCGTTGAAGACAGTCTTCGGACCCTCAGCATCAGGGTGCTCCCGCTACTGTCCTCGACGGCGCAACCCTGATCAAGGACCAAGAAGGACTAAGCAAGCGCTGGCAAGAACACTTCAGCAACCTGCTCAACAGGCCCTCGTCAGTCGACTCGGATGCCTTGAACCAGATCCCTCAGCAGCCGATACAAGACAACTTGCAGTACCCCCCACCATTGCAGAGATCCAGAAAGCAATCCTCCAGACGAGCTCCGGTAGAGCATCAGAAAGGACGGAATACCTGCTGAGATCTACAAGGCGGCAGGCCCAACGCCCTAAAAGCCTTTCACGATGTCCTGCGGAGTATCTGGGAGGAGGAGAAGACGCCAGATGACTTCCCTGATGCCCTGATTGTCTCCCTCTACAAGAACAAGGGAAGCAAAGCCGACTGTGGAAACTACAGAGGCATCTCGCTACTCTCCATTGCTGGAAAGATCTTTGCCAGAGCCATCCTCAACAGACTCATCACTGTTTCCGAGCAGAACCTCCCCGAGGGGCAGTGCGCTTCAGACCCGGCAGAAGCACTGTCTACATGATTTTTGCTGTCAGACAGCTTCAGGAATGTGTATCGAACAAAACATGCCCCTATACTCTGTTTTCATTGACCTGACCAAGGCCTTTGACACGGTCAACAGGAAGCTCTTTGAACAGTCCTCGAGCGCATTGGATGCCCGCCAAAGTTTGTGAAAATGATCAAGCTCTTCCATGATGGGATGACCGGCCAGGTCCTCTCCAGTGGAAACGTGACGGAAGCCTTCGAGATCAGCAATGGCGTGAAGCAGGGCTTGTCTTAGCTCCGGTCCTCTTCAACGCTTCTTCACCTGCATGCTGTCCCACGCTGTCCAAGACCTGGAGAAGGGAGTCTACTTCCGCTATCGTCTGGACGGCTCCCTCTTTGACCTTCGTCGCCTCACTGCCAAGACAAAGAGCATCAAAGATCTCCTTCAATAAGTCCTCTTTGCCGATGACTGCGCACTGGTGGCCCATGCAGAATCCGATCTGCAAACGATGCTTGACCGCTTCTCCGATGCTTCAAAGCTCTTCGGCCTGACAATCAGCCTCGGCAAGACTGAGGTGCTTCACCAACCCGCACCAAACACCAACCCTCGGCACCCACCATCGTCATTGACGACTCCCAGCTTGCGGACGTTGAACATTTCAGATATCTAGGAAGTACCATCTCTTGTGATGGCTCCCTGGACAGGGAATTGATGCCCAAATCAGCAAAGCAAGCCAGGCGCTGGGGAAAACTCCGCAACAGAGTGCTTAGTCAACACAACATTCGGCTGACTACAAAACTGAGAGTTTACAACGCAGTGGTCTTGCCTCTCTCCTCTATGGGTGCGAATCTTGGACACTGTACCGCAGACACGTCAAGAAGCTGGAGAACTTCCACATGCGAGCTCTTCGCTCCATACTCGGAATCCATTGGCAGGACCGTGTTTCCAACCTCGAGGTCCTGGACCGTGCTCACACTACAAGTATCGAGTCCATGCTCATCAAGGCCCAGCTTCGATGGGTGGGGCATGTCATCCGTATGGAAGAGCACCGTATGCCAAGGCGACTGCTGTATGGAGAGCTTCTGCACGGCAAGAGAAACCAAGGACGCCCAAAGAAACGGTACAAGGACTCGGTCAAATCAAACCTCCAGTGGTGCGAACTCAAACCAAAAGAACTAGAGGAGTGCGCCAGTGACCGACCTCTGTGGCGGGCCACAATTCACAAAGCCGCTACCAACTTCGAAAGTACTCGACGCCAAAAGCTGACTGCCGCCAGGGATCAACGCCACAGAGCAGCAGCAGCAGTGATCATGACAACGGACTTCCAGTGCCCCCACTGTTCCAGACTCTGCGCCTCCAGATTGGGCTGCAGAGCCACCTCCGCGTACATCGATGAGCTGCAGAAACGCTAACGTCCCTCTTCGGATCCGAAGGACTACCATCATGTATGTATGTATGTATGGATGGATGGATGGGTGGATGGATGGACAGATGGATGGATGTCAGTATCGAGAAGCCCTATCAAGAAGCGGTGAACCTTTAGCCGTTTACCGCACCAAACGAATTTAAGTTGTAAAACTCAACCTTTACCTTCAAAACTCCCTTATTGTTATCAGCGACAAATATTTGAATTCTGGTGTTGCTGTTGTTGTTGTTGTTTGTTGTTGTTGTTGTTGCGTCGTCGCCCGTCGTGTTGTTGTTTTTGTTGTTGTTGTTGTTATTGCTTTTAACATATTTTTAAAACTCGGCATGTTTACTCTTGACTATGAAACCTTTTGCGAGAAGTGATTGTTTAAAAAGGTGTGCTCATGAGCAGGCGTGGGGTATGTGTGTTGCGTGTATGTGTATGCGTGTGGGGGTTGCGTGCGTGTGTGTGTGTGGGGTTTTGTGTGTGTGGTGTTGTGTGTTTTGTGTTGTGTGTGTGTGTGTGGTGTTGTGTGTGTGTTGTGTGTGCGTGCGTACGTGCGAGCATGTGTTTGTGTGTGTGTGTGTGGTGTGTTTTGTGGTGTGTGTGGGGTGTGGTGCGTGCGTGCGTGCGAGAATGTGTGTGCGTGCGTGCAAGCATGTTGTGTGTGTGTGTGTGTGGTGTGTGTGTGTGTTGTGTGTGTGTGTGTATTTGTGTGTGTGTGTTTTGGATGCAGAACTTTGAGAGAAAAGGAAGTTTTTATCTCTCGGGAGGGATGGTGAAGCTACGCTGACGAGTCATTTGCCAATGGGCTTCAAAAGCTTGCTTTTCCTTTGTTTTCTCTCTTTGTTTCCTGCAGCTGACAACATCACGTCTTCTGTCAACCGTTTCGGTGATATCTTGTTTGTTTTATACGCTTTGTGCCTATCTTTTTTTTGTCCAACTCTGAACAGGAATCTTTTTTTTTTTTACTCTATTGGCTGTGACATTTGCCACGTCTTTGTCTAGCAAGTTGATGGTAATCGTTTCATCCCCCCTTTCTTTTCCCAACGCCATGCAACCCTTTCCCTCATCGCTCTGTTCCCGAAGGATGCTATGCAAGAGATACTTTCTCTGACTTTTGCAATGTTTCGGATATACCGTCTGACATGTGTAGAGGCTGTAACCCGCCGATTTGTAAGCAGCGCCGATTTGTGAGCGCTTACAAATCGGCGCACATTGGCATTGCCATTGTGTTGGCAGGAATTAGTATTTTCCCCGTTCTCGGTCGTTATCATGACCATTCTGAGGTCTCCGTCTGCTGCGGTACTTAGTATCAATGTTTGATCTTCCAATCAGAGTGGACAAGCAGCTTTGGATGGCCACGCTAACTCGTGTTCGATAAATATTTTCTTCACTGGGATGACAAAAATAAATGGAGAGAGAGAGAGAGAGAGAGAGAGAGAGAGAGAGAGAGAGAGAGAATTATAGATTCATTGAACCACTACATACAACTCTCCATTCACACGAGAGAGAGAGAGAGAGAGAGAGAGAGAGAGAGAGAGAGTGTGTGTGTGTGTGTGTGTGTGTGTGTGTCAGTGAGACAGAGACAAAAACAGAGGCACAGAGACAGACAGAGAGAGGGTAAGAGCAAGAAGACGAAAGGAAAGACAAGGATTCAGCAACAAATACTTCATTTCACGATTCAGATCACAACAAGCCTGAAAAAGGGAAGCCAGGTGATGAACTACGTGCTCCTTTCAACACACACACACACACACGCACGCACGCACGCGCACACACACACACACACACACACACACACACACACACACACACACCAGGGGCAGCGGGAGAATAGAGAACTTTAGCGGCGACTTTCGTTCAATCGGCGTCTTCGTCGCGTGACGTCAAACACGGCTTCCGCCCTACAGCCCCGCTGTTGGCGTGTTGGCGTGTTAGCAGCGTCCGGAGTCGTCTGCTGTACTTTGGAAGAGTGGCGTCCCCTGTATTTCATCTAGATCAACAAATGTGCTCGCATGCACTGACACATTTCACGTAGACTACAAATAATTCCACATGGAGTATCATGTTGTTGTTGTTCTACTGGAGTAAACAAAAATTTACAGATTCAAAACAACCAAGGTTTAGGAGGCTTCATAGGCCTCCTTGGGTTTTCTATGACAAATAAACGACTGACTCTGAGTCTAGGCCAAACGTTCCGCCAATTTTGTAACTGTTGTCGAATCGATTCAGCTTACATTTTACTTTGTATTGATTCTTTTGGGTTTTTAGCACCGTGGCATACCGTGTAATACAACAGGAAATGTGTAGAGTAATGTTTTTGTTAACAAATTGGAAGTACTTACCGATTATAAAGCAGACAATTGGGCTCGTAATGATCGCTTCCACGAGCGGCGTTAAAAACCCCGATTGAACGCCGCGCTCAGCCTGTCGCGGCCTTGCTTGGCAAGGTTGCGTATGCGCACATCGCCTCTATGGGAGAAAAAGGGGATTCCCTAAGGACGCCGGTGGCTAACGCGGGCTGCTAAAGTTCTCAAATGTGAAGTCCTGCCCTTCGTACCCGCCTCCATGTGGACTGTGGGGAAATGGTGGCATACTCGTGCTCTTTAGGCCTCGGGTCGTCCGGGTTGATAGTGACTTTTAACCCTGGATCTTTACAGGCTGTTTTTTGCTGCCCCATCATCTGTGCCACCTCAGTGGCATTGCACCCACGTTGCTCATGCTGACCTCACTGCCATAGGCCATCCCTCCACGGCCCTGGCACCGGCAGTCCAAAGGGAGCAGTCAATGTCAGGTCGTCGTCAGGCAACTCCTCAGTGGAGATACTGTGCGCGCGCGTATATGTGTGTAAAAACGAACGTGTCTTTGAAGAACATGGTCTTCCACGTATTTAGAAAATGGGATTCACTTGAGGCAATAATTCTTGCAGAGAGAGAGACAGAGAGAGAGAGAGAGAGAGAGAGAGAGAGAGAGAGAGAGAGTGTGCACATCAACACAACTGCGCTCTTTCCACACCAGCATTTGATTTCCATGTGGGGGAAGGTGGGACGGAATGCTTCAGCATCAGAACCATCACTGATAGCATCGTCTGGCGTTTCCCATCTCCTGGCGCGGGAAGCTTACCACTGTGCACGCATGTGCCCTCTATATCACTCTCTTTGTCTGTCAGGGTCTCTGTGTCTGAGTGTTTGTCTGTCTGTCTCTCTTTCTTTCTTTCTGTCTCTCTCTGTGTCTGTCTGTCTGTCTGTCTCTGAGTTGGTTGTGATTGAGAAAAAATGATCAGACTAGACTCCGTGTCACTGTGTTCTAACTGTGATCAATGTCATGTTGAATTTACCTCAGAGAGAGAGAGAGAAAAGAGAGAGAGAGAGAGAGAGAGAGAGAGAGAGAGAGAAGGAGAGAGAGAGACAGAGACAGAGACAGAGAGAGAGAGACAGAGAGAGAGAGAGAGAGAGATAGATGAGCTGATGAAAGACATGTGACGGTTCTTTTTCGATCTAACCAAATAATCCAATCGAATGAAAAAAAAAGCAAAACCCACCCCAACCCCATCCAATACCCAAACATGCATCATGGTGTTCTTCAGTGATGAATGACCGAGGACGTGTGGAGATAATTACGATTGCTATTAACCCCCATGCGGAAGAGAGAGAGAGAGAGAGAGAGAGAGAGAGAGAGAGAGAGGAGAGAGAGAGAGAGAGAGAGAGAGAGAGAGAGAGAGAGAGAGAGAGAGTCCTCAGCACCCTCCGTGATGTTCAAGACCTTAAAGCGGCGATGGAGAGGAAGAGAAGTTACTCAACATAAAAACACACACTCTTGTCCCTCTTTTTCAACCAAGGCGATGCCAAACTCCTGATGATCGTCATCTTGATGGAGCAAAAATCCACGCGGCGAAAATCCTCGTGGACCCGACCACAACAGAACCTCTTCGAGTCCGTCACCACATGGGGACAGAAAGACCTGTGCTGAAACACAGCAGCAGCAGCAACAACAGCAGCAACAGCAGCAACGACGACAACAACAACAACGACGACGACGACAACAACAACGACGACGACGACAACAACAACGACGAAGACGACGATAACAACACCAACGACAACAACAACAGCAACATCGACGACGACAACAGCAACGACGACGACGACAACAGCAACGACGACATCGACAATAACAACAAAACCAACTACAACGACAACGACAACAACGAAAACAACAACAACAACAACAATAACAACAACGACGACAACATACACACCATAGCCGTTTACAAAGAATATACATGGATTTTACAATGCTGATAAAAAAATCTGGCAACATCTTTGAGGCAAATGAGGTCAGGCCATGTTGATGGCACCAGCTGTTTCATTTCGTTGTTTCACGGCTAGACATACAAAAGAAGCAGGAATGTTACAAAAAAAAAAAACAAATGCAACACCAAAACAAACAAACAAACACAAGACATACAAAAGAAGCAGGAATGTTACCAAAAAAAACAACAAAAAAATGCAACACCAAAAACAAACAAACACAAGACATAGAAAAGAAACAGGATTATTACAAAATCAAATGCAACACCAAAAAAAAGAAACAAACAAACACAAGACATAGAAAAGAAGCAGGAATGTTACAAAAAAATTCAAATGCAAAACCAAAAACAAACAAACAAAGCACAAGAAGTCGTACAGGCAAACGGACGCTGCAGAACGGACAAATACCCACTGTGGATAGTACGTGTAGTCTCACCACTTCGTCTTCAGATTCCTACAACAACAACAACCATGTTGAAACGTTATGAACTATCAAGTAAAAAAAGACTTTCTGGAACAAAGACAGGAGACGGGGCTACAAAGACAGACAAAGGAAGACGATAAAGAAAGATAAAAGCAAAAGACAGACACTGTCAGAAAGAAAGAAGTTTCAGAAGGTGAGAAAACAGCTTGTAATGAAAAAAAAATAACACTTTCGTATCTTAGGCGGCCGAAATAGTCAGTGAAGATAACATATAAAACACTACTTGGCCACAAAAAAGTAGACAAAGAGTGTCTTCCTTTTCCTTTTCCCCCGTCTGTCTCTTTCATGAAAAAAAAAACCTTGTCACAGAACACTAACAAAGTACCAGACGCAGTTAAACATGTGGTTATTGAACAGATGTATGTCACATCTCCTCAAGCAGAAGAAGAAGAAGAAGAAGAAGAAGAAGAAGAAGAAGAAGAAGAAGAAGGAGGAGGGGAAGAAGAAGGAGGAGGAGGAGGATGAGAAGGAGGAGGAGGAGGAGGAGGAGGAAGAGGAGGAGAAGGAGGAGGAGGAGGTGAAGGAGGAGGAGGAGGAGGAGGAGGAGGAGGAGGAATGGGGGGGGAGAAGATGAAGAAGAAGGAAGAGAAGCAGAAGAAGAAGAAGAAGGAGGAGGAGGAGGAGGATCGAGGAGAAGGAGGAGGAAGAGGAGGAGGAGAAGGAGGAGGAAAGAAGAAGAAGAAGAAGAAGAAGAAGAAGAAGAAGAAGTAAACGAAGATGATGATTATGATAAAGAAACAATAACAAGCACATGAAGAAAAGAAAGAGCCGGACGAGGGGTGGGGTGGGGAGGGGGGAGAGAGAAGGACTGGTGTAGAAGAAGAAGCACGTGCGCAGCTGCAGTTTATGTTTATCATTTGCCCGTGCTCCTAAATAAGACGTATTGTCGACTTCAGCCACCATGTTTACGAGTTCGCATCAGTTGAAAGCCCTTCTTTGGCCACAGAGGAGACATAAAACTGAAAATGCCACACAGCTTTCATCTTTTCTTCTTTCCTTTTTGTTTTGGTTCTACCATTATTAAGAACACAGTCTTTTGTTTTAATAGATTTATTTTTCTATCCGCAATCTCATTTTCTGCCTTCGTTATCAGCTTCCAGTTTCTTCCCTTTGTGCGCGCGCGCGCGCGCGCACACACACACATACACACACACACACACACACACACACACACACACATGCGCACAAGCACGCACACAGTAGCACACACACACACACACACACACACACACACACACACACATACTGACTCAGACACAGACACGCTACCCTCTCTCTCTCTCTCTCTCTCTCTCTCTCTCTCTCTCTCTCTCTCTCTCTCTCTCTCTCTCTCTCTCAGAGTTGGGGAAAACATGAGCAGTAAACAATTTCTCCTTCATTAAATAGCTAAGCGAAGATTTGAAAATAATGTGACGTATATGAGGAATGGGGGTTGAGGGTAGGGGGGGGGGGGGGGGGGGTTATTTGTTGAAGAAGAAAGCGTTACGTATATAATATTAACCCATTCACTGTCAGCATGTGGAAGCCATCGCATTCTGTTTTGTTAACAGATCATTTGTTACGTCTGCCTGGAGTCGATTTTCCTGCCGTACATGAGACCCTACAGCAGACCCGGCACACTTGGCTTTCAAGTGAGCAATCTGCGAACAGCGAAACATTAGAACGCTATGTTTTTTTTACCTTCACGTCTCTCGTAACCTTGGGTAGAGTTTGTTGAGGCTTCATACATACGTGCGCGCACGCGGGTGTACGCATGAATTGACAGTTATATCAGCATCGCTGACATGAGAAAGGACAAGCACAGTTGTCAGAATATACCACGCTAGTAGTCAACTAGAGAACATAACATATTATCATCAGTTGAAGCGTGATGCAACCACTCACATAGCTAGAAAAATCAATAAAATGTCCTTTATTTCCTCCCTCGCCCCGTCCCCCCCCCCCCCCCCCGCCTTCCCCCAGGGAAAGACACATAGATCAAAACTTTCAAGGAAGCAAACTATGAACAGAGAAGAGAAACGAGAGACCTATATTCTTCTCCTTCGCCTCTCCCGTAGCCCTGAACAGGTAGTGTTAGGGGCACTATTGAAGACCTGATGATGTCCCGCTACTTGTTGCAGTTCTCTGCAAGCCCAGTGACAGGCGGTGAAGGACAGTTCTATCCATTGTTAATATTCTGCCACTGCCCCAAAGTCCGTAAGTTTAAAAGAGGCCTCCTTGTCGTGTCAATGCGGTTTGGGTATAAGGGCCTGGTGGTAATGTATCTGAACTGCCAGACGTACACTAGACCAAACAATATATCAGATTCTGCCAGAATGCTCAAGAACATCGGAAAGTAGAATACGACACTTGTCCCTTTTTGACATGCCTTGTTGTTGATGGTGAGGCAGCATACACCAAACACCGCCCTCCCTCCATTTAGACAGGACACCACTTCAACATGACTTCATCGTACGCCACAAAAATGCTACTGGCAATTCTCCATGCCTTCAACATCTTGTTTTGTTTTCAATACAAACTGTATCACCAACTTTCTGGTACTGGCATGGGGACATTTGTGGCTGCCATCGAGGCCAGATTCTCTAAGCGCTGTCTGAAGCAAGCACCACTGGATAAAGGCCCCGTCTGCAAACTCAGAGGAAGAGTTCTGGACACTCTTTATTCATGACAGCCGGCTTCTTTGGGCCAGACATTTTGTCGAAGCAGATGAATTCTCACAGTATGCGACGGCTGTTCAGAGAGTCCTTAGAATTCAGGCTCGTGGCAAATGTTCATCAAAAACAGGATGACACATTTATTTTTACATAAGTCTCTACCATTCTTACCGCCACTGGTCATTATTTCCATAAAATCGACTCTGACTACTAAGGATGTGGATGCTTGCGAAGGAGCTCCCTGTTCGTGCTTTTGGGGTTACTGTGAATATACAAAAGGTATAAGAGCGACTGATAGATGCGAAAATGGAAGAATCTTTCGGTAAAATAGTTCCATGCTGGGTCACTGATGTACAGTCAGTACAACGACTTCAAGTGGGATGAAAGCTGGCTGGATGGTGGTACCTACTCTGATTCATTGATATAGTTAACCAGAAAACATAAGCACAGTACAGCAGTTAATACCAGTTACATGAAAAGAACACATACAAAAAAGAAGGAAAACAAACAAACAAACCTGAATGCTCCGCATTTCACTCGATTTTGCTCGAAGATCTAAACTTTCATAAACGATGCACACATTCGGTGCTACATGAATCAGGCCTAATTGACGTGCAAAAAAGAGTTGGAGTAGAGTTATGAAATATTTTTTGAAAGATTCCACCTACAGCTGTTCTTTCAATTCATATAAAATGTGATGTTGAACAAGACAAAAATATTGAAAATAGGTTCACACGATCTTAGAAACTCTTTTTACACAAATGTTTACCACCTATATGGTAAGGGATGACGTGAAAAGTTACCGAGCAGGGAAAACCACCGTAAATAAAAGTAAGAGTCCCAAAAACGTTTTGCTCTGAATACGAAGTTTTATTTTAATGGTGTTTAATGAGAGTGATGAAGATAGCGCCATTAAGTTCCATTCAGGACTGAGGCTGCACAACAGGCTAAACTCTACACGGCATGAACTTTTGCCCTATCACCTCTTGCCCTCACAGTGCTGCAGATCCTGGAAGGCGCTGTCAACACAAACTATGCGTGTGTGTGTTGTGCTCTGACCTTGACCCTTCTCAGGGTGCCTTCTGCTCTTGTGTCTGAAAGAGCGGGGGATCCTCCCGAGCCTTTCTTGAACACATTGCAGGCAGGTTCAGATCATTTCGTCCCGGAGGGAGGGGTTCAATTTCCCAGTTTTCCACTTTGTTCAGCGAGAGGGCTTCTTTTCGTTCAGCTATAGAAATGTATTCATCAAGACATTGTTGAGTGGTGTTGAGGAAGGGAGCAGATTAAGGTGGATAGCGTCCTTCACCTAATGAAGAATATTAACTTTGAAATAAGTTGAAGGGGAGGGAGGACATAGTGATGGGGAATGAAGAGGGTACAGGTGGGAATAGCGATGGTTGGGAGGATGGGTGGGTGGAGAAGAGTCAGCTGACACAGTTGGTAATTTGTACATTGTTTGCGATATTTGCCTATAACGTCATTTTCTGTTGATCTATAAATAAGGTTTCTGTTTGTCTTCCTTTCATAAAAGCCTTCTTTGTTTTCTATTCCTAAATGCGCTCGTTACGGCGCTTTCAGAATTGTTTTCAACTGCCAGAACTGTGCCTAAAAGAGAAAGGGGTAATGGGGATGGGGATGGGGGATCCCATCACTCCCCCCCCCCCTCCCGCTCCTCCACTCCTTTCCTCATCTGCACTTGACACGAGTGTTGCGTGGTACAGTTGAGAGCCAAAACAAACCGTGACGGGCTCACCGCCGCAGCGATCATCACGCCCCTTAACTAAAAAGTGACGGGCTCACCGCCGCAGCGATCATCATGCCCCTTAACTAAAAAGCATCATGGAAACCTTCTCCCCATCCCCAGGCCTGTATTCTTCCATCGTTGAGGAACAGACTGAAACAGAATACAAAGAGTAAAAAGCACTTCTGCTTGTTGGTAGTGTCGTGCACGATTCAACGGCTAGTGGCCAACTTCCCTCATTCACAACTGCGCAAAGGTTCCGACATTTTACAAAGACTGGTTGAAGTTGAACATAAAATGAGGCAGGGAACAGTAAACATAAGCAATAAACAAGCAGGGTAAGTCTTGCTCCCATAAGAAAACCTAACATAGAGTAACTTTTATTCAAGACTGGCACAGCCTTTTAGACTTGAATAAAGTCAGACGAATACAAAGACGAACAATCTAATAGTAGGGGAAAAACAAGCGCAGGTCTTTTGATCTCCTTTGCATCCTTGGGTGGATCCTCAAGCGTAGGCTCAAAGATTGTCACCTATATTTACGAAGGGGTTGTTGGCCTGTGCTTGTTTATCCCCCACTATTAGATAGTTCGTCGTTGTATTCTTCTGACTTTATTCAAGTCTAAAAGGCTGTGCCAGTCTTGAATAAACGTTACTCTATGTTAGGTTTTCTTATGGGAGCAAGACTTACTTACTTGTTCATTGCTTTAAGACTGGTTGGTCAGTATATGCTCGCTCTCAGACCTTTCATCCAAAGAAACTCTATACCGATTTATGCCGTTGGGTCAAGGCGTGAGGAGTGAGGTGGGACAGTCCGGAATCCAAAACAGATTATCATTGTTGCGTGAAAGAGCATACGACAGAACGATTCTGCGTCATTTTGACATGAAGTCGGCATATTTGACAAAAGACGGTATCCACATAAGCGCAGAGAGAGAGAGAGAGAGAGAGAGAGAGAGAGAGAGAGCGCCTTCAGCACCCTTCGTGATGATTCATGACCTTTTACGGGCGATGAAGGAAAAAAGGGTTTTTACTCTTTCTTACCTTGTTCTCTTTTTCAACCAGTGCGATGCCAAAGTCATGAAGATCATGACTGGGGCATAAAATCTACGGGGCTAAAATCCACAGGGCCACAGTCGTCAGACCCGACAGCACAGGATCCTTTAGAGGCCGTCATCACATTGGGAAAACAGCCCTGTGCTGAATGAAGCAGGAACGGTTATGAAAGTGAATCCCAAACAAACATACATACAAACAAACAGAAAACAAACAACAAACAAACAAACAAGTAAACAACGAACAAACAAACAAACAAACTAAAGTCCTGTAGGTAAACAGACACTGCAGTTTCGGTTTCAGTGGGTTTTTTTAGGTTTTTTTTTAGAGGTGTCACTGCATGCGGACTAGTCCATATACGCTGCACCACTTCTGCTAATTTTTGAGGCCACACTGCGCATGATTTAAAGCTAATGGATAAATGTACAAATGACTAAGATGAGAGAATTTAACAAGAAGGTCTCGTGGCTACGACTTAACAGATGTCTGACCTACGCATTAGCCCAACGCGCTGGTCAGACCTTGACACTGTAGAACGGACAGAAAGCACCAGGTCTGAACAGTGCCAGCGGTATCACTGCCTACCTCTTTTCATCTGGCTCTTTCATGGTGTTTACACGCTAGACCTCTGACTTCCTCAGTACAAGGTAAGCGCAGTAGCTTGCAAGAGTTCGTTGTAGATCATGTAGTTGGTGTTCAGCTTGCAGACGACAAAATGCACCAGGCGGTGTTGAAACGAAGAGGATCCTTTTATTTACAAACGTTGAAGGTTATAGGAACAGCAACAACAACAACAACAAAAATCAACTGATCTTCAGGTTTAATAAGCCGTACAGGAACTCAGTTGTACATGCAGGAGCGAATATTCTATCAATGGCAGCTGTTCATCGACTAGACTCAAACTCAGTGAAGACACGAACACTTCTGTGCTCGACCATGACTAGAACTCTTCAACAAATCTCATTTCTCTCTCTCCCAGTTGCACAGGTCTCATCCTTTTATATGTTATCTAAAGCATATTCTCCAACATACTCGATCATTCTTTTCTAGAACATTCTGCATTTCGGTAAGCTCAACCAATGAAATCGCGACAAGGTTATGCGAATGCGATTCAATCAGCTTCTACAACATTCTCAAACTTTCGCTAAAGCACTAGCAACTTAGGGAGACCTGGGGAACATTCTAACATAATCTCGAATACTCCAATCGCATTATCAATCGATACGAAAACAAAACTGAACAATTAGGCATACGCTAATTTTCCAAATGTTTTAAATAAATCGACAATAGCACTACAATGCCCGAAAATACAGAGATCTAAAAGCGATAAGTAAAAGGAGGCTTGCAACACGTCATTATTGCCATGACGTCTTTCGCGATGTTACAATTCAAAAGGGAGACAAGAGAGGAGGAACTTTCGTTTACAAGATGTATTGTCGACTTCAGGCAACATGTTTACAAGATGTATTGTCGACTTCAGGCAACATGTTTACGAGATGTATTGTCGACTTCAGGCAACATGTTCACGAGATGTATTGTCGACTTCAGGCAACATGTTTACGAGATGTATTGTCGACTTCAGGCAACATGTTTACGAGATGTATTGTCGACTTCAGGCAACATGTTCACGAGATGTATTGTCGACTTCAGGCAACATGTTTACGAGATGTATTGTCGACTTCAGGCAACATGTTTACGAGATGCATTGCCGACTTCAGGCAACATGTTTACGAGTTTGCATCAGTTTGAAGCCCTCCGTCAGCCACAGAGGAGACATAAAGCTGGACATGCCACCGACCTTTTATCGGTTCTTCTTTCTTCTTGGTTCTACCATTATTATGAAAACTGTCTTCTGTTATAGAACTTGATTTTTCTGTCCGCTTTCTAATTTTCTGCCTTCGTTAACTGTCTCCATTTTCTTTTCCAATGTGTGCCCGCTGTGGCACCCACCCACGCGCTCACACACACACAACACACACACACACACACACACACACAACACACACACACACACACACACACACACACCACACACACACACACACACGCACAAAGTTGGGGAAAATTTGTATGAGCAGTAAATAATTCCTCGTTCATTATGATAATGACTCAGCAAACACTTAAAAAGAAATATGACCTGTGCGTTAAAATACCACTATTAACCCCTTCACTGTCAGCACGTGAAAGCCATCGCATTCTGTTTTGTTAACAGAATCATTTGTTGCGTCTGTCTAGAGTCGATTTTCATCCCATGGATGAGACCTTTCGGTAGGCACAGCCCACTTGGCTTTCAAGTAAGATCTGTGAACAGGGAAACACTAGAATCCCATACTTTTTACCTTCACGTCTCTTGTAACCTTAGGTAAGGTTTGCTGAGTCTCCATACATACATGCGTACGCGCGGGTGTACGCATGAATATGCAGTTATATCAACACCGCTGACACGAGAGATGACAAACACAGTCGCCTGCAGTCACAAGGCCAACATAGAACTAGAGAACATGACATGTTACCGTTAGATAAAACTTGATCCTACAACTCATTTAGCGAAAGCAACAATAAGATCCCGCCCCCCCCCCCCCCCCCCCCGTCAAAATCCGTGTAGGAAGACACAGATCAAAACTTTCAAGGAGGCAAACTATACACAGAGAAAAAGTCAGAAACCTATATTCTTCATAGTTCACGTCCGCTCCGAATAACGGTTGTTGGGGGCACCCCACCGGAGACCTCCTGACAATGTCCCTCTGTCTGTTGCCGTTCCCTGCATCCCACTGGGAGACAGCGAGGGGCAGGCCTGTCCACTGTCAATGTTGTACCAACGTCGCTAAGTGCGTAAGTTTGAAAGAAGTCTCCTGGTTGCCTCAGTACGTTTCAGGTATAAGAGCCTGATGGAAATGTATATAAACTATAGGACCAAACTATAGCCGAGATTCTGCCAGAAATGCTTAGAAACATCAGAAAGAGGAATAACACACTTAAAAAAAACGATGTTTTTGTTGAGCATAGACATGGTGGGGCTGCGCACACCAGCACCTCCATTCCTGCATTTAGACAGGAGGACAACACTTCAACATGACTTCATTGTAAGGTCTCCCCCGAGGCGCCACAGATAATACTGGCGATTCTCTATGCCATCAACAACTTGCTTTGTGCAGAAGAAAAGAAACTGTATCACCAACTTTCTGGCACTGCCATTGGGATGTCTGTGGTTCCAAGCGTGGTCACCTTCTTTAAAAGCGGGCTGAAGCAAGCATTGCTGCATAAAGGCCTGTCTACAAACTCAGAGAAAGAGTTCTAGACACTTTATTCATGACATCCTGCTCCTTGAGGTGGGATAATGCACTGTAGCAGATAGATTCTCACAGTACATGAGGACTGCTCTGAAGGTCCTTAGGCTCGAGGCAAATTTTCAACAATGACAAGATGAGATATTGATTGCATCATTCCTACCACCCTAGGTTACATGCCAGAGAAATGTCATTTCCATAGAAGTGACTCTGACCACTTATGATCTGGACGTTTGCCACGGAACTGTCTATTTGCGATTTTAGAGCTATGGCTTAATATGAATATACGAAAGGGTTAAGACTGGCAGATACGTGTGGGTCAGAAATTTTTGATTAATTAGTTCCATGCTGGGTCACGATGTTCACTTACTGCAACTCCAAGTCGAATGTAAGCTTACTAGATGGTGGTACCCACCCTGATCCTTTCGTACAGTTCATACACTAGAGTAAAAAAAAAAAAAAAAAAAAAAACAGTTTT
>CM031597.1:115353843-115356343 GCA_018398815.1 Conus ventricosus | reverse complement strand
GTGCAGAGTACTGAGCGCCGCGGCCTGTCCAGCAGCTGTGCAGAGTACTGAGCGCCGCGGCCTGTCCAGCAGCTGTGCAGACGCTTGCCGGCTGGACTGGAGGAAACCAGCAGGGGATGGTGTTTAGATTTCCGTCAACAAACCGTCACTGCCGTGTCAAACAACCGCATTCCACTCGCAGGAGAAGGTTTTCCAGCGTATAGTAGGGTGTCGCCAGCTTTCAGTGAGCGGTCTGTTGTTTACTAAATGCGCACGTGCGCCACGTGCTCTCCTCCGGCGGCACACGATCCTACTTCAATGCTTGTTGTATGGCAAACTAACCGTAGATGGTTGTTGTATTTGATTGTTTCTGATTTCTTGCACGTTACTTGTATCAGTAATATAGAAAAGTAATTGATAATGAACAAAAAAAAAGGTATGTTTGGTTACATTTATTGAACAGTATTTTCTACTGCTTCTATTATGCACTGCACATGTACAAAACTACTGTTACCATCACATAGAAGTTGATCGATGATTAAAACAAGAAATAAAACGAAAAAAAAAAAAACCCGGAAAAGCGTTCAGTCTGCATTACAACTGTTTACAACGTCAATAATTTTTAGTAGTAGACTACTACTACTCCTACCATCACAACTGCAACTATTTTTTTCCTGCTTTTGATTGTTTCCGATTTGTTGCATGCTGCTCTACCATTCATGTACAAAAGAAAGGGATAACGATTTGAAAAGGGTATGTTTGGTGACATTTATTTATGTACTTATGTGTATGAAACTACTTTTAACCACCACAAAGAAACCAAGGTACAATAAAAAAAAAACAACATAAAACGAACATACACACACATGCGCGCGCGTTTACTAAGTATTAGAACTGTTTGAAACAACAGCAATAATTTCTCTTTTAATATTATTTGTAAAACCAACTACAAGTGCTGCTATTACATTTTCCTTCAACTTGGTCTTCTTGTGCTACTACTACTTCTACTACTTCGTTCTCAGCTATCAGACCATTCCGTCGTTTTGACCTTCACTGTTTATCAGTCGATGATGAACCCAAGATATACCCGTGGCCGAAATGCTCAAACTCAGCCAGTGTGTGGGTCGTGCAAATTATGTCCCTAGCACAATAAGGGGCTTTCCCGGCACAAACTGTCGCATGTTCCAAAGTGCGACACTTTGTGCAAATCTTCTCAGCAGAAGGTGTCGCACTTTTGCATGAAGTGTCGCATGCGACACTTTGTGCAGTTGCGACACTTTGTGCCGCAACACATGACCCTTTCTGTACAGTGATTCTTTTTGATTTTAGCAAGAGCAAGATGGACGACGAAAGAACGCGATTTGTGCCCTATCTTCATGAAACGAGACTAGTGATGAAAAGGCTGCTGTTCTCAAACAGCTTGCTGAAGGCCATTTCTTCCACTATGAAGTCATAACAAATCATAACAATCTTGTTATTGGCAACTTTATGAGCAGGGGACGACTTTACGGGCATCAAAGTCCTTCTCGTATGGTCGCCGGCGACTTTATGGGCCGGCGACGGTACGGGCACTGAAGTCCCTGCCCATATGGTCGCCGGCGACTCTATGGGCCGGCGACCATATGGGCACCAACATCCCTGCCCATATGGTCGCCGGCGACCATATGGGCCGGCGACCATATGGGCACCAACACCCCCCCATCCCGCTTCCACAAACCATCTGCCCTCCCCCTCCCTCCTGCTTATTATGAGTGTGAGGTAAGCATACACCCAGCGGACTGAATGATGCTACAGGGTTTAGCATCGTGGAGTGCAAGTTGTGCCAGAATCAACACCCACGAGATGAAAGCTAGTCCTTCCATACTTTTTGGTTTATTTCTTTTAACAGTAATTTCCTTAGGTTCACAAGATTTCTTTTTCTCTTTTTTTTTGGCGCTGAAAGGGAATACGTAGTGGCAAAATGGCTTGAAACAGGACACTTCTACCCCATAGAAATTCTTTGTCTGTCTGACTGTCTGTCTCTCTGTTTGTCTGTGTCCCTCTCTCTCTCTGTCTTTCTCTCTCTCTGTCTCTGTCTCTGTCTCTCTCTGTCTCTCTGTCTGTCTCCCTCCCTCTCTCCCTCTCTCTTTCTCTCTCTCTGTATCTCTGTCTCTTTCTCTCTTTCTCTGTCTCTCTGCCTGTCTGTCTGTCTGGCATCCTCTCCGTCTCTGTGTCTATGTGTGTATGTCACTGCCTACCCTCTGTCTCTTCTCCTCTTCTGTCCCTCATCTTCCACCTCTCTTTCTCTTTGTCTGTCTGTCTGTCTGCGTTTTGCCATTATGTTGATGAAAGAGGACGAGATTTGTCAACTGGAAACAAGAAGTCTGCACACAGATTAAGAAAGAAAGAAAGGACAACTATAACAAGTTCACGTCTACATCACAAGGGTGACCAAAACGTGCACTTCAGCTAAAACAATTCTTTGGCACAGAGTTATGATTCCTGTCACGTACATTTTGTTCACATACTCCTCATCAGTTTC
>CM031597.1:115341343-115343843 GCA_018398815.1 Conus ventricosus | reverse complement strand
CATACACACTGCCTTATTTAACAAAAGTCTGTTGTGGAAAGTTAATATATTAAGTTTTTTATAATCTTCTGTAGTCAGAGTGCTTGATCTTAACAATACTAATTTTTGGCCTTTTTTGTACTTCGATGAATCTTTTTTAATTGTTTCACCACAGTCCCCTAATGTCGATGCATAAAAATTATTGATAAAATTTGAGCACAAAGAAAGCTTCGAAAGGGGGAAAAAAATTCTTAATTTTTGGCTAGCTGAATAATTTTTTTTTAAAGACTTTCCCATGACTTTGAGGGTCATCCACGATAATCCTTATCAATTATTACCCCACATTTTTATGTAATCTACTTCCAATTTTTTTTGCAAAAAAACAATGGTTGAAATTTGACTTCATTTTTTTCCGTTTTGTGGGCACAACAACATCAGGGTCTTTTTTGCATTTAATGACTATGATTCTTTTGGGCCCATTCAGAAAGCCATGAATTTTATCTTGTTTTTTTTCTAGTCGGGGTGTCAACACTAAAAGAGCAAGTTCGTCGGCAAACTTTTCGCATTACTTTTAAACAAAATGGAAATCTTAATTAAATAAAAACAAAGAGGACCTAATACAACCTTGTGGTATTTTCCCGATTTGCACAAAATTTGACATTTTGTTTTAACTTTTTCTGCTGTTTTCTTTACATAGAAAAAAACAAAATTTAATGAATTCGGGGATTAATTTAACGGGTCAATTTTGCGCTACAGAAAAGGGTTTTAACATCAAATCTTTCTAAAAGCCCTTTAAAAAATCCCCCAAAAATTTTATTTTCATTTAACTGCAAAAAGGGCATAAACGACTTATAGGGCTTATACAGAAGTTTTTCACGAAACCAACTGATCTTCATTGACAATTTAATTTTTAGAAAGGGTAAGAATGAGGGACTTTGCATTGCTTTTCAATAGGCTTAGATAAAGCAATAAAAAGAAACAGCATAATTTAGGATTTATGTTCCCCAGTTTTAAGAGGAAAAAACTTTGCTTCCTTAAAATTTAAAGGAAAAGTTTGTTTCCTATGCACAAATTGTATAAAAATTAGCGTTCAGAGACACTGGCATAAATTTTAGTATTTTTACTCAAACCCGCTAAACCTGCACCAGATTTTTTTTAAAGGGGAAAAAACTTTACTGACACCCCCCGTCAGGTTGGGAAAGAAAGGGAAATAAATATTTTTTGAACCAAGGAAATCTTTAAGTGACTGAATCTTTTTCTTTGGGACCTTCATGTAATTGATTTATCTTTAAAAATTTGAAAAAATGGTTTTTTTAAACGATTCAATACCGAAAAAGCGATTTCTGTGCCTTTTATTTTCAACATTTTTCTTTCCAATCTACGTGAACCCTTTTGGAAAATTAACATCTTTGAAGAATTGCTTTTAGATTTTTCGTTTCTTTGTTTTTAAACCTTTTTCTTTTTTTCAAAATTTTTTACTTTTCCGAAATTGCAAAAATTTCTTTATTAATTTCTTACAATTTTCTTTTGTTTTCCCGGGTTTGTTTCTGTTTGACTCTTTTCTTTTGAATGGGGCTCTTGTTATATACAGAAGTAAATGTAGGGTCCAATATTCACTCTTCATCAGGGGTCTCTTTTTTTAATTAAAGTAATCCATCTTCCCGGGGGAACTATAGGAAAACTTCTTCTTTAAAGTTCTAAACTTCGAATAAATGACTTATGCCCAACCTTGGGAAATTTTCCGGTTTTGCAAGAAAAAAAAAAAGGGGTTAGGTCACAAAATCCACATGTGGACACATACTTCAATAATAGGTTTTTTTGGGTTTTGTGAAATGTATCAAATTAAGGGCTTGAATTCAGTTACCGGTTGGGTTTTTTCAATAATTGGGTTTTACCGTGTAAATGTATTTTTTTGCCACTTGGGTTTTTGGGTTTTTGTTAAATCTAAATTTTTAAAACTCCCCAAAAAATAGTTTCAAAACTTTTCATCGTACTTCATCCATAAGGACATAAATTTTCTTGCCACTGTATTTTTGAGGGTTTTTGTATATAATCCTGTGATTAGTGTTTACGTTTTCATGCTATTTTAATCCAACAATTTTAATGCATAATTTTTTTTAGACTATTTAGTTTTTTGTAGTTTAACGAAGAGCAAAAACAATGTATGCCTTGTTTTTTTTTTATTGATCTACGAATTATCGTAAAACCGGATATTCAAACCACACATTATTTTTAGACAAAAGGATTCTGCAAAACAAAATACAAAATTTTACCCTTTTGTAAAATATTGCAATATCGCCCCTTTCTTTTTTTTGCATTGTAATGTCAAGTACCTACGAATCCTTGTTTTTTGGCCCGTTTTAATTTAAAGACATTGCAATCGTTTTTGGGGAAAAACTCAATAACAGAAAATTTGCTCAGTTTTAGAAATTTTAATACAACTAAACAAAGTATATCTTTATTATGGGAAAACCAGAGAGTAAAAAAAAAAGACAAAATGTTCGGGAAGGAACACCGCCTC
>CM031597.1:115333843-115336343 GCA_018398815.1 Conus ventricosus | reverse complement strand
TAACATAAAATGGTAAATCATTGATATAGATAGAAAACAGAAGAGGACCTAATACAGAGCCTTGTGGTACTCCGTATTTGACAGGCAAAAGGTTTGACATTTTTGTTGTTAACTGTTACTGCTTGTTTTCTGTTACATAGAAAAGAAGACAAGAGATTAATGAATTCTGGATTTAATTTATACAGGTCTAATTTGCGCAGTAGCAGAGAATGGTTTATAACATCAAATGCTTTCTCAAAGTCTATAAAAAGAATACCAGTAAATTTATTTTCATTTATACTGCATAGAAGGCTATCAACGAGCTGTATGAGGGCTGTATGACAGGAATGATTTTCACGGAAACCAGACTGATCTTCATTGAGCAAGTTATTTTTAGCAAGGTAAGAATAGAGGGACTTTTGCATGTGCTTTTCAATAGGCTTAGATAAAGCAGATAAAATAGAAACAGGTCGATAATTTGATGGATTTGATGTATCACCAGATTTATGGAGAGGAATAACTTTAGCTTCCTTAAATTTTAAAGGAAAAGTTTGTTTCTCTATGCACAAATTGTATAAATAAGTTAGCGTGTCAGAGATCACTGGGCATGAAAGTTTTAGTATTTTTACATCTAAACCGTCTAAATCGCGTGCACCAGATTGTTTTAAAGATGAAAAAACTTTTACTGACATCCAGTACCGTCAGTGGTTGGAGAGTAAAAGGAAAGTAAATTATTCTTTGAACCAAGGTAATCTTTTAAGTGACTGAGATCATTTTCATTGGACCTGTCATGTAATATGATTTTATCTTTAATATTTGCAAAATGGTTGTTTAACTGATTTGCAGATACGTCTGTAAGAATTTGCTGACTTCTTGATGCCTGTTTATTATTCAACATGTTGATAGCTTTCCAGATCTGACGTGAATCCTTTGTAGAAATTAACATCTTTTGGAAGTAATTGCGTTTAGATTTTCGTTTCATTGAGTTTACCTTATTTCTTTGTTTTCGAAATTCTTTACTTGTTCCGAAATTGCTTAAATGATTTCTTTTATTAATTTCTATATCAATTTCTTTTGTTATCCACGGTGGTTTTGTTTCTTGTTTGACTCTTTTCTTTATGAATGGAGCATGCTTGTTATATACAGAAGTAAATGTACGGATCCAATATTCAGCTGCTTCATCAGGATCTCTTATTTAATATATGTAATCCATCTGTGCCGTGGCAAGGTCTGATAGGAAATCTTCTTCTTGAAAGTTTCTAAAGCTTCTGTAATATATGATCTTATGCCCTACCTTTGGAACTTTAACACGGGTTTTGTACCAAGTAAGACAAACGGGATTATGGTCACTACATCCACATGGTGGAGCACATACTTCAATAATAGGTTGTTTTGTGTTTGTGTAAATGTGAATCAATTAAGGTACTTGAATGTTCAGTTACACGGGTTGGTTTGTCAATAAGTTGTTCTAGGCCGTGTAAAGTGTAGTTTTGTTGCCACTTGGGTTTGGGTTTCGTTAAATCTATATTAAAATCTCCCAAAATGATAGTTTCAAAACTTAGCATCGTTACTTCATCCATAAGGACACTAAATTTGTCTTGCCAGTCTGTAGTTTCTGATGGATTTCTGTATATAAATCCTGTGATTAGTGGTTTACTGTTTTTCATGCTGATTTCAATCCATACAGATTCAATGTCATAATTTTCTAGACTATTCAGTTTTTTGTAGTTTAACGAAGATGCAACATACAATAGTATGCCTGTGGTTTTGGGTTTATGTGGATCTAGTCGAATTATCTGGTATCCTGGCATATTCATACCAGCATCAGTTATTTGTGAGGACAAACGGGATTCTGCAAAACAAAATACATGAAAATTGTTACCATTGTTGTGAAGAATAGTTGCAATATCGTCTTTCTTATTTGTTGCATTGTTAATGTTCAAGTAGCCTATTCGAAGTCCTTGTTTGATTGGCCACGTATCTAATGTTAAAGACATGTTGCAGATCGTTTGGGAATAACTTCAATAAGTCTAGAAAAGTTTGCTCAGTTTTAGAATGTGTATATACAACACGTAATGCAATGTATATCTGAGTTATGGAAAGCTCAGAGAGTAAAAAAGAAAGGACAAATAGTTCGGGTAAGTGAACACCGCCTTCAGCGTTACTAGATACACACTGCACACACTGTATCTTCTATACTGCAACAGCAGTTGAGTTCAATGACAAAAATGAAAAAAAGATTCTTTACAAAATAATCTCTAACATTCATACACGCATTCACTCAGATAGGGAAAAAAAAATATATATCAACATATATATTGATGTACCAACAGAATAACAGACAAATACAACAATCTTCAAACCAGAAAAAAAATGCATTAAGAAAAGCAGATAAAGTTTAACAGAAATGATCGCAGTCCGCCAAATTCAAAATTCAAGGGTCCAAGCAAGTCACCAAGCACAATTAAGTCACTACAAATTCCCAGGTCCGATATAAAAAAAACACGCATTCACCATACTA
>CM031597.1:115321343-115323843 GCA_018398815.1 Conus ventricosus | reverse complement strand
TTCTTGTTCTTGCTGTTCTTGTTCTTGTTTTGTTCTTGCTCTTGTTGTTGTTGTTGTGGCTGTTGTTGTTGTTGTTGTTGTTGTTGTTATAGTTGTTGTTGTTGTTGTTGTTGTTGTTGTTCTTCTTCTTCTTCTTCTCTTCACCCCCTACCCTACACACACCTGCATTCTTCTTGTATTTTTCTCCTTCTTACGATGTTTGCCAGATTTCGGTCAATTCGTCGGATTTTTTTAAATTAATAGGCCAACACGCCTTCACTCAATCTGACTGTTTAATAGCCACACATTCAGCTGCTAATGATGCTTTGGAACCGCTCTGTCATTAGGGTTTTTACTCATGAAAGGGGTAGATGGAAAGAGATCTGAAGATATTTTTTGTGCTTGAAAATGTTCTCACAAAATAATAGATTTGAACACATTCTTTTCACTGGCTATTTGGGCATCTGTGGATGCCAGGGACCCTCAAAATAAAATGTGTTCCTGCATACTGCAGATTCTGCTCCACTGATTTCTTCTGTCCTGTCTCTCTTTCTGACCATACCTATTCGTAAGTGAAATCACCTGCTTGAATCAGTTGTGGATATCTATTTGAACAAGGGGTTCAGGTTCAGTCAGTCAGTCATTCCCCTGACCGCTGGGGTCGTTGGGAGGACGTGATCAGGCAGCCGCCGTTTCTCTCCAGGCTCTTCTGTTTGCAGCTGTCATGAGGAGATCTGGCATGGTCATTTTGGTCCAGTCCTTTATATTTTCGGACCAGCTCTTTCTCTGCCGTGCTCGTCTGCGCCCTTCTTCAACGGTTCCTTGAAGGATGATTTTGGAGAGGGTGTTGTGACGAATGACGTGGCCAAACCATGCTATCTTCCGTCGTTTGACGGTTGCCAGAAGTGGTTCGTGGGGTCCAACTAGGTTGGTAACCAGCTTCCGCACATAATCATTGGTCTTGTGTCCTTTGTAGGAGATGCGGAGTAGTTTCCTCAGGTACCTGATCTCAAACGCCTGGATTCTTCTTTCTGTTTCGGCCATCAGTATCCATGTCTCGCATCTATATAACAGGATGGAGATCACTAGTGACTTGTAGAGCCGGAATTTTGTGTGGAATTTGATGTTGCTCTTCCACACGCTGTTCAGTCTGGCCATTGCTGCTGATGCGGAGTTGATCCTGATTCGGATTTCTGTTGTGCAGGTACCATCTTTCGACAAGGTTGCTCCCAAGTTCCTGAAGCTGGTCACTTCTTCAAGGGGCTCACCATTCATGGTTTTGTTGGCACTGCTGTTAGTCGCGCTGTTGACCATGACCTTTGACTTCTCTGTGCTGACCTCCATGCCGTAGGCACTTGCTCTTGTGACACGTTTGTTTGTCAGATACTGAAGCTCAGTGTTGCTGCCCCCCATGAGGTCGATGTCATCTGCAAAACGAAGGTTGCAGACCGGCCTGCCGCCAATGCTGATGGAGGTGTGATGTTCTTCGAAGGTCTCTTGCATGATTCTCTCCAGAAAGATGTTAAAAAGTACTGGAGATAGAAGGCACCCTTGCCTGACTCTGACTGTGGTCGGGAAGATCTGGCCCTGCTGGCTGTTGAGGAGTACTGTGCTGCTGGAGTGTTCGTAGAGAGCCTGGATGACTTGGACGAGCCTCTCATCAATGTTGAAGTCTCTGAAAACTTGCCATAGGCCGTTGTACCACACCCAGTCAAATGCCTTCTTAAAGTCGATGAAGTTGTGCAAGAGGTCCTTTTGGTGTTGTAGATGCTTTTCAATCAGGACTCGGCAGTTGAAAAGTTGTTCCAAAACTTGCTTGTTCTTCTGATGGCAGTTCCTCAGCCTTGGTTCAGGTTACTAAAAGTCACATGCTGATGAGATCAGTCAGAGTTTGTGTGACCTCCACATAACAAGGCCAGCGAGCTGACAGGGCCGGCACGTCCTGTATAGAGACATTAGAGCGGACATCAAGTACCCACACTGGGCAGTACGCGTGTCTCACGACTGACACTTCAGATTGCTACAACAGTAAGGTTGGCATATTAAAGATTGTAAGAAGAGAAACACGTATAAAGGCTTTCTGAATCATAGACAGGAAATGGGCCACAAAGGTAGAAACCAAATGGTAGGTAATAGAGGAAGATCAACAGAACAGGTATAGTCAGGAAGGGTGAAAGCTTACGATAATCTTACGAAAATGTTAGCTAGTGTTCCTATTTCACATTACCGCTCTCTCTCTCTCTCTCTCTCTCTCTCTCTCTCTTCTCTCTCTCTCTCTCTCTCTCTCTCTCTCTCTCTCTCTCTCACTCTCTCTCTCTCTCTCTCTCTCTCTCTCTCTCTCTCTCTCATTAGGAAGGGGTGTAGAATTTTGTTTCACTCTTGACTTCCTGTATTCTATCCTAGTGTCTAATTGTTAGGTAAGGGGCAGGGAATGGCGTGAGGAGAGGGGTGGCTGAGTAAAAAAAAAATCCAACATCAGACAAATTGAATGAGACATACACTGCCAATTAAAACAGTTGTA
>CM031597.1:115308843-115311343 GCA_018398815.1 Conus ventricosus | reverse complement strand
TAGCTTTTTGCAAGATTCGTTCAGTACATCAATTTGATTCTGTAACCTTTAGCGGTGTCGGACAGCAGAACTATATCATCAGCAAACAAAAGTATACATAGCTCAACATAACCTGGTAACAACTGAATACCATGCATTCCATTTTCTTCCACAGCCATAGCAATTTCATTTATAAAATCGAAAAAAGTTCTGGGCTCAGGATGCAGCCTTGTCTCACCCCAACAGGACAATCAAAAAAATCAGTTACACGATCCTCTATTCTGACGCACGAAAGAGCTGATTTATAAATAGCCCTTATTGCTTTAAAAAATTTTTACCATGAATTCCTGTTTTTATCAGAATCTCAAATAATGATCCATGTTGAACTGAATCGAACGCTTTTCTCAGGTCCACAAAACATGCAAAAAACTTTCTCCTTTCTTTGAAAAACATTTCTGAATGATTGCATTCAAGGTAAAAATGTGGTCAAATGTAAAATTTACCCCTTTCTGAAACCTGCTTGGGACTCTGTTAGCTTCTTATTTGTTTCAGTAAAGTTCACTAATCTCTTGTTGAGAATATTAGTATAGCATTTACTCATTAAACTCAATAATGACACACCTCTGTAATTATCTGTTATGATTTATCACCTTTCTTAAAAATTGGTACTATAATGGATTTTGTCCATTCCTCAGGATATTGACCTTTCTCGAAAAGATTTAAATAATTTTGTCATGAATTTGACTGATTTCTCACAAAATAGTTTTAGCATTTCTGAAGTAATTCCATCAATACCGCATGCTTTTCCATTTTTCAGTTTATGAACTGCCTCGTAAACTTCTCTTTCATAAATAGGTGAGTTTAAATCACTGCATTCTGATTCATAACTTTCAAAGCTAAAATCAAATGTTTTTATTTCTGGAACATTGAATAGGTTTTTAAAGTAGTGAAGCCATTGCTGGTCAGAAATTTCAGGACAAATGCGAGCCCTTTTCTTACCAGACATGAATTTAACTTCTTTCCAAAATGATTTACTGTCTTTGGCAAAACTTGCAAGTTTTCTTGCTTTTCACGTTTAAAGCTACTCTTTTTTCTTCTTATCAGCGTTTTGTACTCCTTCCTATCCTGAACAAATTGTCTCCTTTCCTCTGATTGTTGTGTCTTTGACACAGAATTGTTACGTGCCTTGCTTTGTTTGATTTCCTCAGTATCATCAACGAATTCCTTGCTTTTATCTTAAACTGTCTACATTCAGCATCAAACCACTGTGGAAGTTTAATCTCTTTATCAATACAGACACATTTTTCATGCAGTTACTGCTTAGCACCAAAGTTCTAGAAAACAAGGTTACAGCTTGATTTATATCACTATCAATATGTGCTAGAGCTTGTAAGTACATATCTTGCATTTCCTTTGTATTAACCTTTCAAGGAACTGTTGTTCTAATGATTTATCCCAACATTGCTTTTCCATCCACTTTTTTGCTTTCTTACCTTGGCTGTCCACGTTTGCCTGAGAATTCGGGTGGTTAACAGTTTGATACAAACAGGTAAATGTGATGAATCAATAGAGGACAGAACATTTAAAGAACTAATATAATTCTGGAAAAATAAACCACTAGAAGTTATAAAGTAATCAATTGTGCTCCCCATTGCTCGATACAAAAGTGAGTGATTCATCAAAATCATAATTACTTAGACCATTGAGAATTATACATTCAAACGTTGTGCATAAATTCAATAAATCTCGCCCAAAACCTGTTATTTCTTTATCCTCAGAATGCCGAGAAATCATCTGATCTGTAACTTCTTTATCCGTTTTCCATACATTGTCCGTAAACAGTTCATTCTGTAGTGATGCATTCATACATCCTGTCCTTGCATTCAGGTCACCACATATTATAATGTAGAAATCCTCGTAACGTTCATACAAGTCCATCAAACATTGTTCAATGATTTCAATCCCATACCCCTGCTCTGTCTGTGTCCAGTATCTGCTATCATATGGATGAATGTATGTACAGATAAGAAAAATTGGCTTATCTGTTTCTAATAACTTTCGATCAAGTTGCAAAATAATAACTTGGTCCAAATGTGTATCAATGCTCTTAAATTGTGACAACCACTTATGCACAAACACACACACTCCACCTGAACTACGTCCTTGATTAGACAATTTAACAGCTTTTGACGCAAATACATTATAATCAATAAAAGGCGAAAATGAAATCGTATCCACGTATATGAATGTTTCATTCAATGAAAAGATATCAAAAGACAAAAAAGTTGACACAACGTCTGGTATATCCAGTTTTTGCATCAAACCTTCGCAATTCCACGTACATATGTTGATACAGTTATGGCTTCGGCCTCCCGTCATTTAGTGTTACCGTCTCCCCCTTTTGCACCCCCGCCAGATTCCCTTCCCCCACCATCATTTGTCTCCTCCATGATACCTTCTGTCTGTCTGCCTCCCATCTCTCCATCCACACTCTCAACTTGACTTCCCGTCTGCCTCCCCT
>CM031597.1:115288843-115298843 GCA_018398815.1 Conus ventricosus | reverse complement strand
TCCACATACCCACCCACACCTTTCATATTTTAACCCACACACCGCCTTTCTGTGTGCATACTTGGCCTCTGCAGGGATATGTATACGGTACGGGATGTCTTACAACTAGAGAAATGAGCAAATGGGCGGCAGCTGTATGCTGTGAGTCCTTTGCCAGTTGGCTGATCACACTGTAGGCAATGGAACACTAGCAAAACACTCTACCACAATCTCTAGGGCACATTGTCTCAAACTCCCCCACGGACTGTATGTATCATGGCAAGACAGGGGGAAGCTCCTTCACAGCCTCCCAAAGCCATTGTTGTGCATTTATCATATGAAAAATCGTTGCTTCTCTCTCTCTATCTCTCTCTCTCTCTCTCTCTCTCTCTCTCTCTCTCTCTCTCTCTCTCTCTCTTGCCTGTGTATGTGCTTTCGATACGACGGGGACACAACAATTTGTGTTTATTGCAATTTTTGTGTGTGCTTGCTAGAACGCACACGCAACTGCGGGTAAGCGAGAGCACGCGCGTGCGCGTTTTGTTTGTGTGTGTGTGTGTGTGTGTGTGTGTGTGTGTGTGTGTGTGTGTGTGTGTGTGTGTGTGTGTGTGTGTGTGTGTGTGTGTGTGTGTGTGTGCTCGTGTGTGTGTTGTGTGTGTGTGTGTGTGTGTGTGTGTGTGTGTGTGTGTGTGTGTGTGTGTGTGTGTGTGTGTGTGTGTGTGTGCATGTGTATGCGTGTGTGCATGTGTGTGTGTGTGTGTGTGTGTGTGTGTGTGTGTGTGTGTGTGTGTGTGTGTGTGTGTGTGTGTGTCCATGGCTTCATGTGTGACCCACTCCTTACTGACCACAATAACCTGCATGCTGACAATTGAAACTCATATTCCCCCCAGGGAGCAGCCAATGTGGCGCCTCATTGATCATATCTGCTACATTCCCACACATCACAACAAATCACAATTCACATTGGCTAAGGTCGTTACCAGAGGACGTGTGTATGAATGCCTGCAGTCTCTCCTGGAGCCACAAAACGAACGAAAAGCATCAGAAACATTGTCTTAAAATCATCAACTGTAGGATTATTTGGTAACTGAAAATTGGGTAAATACTGCCGCATAGTGGGACAATTAAATAGTACATGAAATGTCAAAAGTTTTCCCCCACATATGCATTTTGCAGTATCAACATATTTACACTTTAATGAATTATATTTAAGTCTAAAACACAAACTGGAAATTTCCCTCGGAAAAACATTCAACAAAGACATGTTGTAAGAGGTGTGCCGATTACATTACAACCCACACGGGCTTTGGTGTCTTTTTCTAAAAGATTATAGCATCCCTTTACAGACAAACGAATATGAACGTTTTCACAACGAATTCTTTGTCCTGCACCTCCTCTAGCTACTCTGACTGCCCATTCATTCCCATAAATACCACAATGTGATGGAACCCAAGTAAATGTTACAGTGGAACCCTTTTGAATTAGAAAATGTATGAGGTGATTAATTTCAATTACTAAGTCACATCTGTCTCTAGACTTCATGGATTTCAGTGTAAATAAGACAGACTTAGAGTCAACACAAAAAAGTATTGGAAATATAACCATAGGAAGATTAACAATGTATCGCAGAGCCATGAGAATGGCTACCAGTTCTGCGGTGAAAACAGAATGACCTGCACCAATATGAAACGATTTTTCTTTCTTTAATCCAGGTATTACAAACCCAGCACCCGCCACATTAGTGTCAATAAGAGAACCATCGGTAAATACCTTCAAATGGTTAGAATAATTTGACTGAACATGAGATCAAAAAGAAAAAGCAAGTAGGTGAGGGTTATCACTCTTTTTTAGATCGTCATTGGAAAAGTCAAAATCTGCTCTGTTCAGTTCCCATGGAGGAATTGGAGACGTAATCGAACGTTTACCTATATCTTTAGTTTTCAGATCTAATCTACTGTGAATATCTGAAGTATAAGTGGCTATTGTTGTCAAAGATTTTATGGTCCTTGCTCTTTTTGGAAATTGAAGATCTGATCTAAGTACATTTTCATTCACGTTGACATTTTCAACAGCACTGCTTCTTATAATGTACTTAGCTGAAGACAGTTCTCGATAATTGTTCAAAGTAGAATACCAACCTCCCCATACGTAGCAATAGTCGAAGTGTGGACAGGAACTCCCAAAGCTAATTTGTATGCCTTAGAGTCAATACTTTGTACTTTCTTCATAAGATATTTAGGAGCAGAAAAATTAACTTCTTGGCCGTAAGTCAGCTTTGATCTAACCAAAGATGTTGCAAGAAGAGTCAAGCTTGTGTGTGTGTGTGTGTGTGTGTGTGTGTGTGTGTGTGTGTGTGTGTGTGTGTGTGTGTGTGTGTGTGTGTGTGTGTGTGTGTGTGTGTGTGTGTGTGTGTGTGTGTGTGTGTGTGCGCGTGCGTGCGTGCGTGCGTGCGTGCGTGCGCGTGTGTTTAATGCTTTTTTGAAATGTTTTGTGGTAGAAACAAAGCAGACCGAAATCATTCTGCCCCGTGCATTATAGCGTTGAACAATACTACCTGCGCGGAATCCCCATTCTTCTTATTTCAGTCTTTTTGCCCCATCCAAGCTTCATGAGTTGGCAGTCTCCTCTGGTGAATGGTGTGAGACTGAACTGATATCGACCGCTCTTTACCAATTGCTGGCGCTGTGGTTGAGACAGTCAAATGCAAGGTGTGGCTATGTATGAGGGAAGCTGGAATGAGCTGTTAGATCGGACACAGCAATGCAAGAAAGCAGACGTGCTGTTACTGTTGGAATCCCGCTTTGGTCTGCCCCTGAACGATGGAAGAATAGGGGCCTGGGGACGGGGAGAAGGCTTCCATGATGCTTTAATTAAGGAACATGAACTTTGCGGCAGTGAACCCGTCACGATTTGTTTTGGCTCTCAGCTGAACCTCGCAACTTCTGCCTAGTGCAGATGAGATAAGGAGTGGAGGAGTGGGGTGGGGGTGAGGGTGAAGGTTAGGGTTGGGTGGGGGATAGGGAGCGGGGAGGGTGGGTGTCTAGAGGGATCTTCCCTCCCCCCATTCCTTTCCCACGCTTCTCTTGCGAGCATGATTCCGGAAGACGTAAACAAGTCTGAAAGCGTCTTAATGAGCGCATGTCGGTAACAAAAACAAGAGTGTTTTTAACTGTCAGGAAAGAGTAGTGGCAGATCTCATAAAAGTTTCGTAAACAATATTTCAAACATTTTGTAAACAATGTGCAGAGTATCCACTGCGTCCGTACCTCTTCCTCATTACCACCCACCCCTCCCACCCCTCCTCCACTCTCCATTCACTACTACTCCTTCTCACACCTCCCGCCCCTTTTTTTTCTAGAGTGAACATTCATCATTCGAGAAAGGACTCTAAATCCCTACCTTACTCTCTCCCGCGCCACTGCTTGACAATTTGTTGTGAACGTTCTTTTTGCCACACGAAAGTAACCTTCCATCTCTCTTTGCTCAACAAACTGGAAAACGGTAGAATTAAAACCTTACCCTCTTTGAAGAGACGATTCGACCCTCTTTGAAACTTATCCAAGGAAGACCTTAAAGGTCTTGGTTCTATGAACCATCTGCTGCGACCTGTTGATTTCTCAGCCTTATAGACTCTGGGAGCAGACGGCATCCTGAAAGAGGACAAAGTCAAAGCATCGCACATGCTGTTTGTTGGCAACGACTAACAGCATCTACACAGCACTGTGAGCGAGCGGATGAGGTGACGGGGCAAGTTCATGAGGTGTAGAGTGTAGCCTTGTCACACAGGTGTAGAGTGTAGCCTTGTCACACAGGTGTAGAGTGTAGCCTTGTCACACAGGTGTAGAGTGTAGCCTTGTCACACAGGTGTAGAGTGTAGCCTTGTCACACAGGCGTAGAGTGTAGCCTTATCACACAGGTGTAGAGTGTAGCCTTGTCACACAGGTGTAGAGTGTAGCCTTGTCACACAGGTGTAGAGTGTAGCCTTGTCATACAGCCTTGGTCATGAATAAAAAGTTCATGGCGCCATGTTTGTCACTTTCAATAACCATCATTAAAACAGTCAAACTCTCGGAACAAACATTCTGGGACCTGTTCTTGCTGCTTTCACTGTTCAGCCACTTCACACTTTATTCTTTAGCTACCGGTGATAACGTTTGTGTGAAAATAGTTTTTGAAATTACATGACCCTGTTTTTGACATTTGTCTCCAGTTCAGTATCATTTTTCTCTCTCTCCGTAGATTGATGGAACTACTGTGATCTAGCTTTGTTGATCTCCGAGTCATACTGAGATATTCTATCCTAATTTTACATGGGAAAATCAGGTCCTTGACGAGAAAAGTATAACAGGCCTTGATTTTGCTGTTGCACAGTTTCACAACATGCAAAAAAAAAGGAAAAACAAAACAAAACAAAAAACAAAAACAAACAAACGTTATGAATGCATGATAAACGATAGGTAGTCAATGGATTCCTAACAATTTCATTTGTACTCCACGACATTGTCGGTGGAGGGGGTGGGGGTGGGGGGTAGGGGTGGGGAAACAAAACAGATCTTGATTTCGGCTGGTCCCAGTTTCACAAGGTAGCATAAGAACGCTCGACCACCCACATTAGATGAACTTTACATTAGATGATTCTTACATTAGATGAACTTTACATTAGATGAATTCTACATTAGATGAATTTTACATTAGATGAATTCTACATTAGATGAACTTTACATTAGATGAATTCTACATTAAATGAATTCTACATTAGATGATTCTTACATTAGATGAATTCTACATTAGATGAATTCTACATTAGATAAATTCTACATTAGATGAATCCTACATTAGATGAATCCTACATTAGATGAATTCTACATCAGATGAATTCTACATGAGATGAATTTTGAAGGACAGGTGAATGCGGTGAATGGAATAAATCCTACACGCTGTGCGTGTAGGTGAACCGGCTATGCCATTAAGATTCTCAGGGTAAGTAAACAACAGGAAACAGTGAAAAACTGGCGTGCCAGTCAGAGGACCTGTAGACTTCAGCTTGGCCGTCTTCTGTAATTCCTCACGCCCTGATCTCTGGACAACCTCCACAATGTTTCAGATGCTGGAAATCGTTGACAATACGACCTGTCTGTACTGTGCTCTGGCCTTGTCATCCTTCAACGTGGCTTATGGTTCCTAGGTCCACAAGACTGGTAGCACAGCAGGTCGCAAAAGATGGTTTATGAACTCTCAGACAGCTGTGTCGGGACTCTCAGATCGTGTTCATCGCCGTTGCTTCTTGCCGTGAGGGATCACGAAGACATCACAGGGAGAGATGTCCGATGAGAAAGGATGACGAGACCACAGCAGCACTCCCTCGGAATGTAAAAGTTTTCTTGTTGTGAAAGAAGTATGATCCAGCCAAGGAATGTAGGGCCTAAGAAAACCCCATTTTATTGGCGACTGGCCTGAACATCCAACGTTTTGGGCAAGCAGCAGCTAAAATAACAGTCAGAAATGACCGCACGTGAATACTCAAGGAAAGCATGTTACGTACGGCAATGCAAGAAGCGATCATTGACTTACCCGTGGTCGTCATTTCACCGGAGGTGGGGATGGAATTTGGAGCTGGGTCGGGATGGAACTGACAGTCGCTTGTAAATACCGAATGGAGGAGTGTTGGTTTTCTTTTTGTATCAAAGCGATAAAACCTCGTTCTATGTCCAGTGATGATCTCCCACGTTGATGTTCAGTTTTCGAAGCAGAAATCTTTCATGCATTGATTTTTATCATTTACTCCAGCTCTCTTCTGCTGGTTAGATAGCTCACAACAGACGCATCATTTATGGACGTTTACATGTTAAAACAAGATCAAATCAACTGCAGAGCTTCTTTTCTTTTGTTTTTTTTTAGGTTATCGAAAGTTAAGGACATTACCTACTCTGCAGTGCTCACTTTTCTGAATTAAATGTTTGAGAAGATTAGGATTGGTATCACCATTCAGGCCTCCTACATCCCAATAGAGATCATCGTACAGATTATACATCGTGACCCAGCATTCAGTTATATTCACAGTAAGATTTCGTACGTTTCATGCAATATTAACCTTTTCATACATTGACAGTGATCTAAAATCGGGAATAGAGACGTCAGTGACGAACATCCAAGCCATAAGTGGTCAGATTCGATTTCATGGAAATGACAATCCTCTGGCTTTTGACCTTTGGCGTAAAGAACTATAAAACCTTATGCAATGAAGAAAACATTTTTAATAGATGAAAATTTGCCACCAGCCTGAATTCGAAGAACTTACAGAATATCCTTTGTATACTGTGAGAGACTGTCTGCATCCGAAGAAGCCGTATGTCGAGAATAAAGTTTTCAGATCTCTCTCTCTCTCTCTCTCTCTCTCTCTCTCTCTCTCTCCTGCAGACAGGGTCTTTATGCCGTAGTGCTTGCTTCAACCAGCCCTTAAAGAAGCTGGCCACGCTTGGAGTCACAGACGTCCCCATGGCAGTGCCAGAAACTTGGCGATGCAGTTTGTATTGAAAACGAAACAAGTTATAGATGGCATAGAGAATTGCCCGTAGTGTTTGCTGGGTCAGTGGCGCCTCGGGAACTGTGCGATGAAGTCATGTTGAAGTGTTGTCATCCTGTCTAAATGGAGGGACGGAGGTATTGGTGTGTGCAGCCCCACCACGTCAATGCTCACCAACAAAACTTATCAAAAGGGACAAGTGTATTATTCCACTTTCAGACGTTTCTACACATGCTGGCAAAATCTTGGATATCGCCTGCTCCTCCCAGTCGAGATACGCTTTCACCTGGCCCTTATACCTGAAACATATTGAGGCGACCAGGAGATTTCTTTCAATCTTGCATGCTTTGGGGAGATGGTAGAATACTGACAGTAGACAGGCCTGTCCTTCGCCCTGTCTGCAAACGCAACAGATAGAGAGACATTGTCCTGAAGGCATCAGTCTTGTTCCCCCAAGACCACTGTTCAGAGCTACGTGAGAGCTGAAGGTGAAGAATACAGGCTTTTAACTTTTCTCTATTTAAAGTTTGCCCTCTTCAAAGTTTTGATCTATATGTCCATCGCTGCAGGGATTTTGTTTGGGAGATCCTACTGGTTACTTAGGATATATGAGTTGTGACATCATGTTTCATCTGATGTTAACATGATATGTTGCCCTGGTGTATGTTGGCCTCGTGGATAAAGACAATCATGTTCTGTATGATTATCGAACCTCCCATCAGCGGTGCTGATATGATTGTATACCTATGCACACACGTGCACATACAGATGTATGTTTAAAATGATAAACATTCTCTGAGTCATGAGAGACTTAAAAATGACGAATACAGTGTTCTCGTGTTTCCCTGTTCGCAGATTCTTCTTTGAAATCCCAAGTATGTTGGCTCTCCTGAAGTGTCTCATCCAAGGGACCGAAATCGACACCAGACAGATATAACAGATGATTCTGCTAACAAAAAAGAATTCGAGGGCTTCCACACGCTACCGCCGAAGGGTTTTGTACTTGCTCTTTGGCGTGTTTCTCTTCAACAATCCGAGCTACCTTTGCCCCAACCCAAGGGCCATCCCCGTCATGCACATGCGCTACTTCATGTTTTAATCTTTGCGAAGTCGTTATCATAATGAAGGAAGAACTGCCTACTGAAGAGGCTTTCCCAAACAAACTCTCTCTCTCTTTCTCTCTCTCTCTCTCTCTCTCTCTCTCTCTCTCTCTCTCTCTCTCTCTCTCTCTCTCAATTTGAGCAAAAAATAAGTGATTGCTACATTCAATTTAGGCTTGGGACTTCCCCAATTCTCACCCATGAACTCCGCTATAGAAAGGATATGAGTCCAGTACACTTAGTCTGTCCTTTGAGCAAAAGGTGAAAACGAAACAGAAGGTAATGTTTTATTTAGACTTGAAAGTTATCGTAACTTAAGAAAAGATGAGACATTAATTGAAAGAATATACACTCATGACACTGAGGCAGAAAGACGACTTACGGCTGCAGTTGTCAAACAGCGTTACAGTTGTCACGTTTATCTGTACAATGCATTTCAAACACTCAAGGAGAATAGCTTGAACTTAGGGGCTTGAAATGAATATTTTCGTGTTATTCAATAAATTTGAGTTTGAGTCGGAGTTCGATTTCGATTTCGAGCTCTCTATCTCTCTCTCTCTCTCTCTCTCCTCTCTCTCTCTCTCTCTCTCTCTCTCCTCTCTCTCTCTCTCTCTCTCTCTCTCTCTCACACACACACACACACACACACACACACACACACACACACACACACACACACACACACACACACACACACACACACATTTGTAGAATAGCAAGGACAGATTGGAAGAATAGGCACTGCCTAAAATCTCTATCCTTGAGTAATAAAGTTTTTGAGTCTTGAGTCTTGAGTCTCTCGCTCTCTCTCTCTCTCTCTCTCTCTCTCTCTCTCTCTCTCTCTCTCTCTTCTCTCTCTCTGTATGTATGTATGTATGTGTGTGTGTGTGTGTGTGTGTGTATGTGTGTGTGTGTGTAATGTAATGTAAAAGGATATTTATAGAGCGCTTTACCTCGCAAGAGTGTGTGTGTGTGTGTGTGTGTGTGTGTGTGTGTGTGTGTGTTGTGTGTGTGTGTGTGTGTGTGTGTCTGTGTGTCTGTGTGTCTGAGTGTTTGTGTACATGTGTGCGTGTGTTTGTGTGCGCCGGAGCACGCACTCAAACGAAAAACTGGAAAGCGGACAGAAAAAACAAACAGGAAAACAACAGACACATTCCTTTATAGTGGCAGGACTAAAAAGAAAGAAGAGAGAAAAGCCCTATGGCATATCCAGTTTTATGTCTGCTCTGTGGTCGAAGAAAGGCTTCAACTGTTGCAAACTCATAAACATGTTGGCTGAAATCGACAGTGCGCGCTTGTCTATTTTATTTAAGAGCACGAGCAAATTAAAAACATAAAATGCAACTTCACCATTCCTTCTTCTTCCCCACCACAACCTCCTCCCTCTGTTTCTCCTCTTCTCATTGTAGTCCTCTTCCTCTTCTTGTATCTTGTTCTAGCTTTCCTTGTTGTTCTTGTTGTCATTTTTGTTCTTGTTTTTCTTGTTGTTGCAGTTGTTGTTGTTGTTGTTGTTGTTGTTGTTGTTGTTGTTGTTGTTGTTCTTCTTCTTCTTCTTCTTCTTTCTTCTTCTTCTTCTTCTTCTTCTTCTTCTTCTTCTTCTTCTTCTTCTCCCTCCTCCTCCTCTTCCTCTTCCTCCTCCTTCTCCTCCTCCTCCTTCTCCTGCTCCTCCTCCTCCTCTTCTTCTTTTTCTTCTTCTCCTTCTTCTGTTCTTTCCTTGCGTTTTCATCGTCTTCTTTTTTTCTTTTCTTATTTTTCATAATATTACCAGATTATTGTCAATCCGTCGGATAGGTTAGGTTGATAAAGCCATAACACTTTTAGAAGATCTGACTCTTCAATAGCCACACGCTCAGCTCCTAAGAATGCTTGTAACTGTTCCCTGATAAACATGTTTTTCTCATGAAAGAAGCAAATATGACAATACGTTTGTGTTGAACGTTCTTGTAAAGTAATGATGTTTTAACATGTTCTCTTCACAGGTTGACGGGTCAGCATTCTGGAAATTTTGTATCAGAGATTTCGTCTTTTTCACTCTTTCAGGCAATGCCTTTTTTGTTTCTTTTTCTTTACTGCCTTCCACTTTATCTGTCTTTGTGGCCTTTTTCCTGCCTAGTAAGTCTTTATACGTGCTTCTCTTGTTGCGATCTATGACATGCTAGCCTTTTAGCTAGTGAGACAGCGGGTACTGTGCATAGTGGGCACTTGCTGTACGTTCTGAAGTATTTGTTTGTTTTCTTGTTTTTTTTCTTCTCAATTTCATTTCTTTATATGATTTTTTTTGCTGTCACATCTTCTGTGCCACCTCAGCAGCAGTGCAACCCCACGTCGCTTATTCCGATCCCTCGTCAACAACCACAGCGTGGCCCTCCTGCTGCACACACCCCGGCACTGACAATCC
>CM031597.1:115268843-115271343 GCA_018398815.1 Conus ventricosus | reverse complement strand
GATGTACAATGAAAACCTTTTGGTGGAAGTCAAATCCATTTGTGAGAAAACTGACGTTTCAAGTGTGTGTTGGTGTCTTTGTGTGAACTGCGGTGTGTGTCTGTGTGAGCTCAATACACCTGAACAGTGATCAGTGACTTTATTCTGGTCCAACTTAATTATTAAATGAAATGTTCTCACCCAATTCTCACATAGGCTTTCCTGTCTACACTGTCCTCTTCTTTTCACTTTGACAACGGGCCTATGGCTTGAAACGTCAGTTTCCTCACAAATTGATTTGACTACCACCAAAAGGTTTTTATAAACTTTATTATTTTTTCATTTTGCAACGAATCCTGCAGTCAACGTTTGTTTCTTCCAGATGTACAGTATATGTAATCTGTAAGGCAGCCTCCACATCGCACTCTTGTTTTTACAGAATCATACATGCTGATAATACACTTATATAATTTACCCCTAACACCATTTTTAAACAAAGAGAGAGAGAGAGAGAGAGAGAGAGAGAGAGAGAGAGAGAGAGAGAGAGAGAGAGAGAGAGAGAGAACACTACCAGAACGACACATTAAGCAGCGAAATGACAGATTTTGTATTGTTGCTAGCGTGACTCAAAGTCACATCTGACTGCGAACTAGTTACTCTACCTCTGAGCCATCGACCAGGATTGTGAAAGATCGTTGTATAAATAATAATATTACACACACACACACACACACACACACACACACACACACACACACACACACACATATAATATATATATATATATATATATATATATATATATATATATATATATATACTGCTAAACAATTAAACAGTGGGAGAAAACAAGTGCAAGTTAACAATTCTTCAGTCATTACAGCAATGACTTGACAAAGATTTGAATTTTAAAAAAAAAAAGAAAGAAAATGGGGGGAATATATTATAAATATGAGAAACCCTTCACTAGCTGCCTGAGGGAACCATCGTACTCTCCTTCAAAGACAGATCTATTTGTATTGCCTGCTCCTAGGCCTTTCGTCCGCTGGATCGGACTCATCAGGGAGACACGGCTGATTGTGTCTGTGCGCATCCACTTGCTTGTTAGTCTGTCAACATTGAGAAGCATCAGTTCAAACCATCGTCAGAATATCTAAATACTTTATCTTATGTGTCTATCAAGTTATTCGTGTGTGTGTGTGTGTGTGTGTGTGTGTGTGTGTGTGTGTGTGTGTGTGTGTGTGTGTGTGTGTGTTAGATGCCAAGCTAGCTAGTATTGACTCGTTAGCCTTTAAAATTGCATTAGGACTTCCCCGGTGGGCTTCAACTGATTGACGTACAAGGAGGCTGGTGTGTTACCCTTAAATGAACACAGGCTAAGATGCGCCTGTAGTTGTACAGTGAGAGCTAGAACCATCCCAAATTCAGTAATGACTGAACTGGATGGAAGTACGTATATTTCAACAAAAATCCGTAACTAAGCGGTGTATATGTCCCAAGGTGATAATGTTTCCCCATTGTTGCAGAACTGTAACCTGTCTCTTGATGGTATTGCCGAGGTTCCATGTTGTTCATATCCTTCGTGGTTGTCAGAGCAGGCTGATATCATCTACGCTTACGAAGATCTGAATAAAAAAGATAATCCGCTGTTACTATCATCCTATGCCAAAGACTTGATAGCTAGGAAATACGATTCCTATCCACACATTTTCACGGATGGTTCTGTTTTAGATTCTTCCGATGCTGGGCTTTCTTTGTAATACCAAAGCTTAGCATTAGAAAGTAATTCCATATTACAAAAGGATATTCTATTTTTTACAGCAGTTATTTGCCATTTTGAAAGCACCTGATTTCATACTTGACATGTCTGTTATACATACACAAATACTTATATTGTCGGACTCAATATCAGCGCTTACGGCTCTACATTGTCACTCGAAGTCTACTCGTTCAGACTTGGCATGTGAGATAATATTTCTAATTCATCAGCTAAGAAAGCGGGGTATTAATATAACTTTGTTATGGGTTCCAGGCCACTCCAGTTTGCGTGGCAATGACTTAGCCGATTTTTATGCAAAGGAAGCAGCAAGAAATACATCTGATGTTTTGAATTGTGATATCTATCCTTCTTTCTTCACCTGAAGCTGTTCACATTCTCACAAGTTCAATCTGGAACATGAGACAGGAACAATACCTTGAAGATTCAGCTCGGAAGCACATATGCCATATGACTAAACCAACAAGAAAACGTTGTAATCCCCCAGGGCCAATCCCAAACCGTAACCGTGTACATAGGCTGTGGGTTAATGGATGGTTAGGTAGATATTTAAAACCGCACCTGCTTGTGCATGTGGTCAGACTCTCGATATCCCTTATTTCTTATTTGACTGTACTAGTACAAGAACTCCCTTTCAGCCTCTTTATGAGAAGATCAAGTCCTTTAGCTTTTCGCTGACTATGTCTAGTATTTTCAATCCCAGTTATGATAATGGTTGGAGTCTGGCAATGTTGGCTGTTTATC
>CM031597.1:115258843-115263843 GCA_018398815.1 Conus ventricosus | reverse complement strand
TGTGTGTGTGTGTGTGTGTTGTGCGTGTGCGTGCGTGCGCACGCGCGCGCGTGTGTGTAATCTGGTAGTCAATGTAGCTGTACCTTTTGTCATGACCATAGCTCTGCGGTCGACAGGGCTGCAAACAGCGTGAACTGATAAACCCAACTATGCACATCCATCATGAAACCTCTGTTATATATGTATGTCTCTGTTTATTGTCCAGTTGTCTACCATGACAGTGCAGTCTGTTGCTCCGATAAACCCAACTATGCACATCCATCAAGAAACCTCTTTTATATATTTATGTCTCTGTTTATTGTCCTGCTGTCTACCAGGACAGGACAGTCTGTTGCTCCGATGATGATTCTCCAAGACCGCAGAACCGAGCAGAGAGGTGTGTAGATGTCATAAAGATCAGCGTCTGGGACATACTGACGTTGAGAAGGCAGCGACTGAGTGTCAGTCTCACGGTCACTCCCGGCTGCTATCTTTGAGAGAGCTATTGTGCTTTCCTTGTGGCAGGAGGTCACTTTAGCGCCTTCACGGGTGGGGGGCGGGGTGGGGGGCGGGGAAGGGTAGGATGGGAGGGGGGGGGGGGTGTCTTCACAACGAATCTGACGCTGTTGTATGGTTGTCCCTACTAATCCTATTCCTCTTTGTCTGGCATGACGTAGTCAGCAGGAACCTATTGCCGTCAGTTGGCACCTTCATGCAGGTTCTAAATCAGGGAAGGCAGCTTTTTTTTTTCCTGTAAAGGTCTGCAGAATAGACATCGAATCAAAGAGGATAACATGCTTGCTTGCATGTAGATGCTTCTCAGGCAGAGAGCTATGGAAGCAGCTTGCATATGGCCATAAACCACTGCCGTGTTACTTCAACACTGCCTCACCGTTAGCATCGTGGCTGTAAGTATAAGAAACTGACGTAGAAATATGGGGTTCTTTAAAGTCCTCATCCTTCATTCCCAATCGTGGCAGCCTGCAATAAGTTATTAGGAACGTATGCATGGGTGGATAGATATCCCCTGACAAAGACAGTTTTTGATCAGCAGGTTCATCCTTTATTTTCTCAATGGATGATGGAGCAGGCACATGAATTTCTTTGTTTGTATGATCTTTTTTTTTAGAGCTAGAAGCTAGATTTCAGCTGCTTCTTCCATGGTGTTTGTGGAAGCGGATCGTAAAGATCCCACAACGATGCTGAGTTCTTCAATTTTATCCAAGGGGAATCCGTTTTATACTTTTGACTAGGCTATCGAGCCATACGGAAGACAGGAGCCGACTGTTGTTCGTTACATTCGCTTTGTCTTTTTATCCTTTCTCTCCAAGATGTTTCCGTTTCCTCAGAACTGTGACTTTCCTGTGGTTTTTGTTCCCAGTGCTGGATGTGGGATTTCCGTGTCTGTTTGTCGTAAAAAGTGACTGACTGCGAGATGGATGGCATCCTCTTCGTTCGTGGCGGAGACGGGATGTAAAAGGGGAAGGCGTGGGGTCTCATTAAATTTAATTATTGTAGTTGTTTTTCGTGTCAAGAGAGACGGGCGGTTTGTTTAAATCAGAATTTACCTCCCTTGTGTCGGGCGGTTTGTTTAAATCAGAATTTACCTCCCTTGTGTCTTAATGATGCCCTTTGATATGATTTATCGGCTGGTTTCCTCTTTTTTGTGTTTAAGGTAAATTGCCAGTGTTTGTATCTTTCCTTTGTTTCTTATATGTGCTCCTGATAGTGATGGTAATAAAAGATGACGTACGGATTAATGTTTACTACAAGATGGATTCAGCTTTGCCAACATGAACCAGTGTATCTAAGAATGCCATTTGCCTTTCATTGGTTTCTGAAGTAGTTGATGTTTGCTTCTTTGTTTTATTCTTCACCGGTGTTCTGGCGGGTCTGTTTCACATTCATGCTGTTTGGCATCACTCCGTTCCAGAGCCTTATCTCCAGGCAGAGAATATCTAGAATTTGTTTGCCTGTTTGTTTCTTTTTGGGAGGTGGGGGTGGGGTGGGGTGGGGGTACTTTCATTTGTTTTCGTTTCATTGAAAAAAAAGTTTTCGGTTTGTGCGTTTTACCAAAATGCTTTCAAGCTGAGGATTGCTACATTTTTTTAAACTCTCCTGGCGATGTGTTTTTATAGATAGATGCGTCTTGCACACCTAAAACAGATCATGCATAAACATGTTTTAACTGGTCCGTCATTTGTTCAGTAAAAAAAAAAAAAAAAGCGAGGAATGATTTTTACTTTTTTGTAACACCCTATTTCTTCAGTTCGCCTTTCCTTCAGACTTCGTTCATCTGACTGACTTTTCTTTACGGTAGTCATAGTGTTCAGAGTACTTAGAGAACGCGTATCCTCGGCTAGAGACCAAGCCCCATGCTCTCATTTACACAACGGGCTGCCTACCCAGGTAGAGTTGACCGAAGAGCTGCCTGTTGGGCACTACGTTCTGTCGTTTCCCGTGTCATTCAGTCGAATATCAGTCACTCGTTTTTCGTTCATTCTTTCGGTGCCTGCAATGTGTATATATGTCATTCATACCAACAGCCAAGGCTGGCTTTCTCTTTCGAAAGTTGGTGATGGGATTTGACGTGTGTGCAATATGTTATGCGCGCGTTCACACACGGAACCTCGGTTCATATTCTCATTGGAAAGACTTTTATAGCCTCATAGGATATACTTTTATAGTATCATTGGACAGACTTTATAGCTTCATTGGAAAGACTTTTATAGTCTCATTGGAAAGACTTTATAGTCTCATTGGAAAGACTTTTATAGTCTCATTGGAAAGACTTTTATAGTCTCATTGGAAAGACTTTATAGTCTCATTGGAAAGACTCATTGGAAAGACTTTTATAGTCTCATTGGAAAGACTTTATAGTCTCATTGGAAAGACTTTATAGTCTCATTGGAAAGACTTTTATAGTCTCATTGGAAAGACTTTATAGTCTCATTGGAAAGACTTTTACAGTCTCATTGGAAAGACTTTATAGTCTCATTGGAAAGACTTTTACAGTCTCATTCGAAGAACTATGCTGTGAAAGCATCACCATATTTGCGCTACGTCACGTTGAGGATGGGTGCTCACCACCATTTCCCCCGAACTATGGACCAAGAGTCCATAAACGTCGAAACCCGCGTGAAATCAAGCAGAATTTTTTTCTTTGCCTTTTGTGGATCCCTTAGTACACGTCCATGCTCGGATTGTTATGATGATGATGATGATGATGATGATGATGATGATGATGATGATGATGATGACTAGCTGTGGAGTTGTGGTATTGTTATTGCTGCTGCTGTTGCTATGGTTCCTGCTGTCATTGCTGTTGCTGTTGCTGTTGTTGCTGTTGTTGCTGTTGCTGTTGTTGTTGCTGTTGCTATTGCCGATTGGGGCTCAAAAGCTTAGAAAAAAAATAGCTCGACGATGTGGCAGCTAGGAGACGATCTGAGGCCAGAACTGAGCGAAAGTGGTATCAGAAAGATCCCAATATGTAGCTCCAGTGGGCGCATAGGCAGAGGACAGTTTTAGATCAATCTTGGGCTCTTTCAGAAGTTGGGTGGGCAGATAACCGAACCCCATAAAACATGTTTCTCTTCTCCAACATAATTGTTTTTGGTGAAAACATAGAATCAAACAGAGAGGAAGAAATAATCACATAGCAACACTACACGCTAGTCTCATAATAGCACTACTATTATTTCCTACTTTTAAAGGATTTGTATGCTTGAAGGATTCAACTTTTGTGCGCACGAAAGACCAACAATGCAGAAAATCTACCCATCCACCACCCAGGCGTCTCCGACCCCTGACAGAAATGATCAAAGCTGGTTTCATTTTCTTTGAAGGTAAACAATTGAGAAAAGAAATGGGGAGAAGCACCGTCGACTGGTTCATACCTACAAGTGCAGACACGCACGCACACGCACAGTCTAACACATACCCGCACACCCGATTTCATGCGCGTGCGCGCGCACACACACACAGACACACACACACGCGCGCGCACGCACGCACGCACGCACGCACGCACGCACGCACGCACGCACGCACGCACGCACGCACGCACGCACGCACACACACACACACACATACACACACACACGCACGCACGCACGCACGCACGCACGCACGCACACACACACACACACACATACTGGCGCACGACCAGGTGTATACATACAAACGGAGACACATAGGCTAGTGTTCGTATGCACTAAACATAGATTGAGACATGTATGCAAACCTTACACTACAAGTCGTTCAATACTGAACGTAGACATCAGCTAAAAAAGAAATGGGGAAAATGCATCACATATTAGAGCAAAGACACAGACAGACAGACAGACAGACAGACAGACACATACACACTCGAGCGCGCACACACACACACACACACACACACACACACACACACACACAACACACACACACGCACGCACGCACGCACGCACGCACGCACGCACGCACGCACGCACGCACGCACACACACACACACACACATACATACATACACACACGCGCGCGCGCATAGATTTCAAATAGGTAGGCCCTAAACATACCCCAGCCACACCGACACAAAAGGTTTCATTCGGCAGACACCGTGTCGGAATCAACAGCTGTCAAAGTGACAAGTCAGTCGAAGTTTACGTCATTAGCAGTTCAGTTCAACAGGATTTTGAGTTCCTGGAAGAAGAAATCGCATGAGAAAATTTTTTTCTAAGAGAGAGAGAATACGAATACGAATGTTTAATCAGTTTTAAGGCCAAGGCCCCATTCTGAAGGGGCATACAATCGAACACAATAAATCAAATTAAGGTACACATAGAAAAACAATGTAAAGAAATTCATGAGAATAATTCAAATGCATCATTAAATGAGATATTAGGTAGCAGCACGCAATCTTTTCTGTGCTTCATATACATATACAACCAAATTGGAGAGGACATGTTCTTTTCTTGTCGACAACAGTAATACTAACTTGAAATGACATGGGTTGGTAAAATACTTTGGCTGGATGTTTT
>CM031597.1:115238843-115253843 GCA_018398815.1 Conus ventricosus | reverse complement strand
AAAAAAAAAAAATAAATTTTTGCAATCAAGCATCATAAAATTTACTGGAAATGACATTTTTTCCCCGTCCGCTGATCTTTCCCAGCTATAAAACGGACTAAATTTAAAAGGGCAAAAAAAATGTTAACTTTATCAGTCTTACAGAACGAATGCCCAACCCGGGAAACACCACGGGGAAGGTTTGGGGGATTTTTTCCCAAAAAAATTTAAGGGATTAAAAGCACATTTCTTTACAAAAAAAAAAAAAACGACTATTACAACACTCATCAAGCCCCCAAAACACTTGAACCCATCATACAAAAAAAAGAAGCTCCCAGGAGGGTCAATAAAAAACCAAAATCTTTACGGCCCGTGGGAAAAGTTGGAAAAACCGTCAAGCGAGAATTTTTTTTAAAATAAAAAAAGGAAAGAAAATTTGCGGGTTTTTGGACGTACAAAAATAACTTTTTTCCCGTCCTTCTAACCAAAATTTTTTTTTCCCCTCCCCCTCTTCGCGTTTGAAAAACCCTTTTGATGGGTTTCCCTTTGGGAAAGCGTTGTGTTTTTTACTAAAACCCTTTACAGCTGATTTTGGTTTTTTTCTGTCCCAGAACAAAATAGGTTTTAGAACAAGCCCCACAAAGAAATCTCCCGTTTATTCAAATTTTGAACAACCCGGGGGTGTCCTTTTCAAAATTTGGCACGGGCCAGGAAATTTTTCGGCGCACTTTTTTGGGGGTCCCACGCGAGCTCGCTTTTATCCAATTGAAAGAGTAAAACCTGTTGTTGAAAACTTGACTGGGAAACCACCAAATTGTACCCAAAAAAAACTCTGTTGCATGGAGGGTCGTCACTTGGCCCAAACCTTCGCGACTGATGCCATGTACACCGAACCCTGTATCCACCTTCCAAAAGTTAAAATCTATTTTAAAAAAAATTTTTGCCAAAAAATCTAAAAAAACTGCAAAACTTTTTCCCCTTTTTTGGCATTTTGGGTAAACGAAAAAACCCCAATCGGGAATGGGGGAGGGGCCCAGTTAATCTTTTTTTAAAAATTTTTTTTCCACTTCTACAACACCTCACCTAGCTGGGGTAAATTTTTTGGAAATCGATTTTCATTGACAAATTTTGGGGGTTTGGACCAGGGTGACAAAGAATGCCCGCGGTTTTTTGGGGGGATTTTATCAGGGGTTTTTATCCATGGGAAACTGTTGCCAAAACAATTTAAAGGGTTTCACCCAAAATATCGGCATGAACCCTTTAATCACCCTGTCGCGTCCCTCAACACCCGTTCACCAATTTCCTTAAAACACGGGTTGGGGGGTACTAAATGACAAATGTGATTTGGTCACAAAAAACCCAGGGTTCCAAGTCCCAACTTAGTAATGTGTGTATTGTGTGGTTTGTATCGATTCTGACCCCCGTCATTTGGGTTTTTTTATGATTTTTAGCATAACTTTTTCCCTCATACAAATCAATAAAGGGGGATTTTTCTCGTGTAAAGGGGAAACCAATCCCCTTTGAATATAGGGTTTTTTTATTTGGGTCTTTCCCCATAAAAGGGTTTCGGTCCCCCCAAGCGATTTAAGGGAAGCAACTGTCTCCGATTTTTAAACTTTCCTTTTCCCGGGAGAGTGAAAAAAACCCTTAGGCCTACGTTGACACATTTTTCCTGTATTTTTGGGAAGGCCGATCAAAAAACCCCTAAATCAAGGGGGGCTACGGGGTTTTAAAACCTGACGTTTAATACTCCCTCATACAACGATAAAAACTTTTTTTTTCCCCCTTTCATCCCTGGGGCAAAAGGGGGGGGCATTGCGCCGGCCACAAAAACGATGCCCACATTTTTTTTTTCCCCATTAATCTAGGTGGTCCGAAAATGTCAATTTTGGGAAACCATATAAAAAATTTCCCACAATTTTTAAACGGGTTTGTGGGGGTTTAAAAAAACGAGGACCGGATCGAGACAGAGACAGAAAAAAAACGCAAAACAAAAGACAGACAAGACACAGAGGGAACAGAGAAAAACAGAAAGATAAAATAAAAAAAGGAAAAGAGGAAAAGAAGAAAAAAACTAATTTCACGTAAAAAAATTTACTTGTTTTCAAAATTCAAACAAAAGATTTATATCAAACATAAAATTCCATGGGCAGGGCTGTAATAAAACCCTCTTGTTTCCTGGCAAATGTGCTTTGTGTTCAATGTGTATGGTCATGGAAATAAAACTTTTTTAAACCCAAACATAAAAATTTTAAATTTCACTGAAAAATTTTAGGTGTTTTTTTGTTTTTTTTTTTTTAAAAAAGCCCCCCCCCACACAACGTAATGATAACGCTCGGTCCTTACCTTTAATAATAAAAAACAAAAAATGTTTTCCCCAATGAGTTATTTATCAAAATTTAAAATATTTTCACAACAACATTTTGCAGAAATGATACATTTTTTAAAACGGGGGTCATCTTGTAACTTTTTTCCTTTAAAAAAAGCACTAAGGGGTGAAAAAAAAAACAAAAACGTTCTTACCTTCATTTTACGGTTTTTTGGGAAAAGGTTTTATAAAGGGAATGTCCTTCCAAAGAGATAGGACTTTTTAATGTGACCTTCCATCTCAAAATAAATCTTTTATAAACCGAACAGTTTTTGGGATTTTACATGACAAAAAAATTTTTTTTTACGCTTTTTTTAAATTGGAGAAAACCACATCCCAAAATAAGAGGGTTTTTTTTTTTGAATACAGATTTTTAGAAAACGGTACCACTCAAAAGTAAACCTTTTTTGAAAAAAAATGGGGAAAATCTGACTGACTTTGGATAACTTTTTAGAAAAGGCAAAAATATTTGACATTTTTAAAAAGTCGCAACTGTAGCAAAAAGGGATGTGTGCCCACTTTTTGGGGCCCCATTGTAAACGCAGGGGGAAAAAGGGAATTGCCCGTAAAATTTCCTTGGGGAAAATTTTTTTTTCCCGGAGTCACCATTGATTTTTTTTACTTTTAAAGGCGCTGTACCATTCATTACGAGTATTTTCACGCTATCACAGAAAAAAAAGGGGGGTTTAAACCCTTTTGATAGGAGTGGTCGGGTTTTTATGAGGGAGTCTTTAGGGGGGAAGTAAAAAAACTTTAAATGAAAATGGGGTTTGATGCAACATGATGTATTTTCCTTCCCCAGGCTAAAAACCTTTTAGATGACTTTGTTTCCCTGTATGATTTTTTTAATCGGGGAAAAACTTTTTTTTCTTTTCTTTTTTTTGGGTAACAGTTTTAGGGAGACAAAACCCCACGCCCTGTGGGTCTGTCACGAAATTTTTTCCAGAAAAAATAAAAACCTTTGCAAAAGACTTTGGCAATCTGTTTTTTACTTTAGACACATCTCAATTATTTTTGAAACTTTTTGCCATAAAAAAGTCGAAAACCAAAAAAAAAAATTTTTTCGATTTACTTTAATATCCACCAACAAACGGCGGCGAGATAAAGGAAAAAAAAACATAAAAAAGATTGAAAGAAGGAAAACGGAGAAAAAAAAGAGCGGGAAAAAAAAAAAAGGAAACTTTATCACATCTGTTGGGTAAAACAAAAGACACGAATAATCTGGGGGTGGGGTGATTTCAATCAAGATGATATTGCCCCGAAATCCGGCAGTTTTAAATACGCCGAAATTTGGGAAAGCACCTTTCGCCTCATTCTTTTGGGGGAAACCCATAACCCCCAAGTTAAAACATCCGCGGGGGAGCATCGGGGAAAACCGCACGGGAACACCGTCCAACGCAAAGCAAACGTTTTTAAAACCCATCCTCCCCCCACACGAGACAACGAGACACGTTTCTTTAAATGCTTTCCAAAAAAAACGTCCAAATTAAAGGAACACCCCCTCGCCCTGATCAACAACAAACAAATATCAAGGGGTTTCCGGGAAACATTAACGACCGGGAGGGCGGGGAACACGCCAGAACAAAAACTCCCGACTCAAAGAAAGGGTCCATTCCAATCGCCTAAACCAGCTTCTGTATAAAACCCCTCCCGGACAAACCCCCACGGGCTGCTGCGATCGTCCCCCACGTTTTTCCTAAACGACCATAAAGGGCATCTACCCCCCGGGGAAAGGGAACAAAACCACCCTTTTCTGTAAAACCCGACAACCTGGATTTGTTTTTTTTTTCGGTCCCTTTCCCCTTTGCATTGAGGCGTCACTTAAAAGGTTAAAACACCTACCCCTTCTCTTTGAAACAGGGTATGAGAACAGGGGGCCCAAAGAAAAAAGAAGAGGGTTCTTGGGCACGACGCCCCACCGTTTGGGGGAAAAAGGGCCGAAAACATTTTTGGGGGGTCAAGTTGGATTTTTGGGCAGATTGACGATCTTGCCGGGTTCCTTTTAACGGAGCGAAAACGCACACCCCCCCCCAACACGATGAGGATCCTTGTTTAAAAAAAAACCCATTTTCCGGGGCTACTTTTTTCGTGAACCTGGATCAGACCCCCCATCCATGTCCAGCACCAAAAACGGGAGGTTCAACGAAGTACCAAAACTAACCTACTGAAAAGAAAAAAAAGGGTTTCCCCTCGCTTTTTTCAAACCCAAAGGGTTTTTGGTGCCCCCCTTCCATCCTTCAGGACCCCCTTTTGATGTAGAAGAAAGAGGGGGCGTTCCTGTGTTTTTGGGTGGGTGTACATACCCCCTTTTTGCCTATACAAAACTTTTAAATCACCCTCCCCCCTGCCCTCAGACGGGATTTCCTTACCAAACTATTGTGGCTTTTGCTGAACCCCTTACACCCAAATTTGTCAACCCCCCCCTCTGAAAAAAAACAGGGTGTTTTTTGGGGAAAAAGGGGCCACGGTGCCGGTTAAAAACCCTTGTACTCAATTTTTAAAAACTGAGAGTTTTTTTGTCCAATTTTTGTCGTTTCCAAGCAAAGGGAAAAGGGGTCCAGTTTCTGCCCAAAATTTTTTCCCGGGAAAACGAAGAGGTCTTGGTGAGCGTCAAAAAGCTTTAAAGGGAACCAGTTTTTTGAAAGTCTGGGGTTAAACCTGGCGTTTCAGCTCTTTAACAGCTCTCTCCCAACCCGCCCCTCCACTCGGCCCAAATAACATGGAGTCAGTACCATTTAAAACGGATTAAAAAATAGGGGGGGGAACAACCTGTCCGCCCAAAACAGGCGAAATAAACTAAACATCCTCTTTTTTGGCGTACTGATAGAGAAGAACCCCGTTTTTGGGTTGGGCAGATGCCATCAAAATTTAACCCTTTAAACTCAGCCTACTTTATCGGGTCTTTTTTATTAACTTTTTCAGTTTCTTGAAAAGGGGATCTTTAACATTTGGCATACACCCTCCTTCTTAACTATTGCATCCAGAATACCGGGTTTTTCCCTTCTTTTCAAAGGGTCCCAAACCCCTTCCCAAATTTTGTCCCAAAATTAAACCCCCCAGAGTAAGGGCCCCCGGGGAAACTCTCGATGTCCGGGGGGGTTTTTTTTGTTTTTTTTTCTTTTTTTCATCCAGGGCCTTTTCCGTTTCGGGGTTACGTCGACCCCAAACGTGTCTGGCGACAGCCCTGTCCAGGGAACAGACACCCTGAATTGGGGCCATCCTATTTCGAGCCCCACCTGCTACCCTGACTGGATCCTCCCAGTGCCATTCCTTCGTTGAAATTTGTGGGGGTTGAAGACTTTTTCCCTTTGGGGATGCCCCTTTCCCAACCATCTCTCACCGTCCTCCCCATAGACGCCCCCGTTTTTTCCGGCTTGAACTTTTTGTTTCCCCTTGCTCACGGACAAGATGTTCCGGGGGGCCACCCCTGCTTTAGAGCCCCACGGATACAAGGCTTTGGGGCTTACCCCTTCCAAACACTGGACGTTTTTTCCCACCTGGACCCGATTTCATCCCCTTTTTTCCGGGGGTCCGTGGAAAAATAGGGATGGCCCCCCCACTTTTTCCTTTGGCACGAAAACTCGTGGGGGATCTTTTTTTTTTGGGTTCGTTAAACCAGAGAGAAACAGACATCTGGGAAAGTCGTTTTAAACCATCCCCTCAACGTCAGTCCAACCCTTTGATGCACCCTTTTTAACATTCCAATCCCAAAAAACGGAGTACTACGTGTCGGTTTTTTTCGGGGGCCCCGGGAAAGGGGCATGACTAAAGGGTTGTTGTCCCACACAAGAAACCCTCAGAGGGGTCATGCCATTCTCTTCCCAAACTCTTTGGGGCAGTAAACGAAAGTCTTCTTCCTGATAGAATCGTTTACAAGCGAAAAAAACCGCCTCTCGGGGAGGAAGAAAAAGGGCCGCCCCATTTACCAGCTCAGTAAATTTACCCCGAAGGGGAAGATCCCTTTTGCTTTTCCTGAAACCCTCTAAAGCGGCCAAGAAAAGGGAAATGGGATATCCAGGAGCGATGTAACAGTGATGCCCAAAGAATTTCACTTTCTTTTGTGCTGAACCCATTTGTATTTGGTTGTTGTTCTTCACCAAAAGGAAGGGGCGACTCTTCTTCTTCACTGACGCCCCAAATCTCTAAAAGAAATAAGTTTTGATGAGATTGAGGTCGTAGTTTGAACTGTTTTAAAACCCCACCCCCGGGCCCAACTCCGAAGATAAGGGGTCCAAGCAGTCCCTCGGCCGGCGAGGGGACTCAGTTGGAAACGTAACGGGGGAGAAATCTTCTTTTGTTTTTTTGAGAATCAACGCCTTGTCGGGTAAACCCCCTCCATCTTCTTTTTCTTTTCCTCCTTTCCCCCTTCTCCTTTTTATTATTTCTGTCTGTGTCCCTGTCCGTCCGTCTATCGTCTGTGTTTATGTGTTTTTTCTGGCTTTTGTCTCGATTCCCCAGCCGGGAAAAAACCTTGAGACGGGGGGAAACAAAAAAGGTCCCAAATTTGGGATGGGTGTCCCCCCGTCCAAGGTGGTTTTTGGCTGTTGAAACGAGACCCGAGACAGAAAAATACACAAAAAACACAGACAACAGAAAAGACGGAAAAAACACAGAACCCGACAAAAAATGAAAAGGAGAAGGGAGAAAGAGGAAGGAAACAGAAGAAGAAGCATGGAGGGGGTTCCGACAAGGCTTTGAAACTCCCAACAACAAAAGAAAAATTTCTCCCCCCGCTACGATCAACGAGTCGCCTTGGGGGGGGGGGGAGGGGAGAAAGGGGCTCTTGGACGCCTATCTTCGAGAGTTGCCCGTGGAGGCTTCAACGAAATTTGAACTACGACCTCAATCCATCAAACCTTTTTTCTTCCCGAGATGGTCGTCAGGAAAAAAGAAGAGTCGGGTCCCCTTTAAATTTCTGGGGGAAAAACAACAACCAAATACAAATGCTTCAGCACAAAAAGTTGAAATTCTTGGCCCTCACCTGTTACATCGCTCCTGGGTACTCCTATTCCAAATACTTTGGGCCCCCTTTCGAGGTACAGGAACGCAAGGGCTTCTTTCCCCCACGGTATATCCTGACTGGATAAAAACGACGTTGTTTTTTCCTCCACGGGGGCTTTTCAGCTTTCCCCGAAAACGATTTTATCAGCGAGGAAGACTACTTTTACGCCAACGATTTTGGGAAAAGAATGGCTTTACCGCTCTGAGGGGTTTCTTTTGTGGTTCCCAAAAACCTTGGGCGTCCCTCCCTTTTCCCGGGCCGCGGGAACCAAAACGCCCTACTCCGTTTTTGGGTTGGGCATGCTAAAAGGGTGCCATCAATCCCTGGGCTGACGTTGAGGACCTGTTCAAGACGGCTTCCCCAGATGTCTTTTTTCTTTTGGGCAACGACAAAAACAAAAAAATCCCACGAAATTGCGGCAAGGAAAAAGGGGGGGGGTCATCCAACATTTTTTTTCACGACCACGAGAAGGGGGTGACTCGGGGCCCCCCGGGGAAAAGTCAGTCCAGTGTTTAAGGGTACGACGCCAACGCCTTTTATCCGGGGCTCTAATGCAAAAAGGGGAAAAAACCCACGGCACATCTTGTCCGTCGACGCAAGGGAAGCAACCTTTTAAGCCGAAAAACGGGCGTCTACGGAGAGAAAGGCTAGAGCTGGGGGGAAAACGGGCATCCCCAACGAAAACGTCTTTTAACCCCCACAATACAAAAACAAAAAATAGGGACTGGAGACTCCAGATCAGGGGGAAAAGGTGGGACCCGAAAAAATAGGAGGCCTACCAAATTCCCCCCGGATGCTGTTCCATTTGGGCAAAGACCGTCGCCAGACACTGGAGTTTACGGTTTAAACCCCGTAAAGGAAAGACCATGGGTGAAAATTTGAAAAAAACAAACAAACAAACACCCCAGGGCACAGAGAGTACCTCGGCAAACGCTGGGGGTCAATCTGGGACAAAACTGGGAATGTAGGTTTTCACCTTCGAAAAGAAGGGGAAAACAGGGTTATTCAGGGTGTCACCTACGTTTAAGGGAAGGGGAGGGATCAAGCTATCAAGATCCCCTTTTTAAGAAATTGGGCTAGTCTAAAGGGCCCACCTGATGGGAAATAACTGAGAAGGCAAAAAAATTTCCATCATCTCCCAACCAAAAACGCTTCCTTTTCTACAGTACGCCCAAAACCGAGGGGTTTGAGTTCCATTTCCCTTGCGAAAGGTTTTATCCCGCCCCTATTTTTAACCCTGAAAAGGGGTACGCTCCCTGTTTATGGCCCTGAGGGAAAACGGGGTTTGGGAGAGCGGGTTTAACCCAAACTGAAACGCCATTTTTACCCCAACTACAAAAACGGGTTTCCCCTTTTAAAGCGGGGGACGCCACCAAACCTCTGGGGGCCTCCCAAATATTTTGGACAGAATTTGGGCCCCTCTTTCCCGGGGCTTTGGAAAAGAAAAAAAACCCAAAAAGGGGGGAAAAAGAACCCCTCAGTCTTTCAACTTGAGTACAAAGGGGAACGGGACCGTGGGCCCTTTTCTCAAAGACACCCTGTTTTTTTTAGAGGGGGGTCTACCCCCTTGAGCGTAAGGGTTAGCAAACGCCACAATAAGGGTTTTGGGCAAGATCCTGTTCCGAGGGGAAATGAGGGAAAGTGGGTCAAGAGGGTTTTTTTTAAAGATGGGAAGGGCTATGAAAACCCACCCAAAAACACAGGAACGCCCCTTTTTTCTTCTACATCAAAAGGGGGTCCGAAGGATGGAGGCGGGACCAAAAAACCCCCTTTGATTTAGAATAAAAAGCGAGTAAACCAATTTTTTTTTCCCCCTTCAGTAAAGGTTAAATATGGGTCTTTGTCTAACCTCCCCGTTTTGGTGCTGGAAAATGGATGGAAGGGCTGATTTCCAGGTCCACGATGAAACAGAAATGATTTTTGGAAAACGAGGAAACCTCATCGGTTGGGGGAGGGCGTTTTCGCTCCGTTGAAAAGGGAAAAAAGGCAAGACTCGTCCCCAAACGGAAAACACCAAATTGACCCCCAAACATGTTTTCGGGCCTTTTTCCCGATCGGGGACGTCGTGCCCCGGGAAATCCCCTTTTTTTTCTTGGGCCCCTGGGGCTCAAACCATGTTTCAAAAAGAAAATTGGGTAGGTGTTTTTAAAAAAACTTTTAAGGGGACGCTCCTCGATGCAAGGCGTGGCACCCGGGAAAAAAAAACAACCCCATTGTCGGTGTACAAAAAAGTGGTTTCGTCCCTTTACGGGGGGTAGATCCCTTTATGGTCCCTTTAGAAATTTAAAGGAGGGAAAATCGCACAGCCAGTGGGGGAGTCCGGGGGAGGGTTATACAGAAGCTGGTTGGGCATGGAATGGGGCCCTCTACTTTGAGTCGGGAAAGGTTTTCTGGGCTGGGTTCCCCGCCCTCCCGGCGTTAATGTCTTTTCCCGGAACCTCTCGATATCTTTCCCGTTGTTGATCAGACGAGGATGTCCCCTGACTCGGAAAGTTTTTTTCCCGGATTTCATGAAAGAAACGATAGCATCGTTTTCTCGGGGGGCTGAGGAAAAGATTTTAAATCGTTTTTCTTGGGCCCCCCCCCTCAAAAAAAAGGCGTTGAGACCCGGGCCTTTTCCCGTTCGGTCTTCTCTGATTTCCCCCGGGGTGTTAAACCTGCTTTAACTTTCCCCCAAAAAAAAAATGAGAGCGAAAGGGGCCCAGTTTTTCGGGGTAAAAACTGCCGGGTTTGGGAGCAATATCATCTTGGAAATTTAAATCACCACCCTCCCCCAGATCTAAATTTGTCCGCTTTTGTTTTGCCCCCCGAGGGCTAATGTAAAGTTGTTTTTTTTTTTTTTCCCGCTCTTTTTTTCTTCCGTTATTTTTTTTTTTTTAACCCCTTTAAAGTTGTTTTTTTTTTCCCATCCGTACCGTTTTTTGTCCGGGGAGATATAAATGGGAAATCGAAAATTTTCTTTTCTTACCCAAAATTTTGATGCAAACCCCTTTCCAAATAAAGAATGTGTCTTTAAAATAGTACAGAATTTCACATGTCCCCTTTGCAGGTTTTAATTTCTTCCTGGAAAGATGGGGGGGAAGGGGGGGGTTTCACAACATGGGGTTTTTTGTCTCCATAAACTGTTCCCCAAAAAAAAAATAAAAAAAAAAGTTTCCTCGATTAAAAGTCATAAACAAACCATTCATCTAAGGGGTTTTTACGCCCCCGGGTAAAGGGCATCACCATCAGAACTCAACCTCATCTCATTTTAAGTTGTACCTCCCACAAAGACATACCATCCCAAAAAACCGAAACCCCGCATATCAAAGGGTTAAAACCCCCTTTTTTTTCTGTGATAGCGTTATATACTCAGTAATTTAATGGGCCAAAAGCGCCTAAAAAAGTAAAAAATCAATGATGACCCGGGAAAAAAAAAAGTCCACAAGAAAATTCAAGGGCAATCCGTTTCCCTCTCCCTTTTTCAATGGACCCAACAAATGCCCACATCGTTTTAAAAGCCACATTATAACAATTTTTAAAATGTGTCCCAAATATACTTGCCTTGTCGAAATATTATCCAAAGTCATTCAGATTTCCCCCCATTTTATCAAAAGGGGCGCTTTTAAGGGGTACCGTTTTTTAAACCCTGTATCTCAAAAAATAAACATCATATTTGCTGTGGTTTTTTTCCCAAAAAAACGACGTAAAAAGTGTTTTAGATCATGTAAAAAATCCCAAACGACTGTTCGAAAGAAAGAGACCAATTTTGGATGGAAGGTCACATTAAATCCCTACTCTTGACCAAGGGGCATACCCTTTATAAACCTTTTACAAAAACGTGAAATGAAGGTAAAAAAAGTTTCTGAAAGCAATTCCCCGGGCATGCCCTTTTTTTTTTTTTTAAAGGAGGGAAACGTTACTGATAAGAAACCCCTTTAAAAATGTATCATTTCTGCAAAATGGCCCGTTGCTGGGAAAAAATAATTGTGATAAAAAACTCTTGGTAAGCATTTTTTGTTTTTTTATTAAAAAAGGTCAGGACCGGGGCGTTATCATTACGTTTTTGTGGAAAAAGGGGCTTTAAAAAAAAACAAACCCCGAAATTAATTTTAGTTTAAATTTGGAATTTGAGGGTTTGGGTTTTAAAAAGTTTTTTTTTCCATGACCATTCACATTGAAAAAAAAGCACATTTTCCAGGACAACCCAAAAGGGGCCCTTAAAACAGGCCCGGGCCCAGGGAAATTTTATGTTAGAAAATAACCCTTTTGGGGCGGGCCGGGGAAAAAACAGTAATTCTTAAATACAGTGAAAATTTTGAATTTTTCTTCTTCTTCCTCCTTTTTTTATTAATTAAACTGTCTGTGCTCTGTCCGTCTGTGTCTCTGTCTTCGTTTTTTGCGTATTTTTTCTGGCCTTTTCAAAGGTTCTCGTTTTTAAAAACCCCCACAGGGCCCTTTAACACTGGTAAATTTGTTATATGGTGCAATATTACAGCTTAACGGACCACTCCCAGATAATGAGGAAGAAAAAAAAGTTCTCGTTTTTTTTGGCAGGGCAAGCTACCCTAGGGATGAAAAGGGGGAAAAAAAACTTGTGTTATCGTTGTATAGGCAAATATTAAAAAGTCAAAGGGGCTAAACCCCCCTTTTCCTCCCTTTATTTGTGTTTTTGATCGGGCCCCACAATAATGACGGGAAAAATGTGCAACGTAGGCTAAGTTTGTTAAACCTCGGTAAAAGGAAAGTAAAGAAACGGAACGTTTTCTTCCTTAGTCGCTTGCCCGGGAAAAAAAACCTTTCTATGGGGGAACACCCAACCCAACACAGAAAATTCAAGGCGATTGCGTCCCTTGACACAGCCAAAACCCCACCATAAATTGTAAGATGAGTCAAATGTTTTCTGCTAACTCATGCACATCAAATGACGTGTCGAATCGATACAAAAAACACAGAAATTACTCAAGTGGTACTTGGAACATGGTTCCCTTTTTGTGACCAAAAATCACATTAGTCATTGAGGGACACACCCAACCCGGGTTTTAAGGGAAATTGGTGAAGGGGGGTCTGACGCACGCAGACAGGGTGATAAGGATTCATCGCAGACTATTTTGGCTGAAACCTTCACATTGTTAGGCAACGGTGCCTATAGGAAAATGCTGACTAACATCGCCAAAACACCGAGACATTCATTATGTCACCGTGGTTCAAGCCCCCAAACTCGTCAATGAAGGTCGGTTTAAATAAAAACCGAGCTAGGTGGCGGTGTTGTAGAAGTGGAAATGAGCACACAAAGAATAAACTGGGCACTCCTGATCCAGACTGGTTATTTCGTCTACCAATATGCCAAGTTGGGAATGTTGCAGTTTTATTATGATTGTTTGGACAACTTTGTCGACAGATCAGATTTTCAACTTTTGGAGATGGATACAGATTTGCTGTACATGGCACTCAGTCCATCGAAGGTTGGACCAAGTCGTACGACCCTCCATGCGACAGCAGTTTTCCGTTGACTACACTCTGTGGTTTCCGAGTCCAGCTGTAGCTTCTTTTTTCTGTATTTGTGCGTTCCAACGTGATTGTGGTCTTGATGGCTGTTCTAATAGTCGTTTTCTTTTTTTTCTTGTATCAGAGTGGGCTGTTTAATCCATTATTTTTTGGGAACCAGTCCCCCACCTCCTCGTGGTGTTTCCTGGGTGGTCCTTCGTTCTGTAAGATTGACTAACGTTAGAATTACTTTTTGCTTTGATTTTGGTCCGTTTTATAGCTCAAACGATCAGCGGACGGAGGAAAACATGTCATTTACACTAATATCACGATGCTCTGATGCAATATGATTTTTCTTTTTTTTGGCACGCAAATACGTTGATATAGCCTTCCTGATTCGATTATACATTTTGATGGTTAAAAAACATTCAGCTTTTTCATAAGTTGACAGACAGGCGTGTAAATTACAGTGCATGCGTTTTCATCGCCCTTAGGGTCTTTAATAGTGACGTCACATCGATCTCGCGATGCCTTCACCGAGCATCCTGTCATATCCTTCGCCCCTAAGGTGCATTAATAGCAATGTCGAGCGTCAGTCATGATGAGCTGGTAAGGTTGTAGCGGGTAAACTTCGGACCTTTCAAGGGAGCTGACTGCCTTTTTCAGCATGTGTTTGTGTGTTGTCACCCTTGGGAGACGGCCTAAACAAAACAAAAAACAAACAAACAAACAAAGACACCTACTAACACCCAAATCTCATTCTTTAACTATTAATGAACCAGTCTAAAGAGTCAGTCATGATGAGCTGGTAAGGTGTTAGCAGTATACTTCGGCCCTTTCAAGGGAGCTGACTGCATTTTTTTTTTCATCATGTGTTTGTGTGTTGTCGCCCTTAGTAAACAAAAAAAAAATGTTATAACCAGTCTGTCATTTTTTTCTTTACGTTTTAATATCTGATTGCACCATCAAGATGCAAGCCTCGTCATCGCCCGTAGGGTCTCTTCATAGGGACCTCACATTTATCTCGCGATGACATCAGCGACCATCCTCTGTCATACAAAGATTTGCCCCCTGAGGCGTTGTCGTGATCCCTGCACCGTCTCCTGCACCGTTTTTGAGAGGTGAGAAGTCCCTCACCTTACTACTCAGCTGGCACAGAACCGTTTCCTCTTTACGACCTCCCGACGTAGATGGGAGAAAGTCCTTAAGGTTTGGACGGATCTGAAAGAGTTTGTTATTCGTCTGTGTGTTCCAATCCTCCTGCCAGAGGTCTCTCACATAATCGTTAATTTTGGTTTTCACATCTGAGCAGGGGATATAAATGTTGGACAGTTTCTCTCTTGTGGTGTTCTTGGCTAAACGGTCAACCATTTCGTTCCCGCCGATACCAACATGACCAGGAACCCAAGCAAGAGTAATGTTGTAACCGTCCGCTTTCAACGTGCTAAAAAGTTCAAAGAAATGTAAAAGTTCTGGATGCTGAAGGTTGCGGCCAGATGCATGTATGTATGTATGTATGTATGTATGTATGTATGTATGTATGTATGTATGTATGTATGTATGTATGTATGTATGTATGTATGCATGCATGCATGTATGTATCAATATGAGTGTGAGGTTATCTACAGGACTCATCAAACACATAAGGGTTTAATAGTTATACTTCAGCACCACTCTTTCAACCCTCTGTTCCTGTTATACCCACAAACACGTCACCCCTTTTTCCAGCTTAAAAACCATCTCAAATCCTTTTTATCATGACGCAAGAATTGTCCATCCGCACTTGTTTTTGTCTGCTACAGTTTTATGTGGATTTGAAATCTAAGAATATTTCAACACCACGTGTGACAGACTTTGGTGGTGAAGAATGAGAAGAATGGAAATGAATTTTAATCATGTAGAGAATGTCCTGCAATAGATAACTCCAAAGAGAGGTCAGAATCAATAGGCACTGGAACCTGACACCTTGACCAGTCAGTGAAGAATTCTTCAGAGGCATCACAGTCTCATCACCAGCCAGAAAGAGAACCTCTTCCACACAAGGCAAAAGTAACTGCTCCCCGTAATTCGAAACAAACATTTTGCAGGCGAAGAATATCCCTCCAAATATATGAGCCTGGCAATGTATGCAAGGATGGTAGATAGCATTTGATCAAAATGTATATGAAAAATTGTTTTTTTGAAA
>CM031597.1:115211343-115213843 GCA_018398815.1 Conus ventricosus | reverse complement strand
TGCTGCTCTCTTCTGAATCTTTTCGAGGTTATCAATGTCCTTTAGATGGTAAGGATCCAAACTGAGCAACCATATTCCATATCTGGCCGATGTGCTGCTGATATGCATACATTTTTTTTTCTTTCCCAGTGTGAAATTCCTTCAAGCTAAAAACTAAAACCCAAACGATTACCAGTATTGCGTTTAAGAATGTGGGGTGGGTTGTAATAGAAAAAGATGTGAAAGAAGATGAAGGTTGAGTGTCTGGTAGAATAGTTATAATGGCTATATAGCCACCGTGAGTACTGGAAGCTGTTACTATTAGGTTGCAGAAGCTAGTCATGGCAGATGATTAAAAAAGATGCGTCCGATGAGACTCTCTCTCTCTCTCTCTCTCTCTCTCTCTCTCTCTCTCTCTCTCTCTCTCTCTCTCTCTCTCTCTCTGTGAGAGATGAAAGAGAGAGAGAGAGAGAGAGAGAGAGAGAGAGAGAGAGAGAGAGAGAGACAGAGAGAGAGAGAGAGAGAGAATGTGTGTGTGTGTGTGTGTGTGTGTGTGTGTGTGTGTGTGTGTGTGTGTGTGTGTGTGTGTGTGTGTGCATACATGCATGTGTATGGGTGCATGGGTGTGTGTGAGCGCGCTGGTGTGTTTGTGTGTGCAAGTGTGTGTGTGTTCTTTGCGCACGTTTCTCTCTCTCTCTCTCTCTCTCTCTCTCTCTCTCTCTCTCTCTCTCTCTCTCTCTCTCTCTCTCTCTCTCTCTCTCTCTCTCTCTCTCTGTATACATGTTGTCTCTGACTTTTTTCATTCCTCACCTCACCCAGAGGAATGTCACATCACAGTATTTAAACATGCTGTCTGCGAAGTCAAGTTTAACACCCCTTTTTAATTCCTCCCTGTCCAATACAAATCAGTGAAGATGAAACGCCCGTAAAAGAAGGCCAGTCACAAAAGCAAACGAGCCAATTCTGTGCCAATCTCCAAATCAAAGAAACATAAAACGCACTTCACAGCGCACCTCTTGCAGTGAGAAAAACACAGAAAAGCTTCCAGGTGACTCTGCCCAATGGGACTCTGCCCAATGGGACTCTGCCCAATGGGACTCTGCCCAATGGGAGGAAGAGTGGGGTGGGGATGGGGAATACTTCAGGCTCGCTTAGGCAGACGTTGTGAAAGAGCTTGTCGCTGAACCATTGTCGTGTCCACTCTGGAAGGTCAGCAACGAGAACACACGATCAAGTTGCTACTGCCTTGCTCCTGAATGGACAAATGAACTCAACATGAGGCATCAAGGATTGCTAGTTATGATGTTCAGTGGTGGTCAGGGGGGTTATTCTGAATGACGAAGACCTCCCGCCACCCACCCTTTCCTTCAAACACATACAACCTTCCCCTTCGTTTTCTCTCTGTCTTGCAGGGGTAGGGCTGTGAATTGTGTGAGGAATGGGTGGGGGATGGTGGTGGTGAAGTAACATTGCGCTGTCTGTTGAACCCCAGGTGCCGCCGGATACGGATGCTGGAGACAGTGTGGGGGTGAATTAATGATAGCCACAAATAGCTAACGCTGTTTCGCTGTTCTAGGTTAACTGCAACCAGGTGTGGCTTCCTTGATCGTAGATACTTCCACCACACTATCCGATTTGGCATTGAGTTGAATTGGGAGTTTCCTGTCTTTGAGGCAATGTGTTTGATGTGGCAGGTTTTGTTTTTCAACCACATCCACAACCCAGTCCCCCTCCCCAACCTCCCCCCTCATATATCTTTAACTGACACCTCCCCCCATTTTTTCTTGAGGCCAAAAGATTGAAAAATTAGCTGCTTCTCTTCACAGAGAGAAAGAGAGAGAGAGAGAGAGAGAGAGAGAGAGAGAGAGAGAGAGAGAGAGAGAGATCTGTCTCACTTCTGTGTGTGTGGTCTGTGACTCTCTTGTAGTTCGTATCTCACCCAGTGAATAAAGTAGGGCAGCATCTTCAGACATAACGACTGCCAAGTCAAGTTCAGACCTGTTTCTGTCCAACACAAGTCAGTGAACGTACATTGTCTTTGCAAGGGGTCAGTCAGAAAAGTAAACGAGCCAATTCCGTGCCAGCCTCCCATAGGGCAAGCATAAAACGCACCCAACAGCGCGTCTCTTGCTGAAAGAAAACACAAAAAAGCTTTCAGGCAACTCTCCCGTTGAGGAGGAAGGGTGAGGTGGGAGGGATGAGTGGAGGTGGGGTAGGATCCCTTAGGCTTGGCTTGGCTGACGTGGTGAATGTGTTTGCGACTGAATCACCGTCTCTTCCACTCTGGCATGTCAGCATGAGAGAGACGTGATCAAGTTACCACCAGCTTGACATTGACTGGACCGGCTAGGCTGGACATGGGGCATCACAGACTGTGACTATGATACTTTGTGGTTGGATAGATGCTTTGAATGACAAATGGCCTCCCCCTTCTCTGTTACTTCAGGCTATTACATGTCAATCTCTGGAGGGGCCCTAGGTGGTGAAGTAGCCATTTGCTGTTAGGCGATCCCTACAGCTT
>CM031597.1:115198843-115206343 GCA_018398815.1 Conus ventricosus | reverse complement strand
GACCGCCACTTTCTGCAGCGTCCAGACTGGCCAGAGGTTCACCGTACGACACAGAGTGACCTGCAAGAGCACGAACCTGGTGTACATCATTGACCGTGCCAAGTGCGGTGATGGAGACGTGGTGGAAACCATTGCAAAGACGCTTTCATGCACACCGCTCTAGCATTGGTGTCAACCCGGAGAGAAGAAAGACAGTGACCGAGGACACCAGTCAGTACAAGCAAGACACGCTGCTGGCTCGCCACTTTCAGGGTGCTGGACACAGCATCTTGTCAATGATGGTGGCTCTTAAAGCCACCATCATTGACAAGATGTGTTCAGAAGACACCACTACCAGAAGAGCCAGAGAGAGATTCTGGAGGCATAAACTAAAAACGAACTGGCCAGATGGACTAAACGTGTATGACTGATCCGGATCTTGGGAGAAGGAAGCAAGTGAACAGCCAGCAGGATTTGAGAGAGAGAGAGAGAGAGAGAGAGAAGAGAGGAGAAGAGAGAGAGAGAGAGAGAGAGAGGAGAGAGGGGGGGGGGGGGGGGGGGAGGAAGAGCAGGAGACAGGGGATAGAGAAGATGGACAGAAAGACAGGGGTGAGGTAGAGTGTGTGAGGGAGAAAGTATTATGGTGAGGTCTTTTGGGGGAAGTGACTAGGTTTTTTTTCTCCATTATCTGTTTAATTATCGATTCATTCATTTCTTTATTTTAAGGATAGAGGAAGTATCAGTAAGGAAATCCTTCCCGAATAAACAGATCAGTCGGCTTATGGACAATGCGTGACAAAATATGAAAGTAGGGAGAGAGGAAATGGTCTAACAGGAACTTTTTCACTTCTTTTCCTTTTTTCTTCTTCTTTTCTTTTCTTCTTTTTTTTCCTTTAAAGGCAGTATGATGTTTACCCATAAAGTTTTTAACTGGTGCTATCATTCATTTTAATGGCCACTGTTAACTTTTTTGATGAGTGAATGCAGGGTGAGAAGCAGAGTGTGTATAAAAAGCCGTTGTGATTTGCCTGTAATCGTCAGTCCTTGGTTTTATTGAAAAAGGTTTAATAAACCGAAAATTTTAACTGCCACTACCTGGGTGTTGGCTGCTTTTTTCATCCTACTGTGTGTGTGTGTGTGTGGTGTGTGTGTGTGTGTGTGTGTGTGTGTGTGTGTGTGTGTGTGTGTGTGTGTGCGTGCGTGCGCGCGCGCGCGCGCGCGCGCGCGCGTGTGTGTGTGTGTGTGTGTGTGTGTGTGTGTGTGTGTGTGTGTGTGTGTGTGTGTGTGTGTGTGTGTGTGTGTAGGGAGGGGGAGGGGAACAGGGAGAGAGAATTGGGAATAGGAGGGTGCGAGTTAGAATGCAAGAGGTCTTAGAGAATTCTACGCAAACCAGTGACCGCTGTCAGATGGAGGTGCACACACCACAGTTGCACACGGTCCAAGGAAGACCTTTTGTTTCATATGTAGTCCAGTACCTGGCTATAAGTCCCGTGTACATTATGGTGTTAGGACAATTTCTCACTTGATTTGAGTCAAGGGGCACCTAGACATGAAAAATCACGGAGGTGATCGGGCACCACCCTGGTACATTTTGCGTAATGGCCGATTCAAATATGGCCGCCACCCGCCGCCGTGAAAATCCTAACTTTTGTGTTTTTGACAATATATACACTTGTAACACTTCTAATCCAACTGATTTTGGTGTGCTGAGTTCATTTCTGGTATCATTTTGTCCATTTGGGGGTCATCTTGACCTTCAAATGCCATGGTCAAGGTAATTTTCTTGTACCAACGGTCTTGACCGTAACCTGGCGATATTCTAGCAGTAACAACAGGGCTCCTATACATAATGCTACTAATTTTGACATGCATTTTCACTGTATGATTCACTATTAAAGATATAAGTCATTCTGATCTTCAATTCACAAGTGAACGCCGTTTTTACCTATTCAACTAAAACTGTCTTTGCTGCCTTTTCACTTTTTTCTGTATTGTGTGGTCAATGACACATCCCAACAGAAACAGAAAAAGTTATCAAGTATGCAACAAACATGCTCAATGTAACTGTAATTGTCTCTTTCCATCACTGATTGGAACATGGAGAATTATCTGATTTTCCATGGCAGAATGCGACGCAGCAAACTCCAGTAGAACAGCACCCACACCGTCGAGTGTCACACTTGTCTGCGCACTTGCATATTGTGAGCAAAGTGGGTGGCAAGGGCTTCATGCATTTAGATGGCATCTGGGTGTCAAAATGTTGCTCCCACCCATGTTCTAGTGTTTTAGGTAGTCCTCACGTTGTTGACTGGCCGCCCCAAGCAGATGGCATGCTTTGTGCACCAGAAAGGCTTCTCTGTGGATGTGGCCTCTGATGACACTGCTTGTGGGTGGAAAGAGAGTCAATTCCAGCTGTAGCACTGCTGTAGTTCTCCACTCTGAGCTGGTTGAACATTTCAGCAGTTGTTGTTGGTCTGACACCCGCCCAGACATGTACACGGTACATTTCCGCCAGAGCTTCATCTTGCTGTGACAAGTTGTCCGTCGCTCAAAAGTTCGTCAGATGCTGTACAGGGTCAGCTGCCATAGCAGCGTTCTTCGTCCCTACCTTAGTCACACAGTCATCTCCAGTCAGTATGTGTGCTTTGATCACTGATTTGGCCAGTGGTTCTCTAAGCCTAGAAACTGCTTGGTGCAGTGGAAGCATCCGCCGCTTCTCACCTGTGCCAAACTGTTGCCAGATTTCCTTCAACCCCAGCGCTTGGAACTGAGGGGTGTAGTGAAGCAGTAGTGCGAAAGTATCCGTGTCGTTGGAAACTACTATAACTCTCTTGCACTGTTTGACACGAACGGCCCACTCCACATCTACCACCAGTCTGGCGTCTGCCTCTTCAATCCAGCTGTGCAGGTCCGGGATTTCTTCACCGCCAGCTCAAATCAACACAAAGAAAACAGAAACCATGAGAGTCAACAACCAACAACGAGACCCACTACGACAGCAACAGCAAGACATCACTGAAGTTGACAAGTTTGTCTACCTCGGCAGTGTGGTCAGCAATGATGGAGGTACAGATGAGGAAATTCAAGAGCCGCATCAATAAAGCCAGGCACATCTTTATTACGCTACGGCCTATCTGGAACTCCTCTGCCTTCTCACTCCACAACAAGATCAGAATCTTCAATTCAAATGTAAAATCTGTCCTTCTATATGGTTCTGAAACGTGGCGAACAACAAAGACAAACACTCACAAACTCCAAACATTTATCAACAGATGTCTGCGAAACATTGTGAACATCCGATGGACAGATATTATTGCCAATACAGAACTGTGGAACAAGACCAAGCAAGTTCCAATAAAATCATAAATCAGAAAACGGAAGTGGGGATGGATTGGCCACACCCTCAGAAAGTTTCCATCCAACATCACAAGACAAGCCCTTGAATGGAACCCCCAGGGCAAAAGAAAAGTGGGAAGACCAAGACAGACATGGCGAAGGAGTACCGACGCAGAAGTGAAGATCGCCGGAATGACGTGGGCCGAGCTGAAGAGGATCTCCCGAAACTGTGTCCGCTGGAAGAATGTGGTTGCGGCCCTATGTTCACCAGGAATTTAGAGGACTAAGTCAAGTAAGTCAAGTCACCTCATCATCAGAGACGACAGAGCTGGCGATGATGACAAGATTTCCTTCAGCTCGATTGCTCACCATATCTTGAACCAGCAGCTGAAGATTCTGTTTGTTCTTCCCAGATGCCCAGAACTTGTCAAGCTGTCGAGGGATGGGTGTGTCTGCGTTCATGCCAATATTGTCAATGGGCGTCACACCAGCTCGCCTCATGGGCTGTCCTTTTTTTCAGGGAAAGTTCAACGTATGAATCTAACAGCAGGTGAACGTAGTCCGATTCATGGCAGAGGCTTGTGGCTGATGTGATGACTGCAGTAACTACATCACCGAGGGTAGAGAATTCTGCTAGCGGCATCTGTCGCATCTTTGACATGAAGTCTGCCACAACATGAGTAGGAAGAAGAGACGTCTGATTCCATTGTGTGAGGTCCAGTTCAGATTCAATTTCACCAACAAGTGTTGACTTGTTGACGTGAGCGGGAAGATCACCATCAAATAGTGGAGTCACTGGCAGCAAATCGTGTGCAAGTATCTGCTTGATGTCCATGCCATGCTCCTTTGCAATGTCCATGGTTCTCTGTGCTCCACAACGTCCTTGAAGGCCACGTCCAAACACGCCACATTCAACCAGTGCGTCGTCTAAGCCAGAACCTTGAAGCAGTTTGCCCTGGCACCTGAGCAGAATGCGAGTCCAGTGGAAGGGTCCCAAGCAGGTGAGCAGATCCTTCAACTGTTCTGGCTCATGCAGGTAAACATCTGCCGCCACAGCAAACACGCTTTCATCGCACGAAACTGCTATTGATGCTTGGTTCAGCTGTCTGCGACAACTTTGAAAGTTTGTGAGGCCACTGACCGTGTACAGCATCTGACGAACTTTGGATAGACAGACAGCTTGTCAGAGCAAGATGAAGCTCTGGCGGAAATGTACCGTGTATATGTCTGGGTGGGTGTCAGACCAACAACAACTGCTGAAATGTTCAACCAGCTCAGAGTGGAGAACTACAGCAGTGCTACAGCTGGAATTGACTCTCTCCCACCCACAAGCAGTGTCATCAGAGGCCACATCCACAGAGAAGCCTTTCTGGTGCACAAAGCATGCCATCTGCTTGGGGCGGCCAGTCAACGTGAGGACTACCTAGAACCACTAGAACATGTGTGGGAGCAACATTTTGACACCCAGTTGCCAACTAAATGCATGAAGCCCTTGCCACCCACTTTGCTCACAATATGCAAGTGTGCAGGCAAGTGTGACACTCGACGGTGTGGGTGCTGTTCTACTGGAGTTTGCTGCGTCACATTCTGCCATGGAAAAGCAGATAATTTTCCATGTTCCAATCAGTGATGGAAAGAGACCATTACAGTCACATTGAGCATGTTTGTTGCATACTTGAGAACTTTTTCTGTTTCTGTTGGGATGTGTCATTGACCACACAATACAGAAAAAGTGAAAAAGCAGCAAAGACAGTTTTAGTTGAATAGGTAAAAACGGCGTTCACTTGTGAATTGAAGATCAGAATGACTTATATCTTTAATAGTGAATCATACAGTGAAAATGCATGTCAGAATTAGTAGCATTATGTATAGGAGCACTGTTGTTACAGCCAGAATATTGCCAGGTTATGGTCAAGACCGTCAGTATAAGAAAATTACCTTGACCATGGCATTTGAAGGTCAAGATGACCCCAAATGGACAAAATGATACCAGAAATGAACTCAGCACACCAAAATCAGTTGGATTAGAAGTGTTACAAGTGTATATATTGTCAAAAACACAAAAGTTAGGATTTTCACGGCGGCGGGTGGCGGCCATATTTGAATCGGCCATTACGCAAAATGTACCAGGGTGGTGCCCGATCACCTCCGTGATTTTTCATGTCTAGGTGCCCCTTGACTCAAATCAAGTGAGAAATTGTCCTAACACCATAATGTACACGGGACTTATAGCCAGGTACAGGACTAATGAAGTGCATCACAGGTTCTTGTTCCCTGGCCAAAGAGAAAGAAAAATCACCACAAAAATGAGTTCCCCTTTCTCTTCCCGTCTTTTCTCTTCACGTCTTTTCTCTTTTTCCTTTCACGTGTAGAATGGCTACAGCACATATTGGCCAGTTAAACCATTCATTACCGGACGAAACTGGACACCTTGGTAAGTGTGTCCATTTTTTTTCATATTTGTTTGTGGGGCTGTTGTTCTTATCGTTCCCTAAGGGTTGAGATTTATGTGAACCATTCGCATACAGGAGCGGTAAGTTTTCCTTCATTTTTCCCAGCCCCTTTTACATTACATTTCGTTTTTTTTTCCCTCTGACAGTTTTAGGGGGAAAAGTAATGTAGTGGACATGTACTGCTGTTTTACGAACCTAGACAACTTCTCATTGGCATATAACAATTACACCCAGAGTATTACCGTCTTTTAATGCAAAGCTGTCAGATTCAAACCCAGCAACAACCCTCCAAAACCCCGGCACTCGTGTCTGTGCGTTTAATTCATGTTGTTTACTACTCAGTCGACTTAAAGACAACAAATAATGAACACTTCAAAAACCAAGGCTAGAAACACAAAGATGAGTAGATTTCTAAATCTTAGTGACCTGTTTCAAATAAAAAAAAATCTACAATCGATGTGTCGGGCAAAGAGTCACGTTGAAAGAAATTTCAACAAAGACAAGATTAAGTGAATGTTTTGAAAACGAAAGCTACGTTGACCATTTCTTTGACTTTATCTGTGTATTGACAACGTATTCTGTATGTCACTATAGACAACAGACAGTGAAACCCACTGTTGCTGTGTTCAAGAGACAACGTATTCTGTATGTCACTATAGACAACAGACAGTGAAACCCACTGTTGCTGTGTTCAAGAGACAACGTATTCTGTATGTCACTATAGACAACAGACAGTGAAACCCACTGTTGCTGTGTTCAAGAGACAACGTATTCTGTATGTCACTATAGACAACTGACAGTGAAACCCACTGTTGCTGTGTTCAAGAGAAAATCAAAACACGTTGACCGGAAAGGGACTCTGGACATTGACCAATAAACAGCACAAACTATTGTTTCGTATTCCCTACAGGTTAGTAACTGACCCCTCGTGGATTAGAAAAAGAAAAATAAAAGCTAGAATAAACACCAGCACTGTGATATATTTTACTTCCATAATTATCTTTGAATGGCACAATAGCATCTGGTAAGAATATTGAATGAGAATAACACAGTACTGGTTGAAAGAAAGGGGAAAAGTGCGGTGTTCGAGGTAGTGGAAGCAAAGCGTATGTGTGTGCGTGTGTGTGTGTGTGGGGGGGGGGGCGAGGATAGTGTAGGTCATGCGTGGGGGCAGAGAGAGCGAGAGAGAGAGAGAGAGAGAGAGAGAGAGAGAGAGAGAGAGAGAGAGAGAGAGAGAGAGTAAGAGAGACAGAGACAGACAGACAGACAGATAGCCAGACAAACAGAGAGAGAGAGAGAGGGGGGGGGAGTAAGAGAGAAGAGAGAGAGAGAGAGAGAGAGAGAGAGAGAGAGAGAGAGAGAGAGAGAGAGAGAGAGACAGACAGACAGACAGACAGACAGACAGATACAGAGATAGAGAAAGAGAGACAGAAAGACTCGGGGTAAGGTGGGGGAGGGATGAGGGAGATGAATGAAGACATATTGTAATAAATGAACCTTTGCTCAGTCGTTATCTTCTTGATATATCACACTTACGTGGTACCCCCAGACATTGAGTACGTTGCCTGTGATACGTTTAACATGAACACGATAAAAAAGGTGGTGAAAAACAACAAAAACACCATGGTGACCAAAGTACAGGCTGACAGAAGAAAGGTTAAAAATCAAACGAAAGCACGGAGGGAAAGTCCCATATGTGCCACAGTCAGAATCAGACGCATACATCGGGGAA
>CM031597.1:115183843-115196343 GCA_018398815.1 Conus ventricosus | reverse complement strand
GGACAATATGTCAAGAATAACGGTTTTTAACGGTCAAATTTTAAAAACACTACATGGAATTGCCATTTGTGTGTAATAACCTTTCTATATACAAAATTTCATTAAAACCCACCAATATATAAAAAGATAACGACAAAATAACGGTTTAAACGGTATTATAACCGATATACACTTTTGAAACCAGTATTTTAGTCCTCACTGGGCTAAAGCCTGTGAGCATATCAAATTTCATCCAAATCGGACAATATGTCAAGAATAACGGTTTTTAACGGTCAAATTTTGAAACACTATATAGAAGTGCCATTTGTGTGTGACAACCTTTCTATATACCAAATTTCATTAGAATCCACCTATATATATATATAAGAAATGACGGCAGAATAACGGTTTTTAACGGTTGTTTAATCCATTTTCAGCATTACATCACTTACATATGGACAGAGGCTCCGATTTGTCACAAGATCATCCAAACCGCTTATAAATTGGCCATGTACTTTCTGAGATATTCCATAAAGAAGAAAAACCGTCACAGGCCGTTACAGCCGTTAGTAACGGCTATAGCGGTAAATTAAACATCGGGCTTTCATCCGTGGCCCATAATAAAACATACCTACAAATTTTCAGAAAGATCGGCCCAGTAGTTTTGTCTGGAGCGAGTGGAACACATTTTGACCACGGACACACAGACACACACACACACACAGACAGACAGACACACAGACAGCATTTCTTCGTTCCATTCTAAAGTACTCCCTGCTCTATAGAACTGGGAGTACAAAAATGGGAAAAGAAACAAAAGAAAACGGCACGAGAAAGCATGCAGATAATAGGCCGCTGTGACGTCCCTGGTAGAAACTGTGCTTTTAGAATATTCAAAAGCTCCACTGGTCTCTATCTACAAACCATATCAGCGCTAGTGCCGTGCAGTCGATGGAGACAGAAATCAACACTTGCACAGTTAAATGGGTTGATGTCCCACCTGTCTTACTTATATTGTGGTATTCTGCCCCTCAGCAAAGCTGAAGCTTGCCACTGAAATCCCTCGTTGAAAATATCCAAGTGGGAAAAGCAAGGAAAACTGACCGTGCTTGAGGACTTGGGAGACAAGGATGTGACACCAATCGTGCAGATTCTGAAGACTGGCAGAAAATGAAAAGTTCTTTGAGCAGTGAGCGTGGCAAATAGCCTAAAGGAACAAACAAATTAGAAAACAAACACAAATCACTCTTATTTTAATATGTCTGGCCTCCCCATCAACCTCAGTAGTTTACCTAAGGCTAAGTGTTGAACCAAAATCGAAGAGATAAAAGGCTGTCCGTTCATTCTTTGTTTTCATTGTTATGAATGTTATTTGTTCCTCCTGAGGAGGACCTAATAGGCCAAAACGCGTTGTGTTTGTGTTTTGATTTGTTTGGTCTTTCGTTTGGCGTTCCAGTAATTCTCTTCTTGCTTTTTGTACTCCAGTTCTTAAAGGTCAAGGTCGTTCGCCGCTGAGGTTGGAGTGACTGTCGCCTCTGTTCTTTTCTTCGTTTAAGAGGAAAAGGAAGCGTACTTGCTTTGAAAGTTTGTGAAAATGTTTGTGATGTTTGGTGCTTTTGTGTTGTGGGCAATTTATGCCGAACTTTACCTGCGTTGGTTCGTGCTGTGCACGACCATTTCAACACGGTTGACTGCTTTGAATCGGTGCGTCCGCCATTGTACTCACCTGTGCACCGAGCTAGCCAACTGCCTGATCTTTCGTCCAGTTCTGTTGAGTGCTCTGTCCCTGTGCATCGAGCTAGCCAACTGCCTGATCTTTCGTCCAGTTCTGTTGAGTGCTCTGTCCCTGTGCATCGAGCTAGCCAACTGCCTGTTCTTTCGTCCAGTTCTGTTGAGTGCTCTGTCCCTGTGCATCGAGCTAGCCAACTGCTGATCTTTCGTCCAGTTCTGTTGAGTGCTCTGTCCCTGTGCATCGAGCTAGCCAACTGCCTGATCTTTCGTCCAGTTCTGTTGAGTGCTCTATCCTGTGCGCTAAAGTGATAAATTCCTGCATTACAGACGTGATCAACTTCTTATGTAAGTCCATCTCGTTTGACCTGTGAATTAACATCTCGGCTTCGTACTTTTGGCATAGGTGTCAATCTTCCAAGAAAACGGTACAAGAGAAAGAAGGCAGACAACAAACGGACATTAAAGGTGCTGCTTTTCAACTGCGATCTTGTCGCAAAAAGCAGCTGAAATCCATGAAATGGTGACTGATTTAAAGGCCGATATTTTTCGTCTTGACTGAAACTTGGTTGTACGATCGTGGTGACGAGTCCTACATCGCTGCTATGACCCCTGTGATTATGATTTCCACTCGTTTCCTCGTGTTGGATCACGAGGTGGTGGATTAGCCTTCATGATTCGAAAAACACTTCATGCTGTGTTTCTTTCACTCCTGTGAAATTTTGTTCGTTTGAGTGTGTTGAAATGAAACTATGAGGCACTGCTGCTACTGTTTTCTTTGGTTTGTGTTTACGACCTCCGCCAAGTAAGTCCAACATGCTGTCTAACTCTGCCTTCCTACAGGAGTTTCCAGATCTGTATCCTCTTATGCAGCTACACGTAATACTGTTTGTTATCTTGGTGACTTTAATTTTCATTATGATGACTATTCGATCGCCAAGTGATTCATCTAAAGACTTACTGACTGATCACAACCTGTCTCAATTTGTTCAAACACCAACTCACAAACATGGCCATATCCTTGATTGGGTGGTAGGAAACATTGAAGACAGCGTTCTCTCTGTGGATGAAGTTCGTGACTATGCTGGTCTTTCAGACCATTACGTTGTTGTGTGCAGTTTGAAGATCTCCAGACCCCCTCCTCGGAAAAGACTTGTTACGTCAAGGAACATGAAAGCATTGTGTGTGGCTGTTTTTGACCAAGAGGTCAAGAGTTTTGCTCAGGGCATGCGTAAGCAGCAAAGCAATGCAGATGTCACACAATTACTTGAAGTGCTTAACGATGGCCTTCAGGAAATCCTGGACCGACACGCGCCTGCAGTGACTAGGTGTGTTACTGACCGTCCTCAGCTCCTTGGCTCTCCGAGGACGTGAGAGCTGCTCGACGTCAACGCCGGCGCAGCGAGAGACGCTGAAGAAAGAGCCGATTGACATCCACCGCCAGATCTTTGCAGCGAACAGGTGTGAGGCAGGGGACTGCCTCCAGGATGCCAGAGAGTCATACTACCGTGATAAAATTGACTCTGTTCTTCATCAAAGCAGTTGTTTTCTCTTTCAAGTGAACTACTTGGCAAACAAAAGAAATTAAGTTTGCCCACGAAATTCCTCCTTCTCAAATCTCTCAACAATTAATTTTAGTGAATTCTTTGTTGATAAAATCAAAACCATCCGTGACAATCTTGATGCAAATCCTTCCCAACCATTTCTTTACGATAAATACTGTGGACCACCTTTTTGTACTTTTAATCCTGTGGATGAAAAACTGATCAGCGATCTCATAAGTGAATCCTCCAGCAAAAGTTGTGTCCTTGACCCATCCCTACTTCCCTCCTTAAACGGGTGTGCCTCTCATTTGATTTTCCCGTGATTAAAATATTGTAAACATATCTCTCTCGTCAGGCATAATGCCTCCTCAGTTTAAGCAGGCAATGGTTACCCCTCTCTTGAAAAGCCAGGACTGGACCTTAATAAGTTAAAGAACTATAGACGGTGTCCAACCTCCATTCCTCTCAAAAATCCTGGAAAGAGTTGTGCTGAAGCAGCTTCAGACTCATCTTTTAGACCATGGTCTTCTTGAGGCCTGTCAGTCTGCTTATAGGAAGAATCATAGCACTGAGACTGCTGTATTGAGCGTACTGGACTGTTTGCTGTGCAAATCCGACAGTAAACTTGTTTCTCTCGTAGCCTTACTTGATCTGAGTGCTGCCTTTGATCGCTAGATCACACTACTTTACTTGAAAGGCTTAGGGTCACTTTTGGTGTGATGGGATAGTTCTTCAGTGGTTCGAATCATACATCAGAGATAGGTCGCAGGCGGTGGTTGTGGGTGGTGTAAGGTTACTTTGTCACCTCTTTTGTATGGAGTACCACAGGGGTCAGTATTGGGCCCAGTGTTGTTTACATTGTACTCACAGCCTTGGTCGGATGTTATCTCGGACCATGATTGTGATTTTCACAAGTATGCTGATGACACTGAACTTTCTAAGAGTGGCACACCTGATGAGTTTGTTTCTGTTCAATCTGGGGTGTCTCGGTGTATCAGCAGTGTGCAGGAGTGGATGACAAGTAATAAGCTTAAATTAAATTGTGAAAAAGACTGAAGTCATGCCCGTTGGAACCTCCTCCTGCCTCAAACTCGTTGAGTCAGAGTCAATGGTTGTTGATGGTACTGAATTACCCTTTTCAATAAGTCTGTCAAATACCTTGGTGTTACCATTGATCAGTGTCTGACCATGCAGAATCAAATATCTGTAGTCTGTCGCTCATCCTTTTTAGAGCTGAGACGTATTGCTTCCATCCCACGCTTTATATCCAGGGAAGTAGCTGTCAGGCTAGTCTGTGCCATGGTGATGTCAAGATTGGACTACTGCAACTCTGTTTATGCTGGGCTTCCACAGAACAGATTGCTCGGCTGCAGAGAGTCCAAAATAGCGCTGCACGACTTGTTTTGAAGAGGAGGAGGTGTGAGCACATCACTCCATGCTGATCGAACTGCACTGGCTTCCCATACAGTATCAGTGGCAATTTAAACTGGCAGTTCGTGCTTTCCCCCACTTCAATGAATCTCTTCCTCACTATCTCTCTTCTTCTCTCTGCACTACCAAAGCTCTCGTACCCTTCGCTCTTCTTCACAAAAACTTTTGAAAATCCCTAAGCGTTCTCTGAAATCTGTTGGCGAAAGAGCCTTCAGTTTTAGAGCACCTTCTATTTGGAACTCCCTCTCTGAAGACCTTCGTAATCAGCTACTCTTTCTTCTTTTAAATCTCAGCTCAAAACTTTTCCTCTTCAAAAAGGCCTATTCTCTTCTGTAGATGACTAGATCTCTCCTAAATTTCTCCACAACTAGTTTGGTGAGGCAGTTTATGCATGTAGGTGGTCTGCAATTGTGTATTTTCTTTTTGCTGTGTGCATGAATATTGTATGAATAAGTGCAAATGGTGGATGTAAGCGCATTGAGTTGTACAACAAGAAATGCGCTATATAAGTTTTATACATTATTATTATTATTATTACTTTACAATGGGAACGAAGAAATGCTGTCTGTGTGTCTGTCTGTGTGTCTCTCCGTGGTTTAGACGTTTTCCACTCGCTCCAGACAAAAACTTCTGGGGGGGCCGATCTTTCTGAAAATGTGTAGGTATGTTCATTGTGGGTCACGGATGATGCCCGATGTTTTATTTTACCAGAATAGCCGTTACTAACAACGGCTATAACGGCCCCAAACGGTTTTTCTTCTTTATGGAAATCTCAGAAAGTACTTGTATTCAAGATAAACTGGGAGTACTTTTATATGCTTTGCATCTTGTTTTCTCTTCATGGACGCAGCATAGCCGGTACAAAAAAGCATGAAATGATATCGACACAAACGTGTAGAAAAATGACGAGAAATGATCTCTTTGCTGGAACCCTCGGGAACATTCCAAAGTCTCCCAGAACTGTTACGTACTTCCATCTTCTGTATACACTTTATCAGGTAAATGAACGTCATGCGGAATAATTGTATGACCTTTCGAAGCAAAAGAGAAAGATGTCGACCCGAACCAAATAGGGAAGAATGCACGCCCGATGTGTTTGTAATATTTTAAGAGAAGATTCGGACGGTGACTGTGTATGCGTGCCGGGTACGTGGGCGCCTGTCTGCTTGCGTGTATATAAAAATGCTGTAGGCCAGCGAGCAGTTTAGTGTGTGGTCACGGTTCATCTGTTTACTCTGTAGTATCCCTTTTTTTGACTCTTTCGAAATCAATAATTGTTTGAGTAAATGAGTTTGACCAATGAATCATATTGGCCGATACTGACCAATAATAATTCAGAAAACAGCCTTCGAAAGAGAAATGCTAACTACGACACTCCCCCTACCCCCAGCCTCCCTCCCCATCCCCTTACTTCCTGTCTATTCACCCCCCCCCCATTCCTCCTATTCGGTCTGAAATGCCATTTTCTGGGTCAAGAATGAAATAGCGACGTGCAGGAAGAGTGGTTCTGTGGGCAGTTCCAATAGTGAGAGCGTTGTTGGGAGGATTAACTCGTCTCGTTGGTTTCTTTTTTTACTCACTTATTTGTACTTCCAGCATTTACATGCCGATCTACACTTAAAAAAAAAAATCTAGTACGTACAGAGTTATCACGATTCATTGATGCCCGGCCCAGTCATCACACTTAGCTCTCAATCCTAGTTTTTGTGTGTGTTCTTTTTGCTTTTTTGTTGTTGCTTTACTAGTCATTACAGATTTCACAAGTCATTACTTCTCAACCATTACTCAGATGTCATTGCTCCTCAACGTAATCGACCCATTTTTTTTTTATAGTCCTCCGTATCCCCCCCCCCCCCCCCCCTCCCCCTACCCTCGCCACAGCCCCTTTCCTCCCTATCCGTCTCTTTCCCCCCTGTTTCTCAGCGAGCACAGCGACTCGTGTGTCCATTACGGCTCTACCGACCACTGTGATAATGAAGAAGGAACAGAACAGCTATCTCCAGCAACACCCTACCAATTACAATAATGAAGGATGGCTACTACTAACTCCTTTTTATGCGGGACATTCTAGACTCTAAAACCTTTTCTTCTTCTTCGTTTTTAAAAAAAAATGTTTTTAACCGAGTTCCAGATCGGTGATTCTGCTGCTCATCCCCGCAGTACCTCCCGCCCCCCCCCCCCCCAGCTTCTCGCCTCCCCCCATCCCCCATTACTCCGTCATCCAGCAGAACGTAAGAGCAGAAACTTGGTGTGCAGACACAGCGAGGGGGCAGGAACTCTAAAGACGTGCACCGGACTGCAGCATTCATCGAGGCCTCTGCTGTTCCTGTCTGAATGAACGATGACCAGCCGTCACTGACCCCCCCCCCCCCCCCCCCCGCAGTTTTGAAAGTAAGTTTTTTAATTTCCAATGGGCAGTTTTTGAGCAGTCGTTTTTTTACCCCCACCACTGCGCTACTGGCCGCGCGCGCGAGTGTGTGTGTGTGTGTGTGTGTGTGTGTGTGTGTGTGTGTGTGTGTGTGTGTGTGTGTGTGTGTGTGTGCGTGCGTGTGTGGATTAGTAGTGTTGGCCGTGTGTGTGTGTGTGTGTGTGTGTGTGTGTGTGTGAACGTATTGTTGCACTTGTGTGTATGCATACACTTTAGAAAACAGGTGTCCCGTGAGACTGAGTGCATCTTCAAGCTTTACCTTCTGATCGTCATTCCTTGCACGCACAGACTATACTTAGTGGCAGTGAGTTCTTAGCAACAAGAATCCTGGCTGATTTCATCACAAGGTTTGCAAAATAGCAGGGACGAAAGGAAGCTGTGATTCAACAGTCGTTTTTTGTTTGTTTTTCAGATTTACATCCAGAGCGTTATGTAAACTGTTTGGCATACGTCCAAGACGATTCCTGGCAAATACATTCACTGATATTTGTGTGCACGCATACACACACACACACACGTACAGAGACCACACACACACACACACACACACACACACACACACACACACACACAGAGACCACACACACACACACACACACACACACACACACACACACACACACACACACACACACACACACACACACACACAGAGTTTTACAATCATTAAAGCACTGGAACTCTAAAATTAGAACTGATATTCTTTTTGAAATTAAGCATCTATTACATTGTTTACTTTCCCGAGGTATAGCAGTTGATTTTGGCTGGGTTCCTTCACATTGTGGCTTAAAAGGGAATGAATTAGCAGACAAATTGGCAAAACAGGGAGCTTGTACAATTTTTGAAACACCCTTCAACAAAGTCTTAAATTTTTCTCCGCATGAATTGATCCAGCGATTGGAAAAGAATATGCGGAAGAAACATCTTAATGAGAATTTTTTCGTCCTGCCATCATGTCCAAGGTATTAGCCAGATTAATTCATAAATTACGGTTAAATACATGGAATACAAAATATTCACGAGGCATAGCGTGTATATGTCAGGAGAATATTTCAATTCGTCATCTTTTATTTGAATGCCCTATACTAACCCAGCTTATAAGGAGAAGAATATTTTTATAAGTAATTCTGACCATGTTGATAATGTGGTAAATAACCCTTGCTTTTTTGATATTGCTTTGGTTATTGCTCAGTCCCCAGTTGCAAAACTATTGTGAAAAAAGCCATTTGAGATATGTGTTGATAGTTGTTGTTGTTGTTTATTTGTGTGTGTGTGTTTTTGGTTTTTGGTTTGTTTTTTGGGGAGGTGGGGGTGGGGGTTGGGGGTGGTGGAAGGTGCTGGAAGGTGCTGGTAGTACAATGGAATGTACACTGCAGTTAAAAGGTCTAAGATCATCTTGCGATGAAAAGACGTTAAATAAAACTACTGAACTGAACTGAACACACACACACACACACACACACACACACACACACACACAACACACACACACACACACACACAAGCCGGTTTTCGAAAAGGAAGATAAGTCATCGATCATACAGTTAAAATAACCACACAAATCAGTTCAGAGGGCAACAGCAAGGTTAATTTTCAGAACCAAAAATACTGACCATATGACCACGCTTCTGTGCTCTCCTCATTGTTTACCAGTTTCTTCTTCACCTTAAGTGACAGTTACTTGAATAAATGAATGTATAAATCAAATACATGAAAAACCGTTTGATGCAAATTCTTTGCAAAATGCACGATAAAACTGAAGTTTGTTTAAAAAGTAAATACTTCAGCACTTACATGTATCTTTGATAAGTAGAATGATTCCATTGTATACTGTTAAAAAAAAATTAAGGATCAACATTGAAAATGCACAAAAACTTTTAAAAATTCACAAAAATTCAATTGTACCGCCTTTGTGGTCCAAACAAATTGAACCACACGCACAAATTGATAGTGAATGCGGCAACTGCAATTTTGTGGCACGCATTTCTCACGCGCCTTGAAAAACACGTGTCGCGACTTGTCATTTTTGGAACAAATTGGGGTGAATTTGTGATGTGCTTGGGATCCGAGGAGCATGTGCTGAATCAAAATCATGTGAAGCACGAGCTAAATCAGGCTGTAGGTCATAAAGTATGCTCAACCAAGTGTCTTTAAAAGCCACTGTACTGGCGAAAAATGCAATGGGGTATCACACTCTGTTGTTATCAGACTCAGACAACGCTTTCAAGACACAGGAAGAGTGCAAGAACGACCACGCTCTGGTCGACCCAGAATAACAACACCACGAGAGGACCGATACACTGAAAGGCAGGCCACACAAGAAAGAACAGCAAGTGCAAACAACATCAAACGTCGCCTTAGAGATGCCACCAACACTGTTGTCAGTGATCAGACCATACGAAACCGCCTACACGCCGCTAACCTCCGTGCTCGACGACCAGCCATAAGACCTCGTTTGACTGATGCCCACAGAGCAGCACGCCGTGTATGGTGCACGCAGCACGTGAGATGGACACATGAACAGTGGGCTAACGTGATGTTTACAGACGAGTCGCGGTTCTGCCTAGATCCCACCGATAGACGGAACAGGATCTGGAGACGCCGTGGGGAGCGTTTTGCAGAAACGAACGGGTGGGGGATCCGTTATGATTTGGGGCGGCATAAGCACACGCTACAGAACGGTTCTCTACAATGTGGCAGGGAACTTGAATGGTGTTCGCTACCAAACAGAGATTTTGCAACCCCTGGTGCTGCCAGCCCTTCAACAGCTTGGACCTCAGGCAGTCTTTCAAGACAATGCACGGCCCCATCGCACCAGAGCAGTAAACACGTTTCTCCAAGCTGCTGGTGTCAACAGAATGCAGTGGCCCGCAAACAGCCCAGACCTGAACCCCATCGAACATCTTTGGGATGAGCTGGGCCGGACACTGCAGCAGTATCGTCCTCCTCCTTCTAACCTGGGTCAGCTGTTTGAGTCACTCCAGCAGGAGTGGGCTGCTGTCCCCCAGGCCTTTCTGCGCACACTGGTGAACTCCATGCGACAACGCTGCCTTGAATGCCTTGCCAATAACGGGGGACACACACGTTCTTAACCATGACATTGAACAAACACTCCTCCTGTGACTTTCAAATTTGGGTGGGGGGGGGGGGGGGGGGGGGGGGTTGTACTGCACTCGATTCCAGTTTGTTGATTCCTCGGACTTGCCATTGTCTTCACACACTTTTCACATATTCAATAAATTCATGTTACACTTCCCAATTTTCTTTTTTATAAGTCAGTGAAATGTTGGTCCTTAACTTTTTTGAACAGTATACATTCATTTGATTCCGGTGTACCGGCCTTTTGTTGATCAATCAAATGTGGATGCACGCGAATGAGTGCATTCCGATTCCGGAACACACACACACACACACACACACACACACACACACACACACGCACGCACGCACGCACGCACGCACGCACGCACGCACGCACGCACGCACGCACGCACACACACACACACACACACACACACACACACGTCCCCTCCCCCTGCCTCGTCTTCTATGTACGCTTACTCCTTTATTCAATATTTAGACTTCATTGCGTTTTGAAATTCTAGCCTCCCTGTCCCTCTATCCTCGGCTTCCTCCCGCCCCCCTCCACAACATGGTTCCCCCTCCCACTGAGTCCGTTTTAATATACACACAAGTTCTTATGTATAAAAGCGTTTAAAGTACATTCATTATCATCATGCTACATTGTGTGTGTGTGTGTGTGTGTGTGTGTGTGTGTGTGTGTGTGTGTGTGTGTGTGTGTGTGTGTGTGTGTGTGTGTGTGAGGGTGTACGTGATTGCGGGTGTTCGTGTTTGTGCGCGCACGCGCGCGCGCGCGCGTGTGTGTGTGTATGTGTGTGTGTGTGTGTGCGTGCGCGCGCGCGCGCGCGCGCGTGTGTGTGTGTGTGTGTGTGTGCTTCTCCATTTTGATCTCTCATCTTTTCCTCACCCCACCCCGCCCCCTCCCTCCCTGCACTCCGCCACTCTACCCTGTCTTTCTCTCTAGCTTTATCCGCTCACTGTATTTGATGATGATGATATGTTTTCTTTGCTGCCTGTTTGTGTGTCTGTATCTGTCTGTCCGCCCGCCTGCCTGCTTGTCTGTCTGTCTGTCTGTCTGTCTGTCCGTCTCTGTCTGTCTGTCTCTGTCTGTCTGTCTCTCACTCTCTCTCTGTCTCTGTCTCTCTCTCTGTCTCTGTCTCTCTCTGTCTCTCTCTCTCTCCCTTTCTCTCTGTCTCTCTCTCTCTCTCTCTTAGAACTGTTGTCAAATGTTTGAAGTATTGGTTGCGACTATTGAAATTATTGAAATTACCAGTGACAAAGGTAAATAAACAAGCATATTGTATGACACTAACTCAATCAGAATAAGGTCGTCAGAATTGGGCATTCGAAAAAAAAAGAGGGTTCTATCCGTAAATGGATTTGGCATTGTATGGATAACTCACACGGTTGGTGATGAAGTCAGTTTTTTGGCTGAGTTTAAAGATATCACTCATTTAAAGATCTTTTTTAGCTGAGAACATTCTCACAACAATTTCTTGTAAGCGTTCTAGAGATGTGTTCGTCAACTCGGGACAACTCGGGACCCACTGTGTTGTGCCATTGACACAGTGCAGTGAGCGATCGGTGATAAGCGCCTGCTCACTGGAGCATGCTTATCAAGCGTGGCACGGAGGGCAGAGGTCAGCTGACAGGCCAATGGCTCGCTCGGTATGGCCGTGGTCAGATCAGATTTGAAAGCCTCTATATTGATAGCAGAAATTTTCCTAACTTCCTTGTAAGTCTTTGGAACGGCGGGCCTAACGATATCTAATTCACACTTCACAGCATAATGATCCGATGCTAGGTTATTGTCAACAGTTGAGGATTTAAGAAGATGATCACTGTCTCTGTAGACTACCCAGTCTACAATGTTACCCTGTTTGTTCGTCATTTCATTCACGGACTGCTGGAGTTCAAAAGTATCTCAAATTTCTAACACCTCGGGCGTGTATCCAACTGTGGGCTTATTGAAATGGAAGTTGAAGTCGCCGATCAATAACAAATGACCTCTTCGGTGTTTTATCCTCTGAAAATGTAGACATTGTAAACTTATTTGCTAAGTTTGTGGCGGAAGCTTTTCGATTTGGAGAGAGAGAATACTTAAAATGTAAGCTGTGTTTGTTAATCATGATTATGCAATAAGTTGTTTATTGTGATGAGATATTGTTTGACGAATGGTCTTTTTCTTCATTTTCTATTGTTCAACTGTTTTCTGTATGTACGCTTATTTTTTTGACTCGCATTTCTATTGTTGGCAGAGTCTGGCAACACGAAGATGAAACTGAAACTGAAACTGAAGTGGAAATTGC
>CM031597.1:115176343-115181343 GCA_018398815.1 Conus ventricosus | reverse complement strand
GCTGCGGAAAGGGCCAATAATCAATTATTGATGTGATGTACAGGATGTCTTGAAACCGTGCGTGTGTAATAAAAACAACAGCAATTGATCAGCACCAAGAATTAAAAATACTGGGAAAGTAGGTCAATTCAATTAATTTTGATTACAACTAGCTACCCATGGAAACAACATCGGTACTGCAAAAAAAAAAGAAAAAAAATGAAAAAAAGGCGGAAATGGAAGTGTGTACATATTACAATGATTTGTGTAAAATTCAAAATTGTCTTGTTCTTACCAATGACCAAAGTTTATCACCAGCTACCTGTAATTAGAAATAAAATCAGGGTATTATTCAGCCTTTCCTTCATCATCATCATCACCATCATTATCATCATCATCATCACCATCATCATCATCATCATCATTATCATCACCGTCTTCTTCTTCTTCACACTGTGTCTGGGCTTTGAACGAATACTACTCAGTGTCATTAACTTTGGATTGACTGACACATTTACACCACTACTGGCGGGAAATTTAGCTGTAGTACTCATAAGCTAGATGTAAAAAAAAAGGACGACAATATCGATTTCTGAAACAAAATAAAAGAATTATGGGAAACGTAAATGAAGGTAAGCTGAGTCAGTTAGGCGGAATGCATTCCTAAACATACTACTCGTAGGGCAATGTATGGAATCTTTATGACTTCAGGATCACGTTAAAAGTGTTGGCCAAACAGTGAAAACGACGTAAAGAAAATAGGAGCCCCAGAAATACATTATTGCTGAAAAACGACCTTGTCATTTCTAAATTCCATCGTCGGAAAGACGGCATTATGTGTGAGATGCAGAGAAAACTAAAACTTATTGATCAGTATACATCTAGATCTACAGGCACAAAACCCCAACCATCCAACCAAAACAAAAAGCAAACACGATGTGATTTACACCAATATTTTCATTTTACATATTACTACTACTGCACTGGTTTGGTCATCAAACTAACACTGCTGGAAAATCTGTCAGGTGAACAGAATGAATATGCCTCTTGTTCAAAGGCTGAATGGCTGGTTGGGAAACTGAATGAGAAAATCAAATTTGTATTCACAGTCAACGGTGTGCCAAGCAAGACTAAATGCACGCAGAATGAGTTCATCATGAAAACAAAGTCGTGGGCCCTCCCAAACTCCTCTAATCCACTAAGCTCTTCCATCAATTACAGAGTTAATGTGGGGAAGACATCTGGATGTTGGAATGACTAATTTGCCCGTGTGACCAGTCATTAATTTGTTCAACGAGTGAGAAGACTAAGGGCCCGCTCCCATCCCCCCCCCCCCCCCCCCCGCCAGGAAAGTAGTCCCTGCCGGCAACACTTCTCAGGCGCAGTGATTCGTAACTCTAAAACCACCGAGTGCGCATGACAGCAAGCGGCCATGGCCACCCGAGCGTGCAACAGATGCTCGTGCGGCGCGTGGTCCTATAGCTCACATGATGTATAGGCACGTGCTGTCAGACGTGGTTCTTTGACAGATGGTGGGGAGTCAGCGAAGGCCGGTGGATGCTGAGGTCGGGGATCAATGTTTGTTATGATTTCCTCACAGACTGATGTTGTTTGCTGTCAGCTCCATCTGTTGAGTCCAGGCTGAAGAAGCAAAAACCTTGAAACATGCAGAGCTCGTTCACTGAATGAGATCATTACCGACGGAAAATAGCAACAAATTCTTTGTGTATGCCCTCTCCCCCACCCCTTACCTACCAGAACTTCTTTCCATCCAAGATTAAGGTCAGTTTCATTAATAAAATATTGAGACTGCTAAAAAAAAGCCAAGAGAACATGAAATACCATCAGATTTCAGTGACTCATAGTATATATATTTTGGGGAAAGAAATTACTTTATGGGAGGTGGATAAGAAATGAAATATTTCTTGAAAACAGTTTGGCGTTACAGATCTGTTTTGTTTCCAGTCTATTTCAACATAGCATGAGTGTTGCTTGAACAAGTTGATACGTTTTTCACATGATAATAACCCGACTGTCCTGAACTGGAACAGTCGCTGACTGATTTTTGTCATAATTATCATAATACTGTAAAAATACAGGGTCAACTATCAATAGACGCAGATAATTGATTCGTCTTCTTTATAGCCTAGCAGACCACATAGACGATTCCAGTTTAGCGTTGGATTCAGATTCAGTTTTATTATAACCCAAAGGGCAACAGAAGACCCTGATATGGATGTCAAAACCTGTGTGTAAAATGAACAAAAATCAAATAACAAAGAGCCCACATACATATCTCCACACACACACACACACACACACACACACACACACACACACACACACACACACACACACACACACACACACCCCAATTCGGCTCATGACACAATAGCAACACAACTGACAGTGTTATGGTATGTAAGACTAACCCATGCCAATGGCTTTCACCAAGCTGCTGGATTTTTCTCTTCCGGAGTCTGAAACAAAGCATAACATATTTAAAATAGCATGACAGAGGCAGAAAAGCGCATATATATTGACAAGTGAGCACTTTGGAATAGATTCTGATGTCCACTCTGGACAGTATTTTTTCCCCTCCACCTCCATCTTTACTATTTTTTTGTCTTTCATTTTTTTTGTTTCTTTTTTGTTTTGTTTGTGTTTGGTTTTTACTTTTCTTCTTTTTTCTTGGCTTTTTTTTTGTCAGGCGGTCCTTTTTTTTTTCTTCTTCTTCTTCTTCTTCTTCTTCTTCTTCTTCTTCTCTTCCCTTCAACTCTCACGCACCATGCAAGTGTACGTTGTATTGCTATCAATGGACATTATCTTGCTGATTTTAATGTTTTGGCGTTTGTTACAGCGCGTCAGGGTTTATTTTTGTACTAGTGTTTGGTGCTGTGACACTTTCACACGGTATGTAACAAAAAGATACAGGGGTTAAAAAAAAAAGAAAAATAGGAAGAAAGAAAGGCCTGGACATCTTCCGGGAACCATCCTTGAAACGAAAGACGAACACAAGTATACACACTGTAGACAGTATGTACAGTTTCAATCTATTAGTATCAAGTCACAACAGGAATGATGGCATTTCATAAACAAAAAAGACAAAAACTTTAAAGAAACAAGCTGGCAAACAAACAAACAGTCAAAAACAAAACAAAACAAAACAAAAACAAAACAAAACAAACAAACAAACAAAAAACAACAACAACAGAACACAACAAAACCGCTAAACAGAAATAGTAATTTTTGGTGAGTAATTTACCAAAATGTCTACAGATTGTTTTAAGAATAAACATTATAATATCATTTTAAAGCAAGTTATTACGGATCCAGTATCCTTCAGAGTGTAACGATTTATCTAAATATTGCAGTAAAACTAGAAGTTTTGGCAGAGTCACTTTAACGTAAATGTAGTTAGGAGATTACCCATCCTACCCCACGTGAACCACAAGGAGCTGAACGGCCAATGACATGTTCAGCTACAATGTGTGCTGGTAAGATTTCGCTAATCTCGGCCCGTACACCAGGATAAGCTGGTAAGTGATGCGTTGATCGTATTTGATCACTCGAGTTTCAGTAAACCCACAACTCGAATCGTTTTGTGAGACTCGGGCAGAGGTTCAGTTTTACAGGCAGTCTGAAAAGCCCAAGGAGGTGGGTTTAATTTTAGAGGTGGGGTTTGACATGCATGCAACAAGCCTGTCTTTGTTCAGTCGTTGCAGGTTGGACACCTGCCGTGTATGTTGGCGGCACGGCCGCTCGTTGTGGTCTGTCCCTGCTTTACAGCATGGTGGAGGATCTCGTATCGCCAGCAAAAGAATGAAGGGTATCTTGCTTGCCCTTTCACATGTCACGGGCTATTGAGATGGCATTCAGAAGAACTGGTTTATTGACTTCTGGAAGACATCCATCTTATTGTGCTTTCTAGGGTGAGGCAGAGCCAAGCACAAATTTGAATGTAAATTTTTCTTTATTTATCACTAAAGAATTAAATTGTAAATGCCAAACAGGAATAACTTGTAGATTTACTAATTTCAATGTTGGACGGAGGAAAGTGATTTTTTTATCGTGGCTTTTCAGAGCATTTGGGTCAGTTTCAAAAGTTGTATTTGAACCTTTCTGTGTTCCATACTAATTCTCTCCTGGGCTTTGCGCTGACTAAGTCACACCAAACAATATTTCATGGGTGAGTTAAATCAACAACTGGAAATACGGAAACAGAACTAAAAACATTTTGGATTGTGCTAGGAGACCTGAAGTTATTGTATCAACTCTCGTCTTGAGGGCTTTGAACCCACTTTTGATGTTTCGCCAATTGCTGGTTGTCCTCATTTGGTTCAAAGGGACAGGCAGTACGGGTCTTGATGTTTCGCCAATTGCTGGTTGTCCTCATTTGGTTCAAAGGGACAGGCAGTACGGGTCTTGATGTTTCGCCAATTGCTGGTTGTCCTCATTTGGTTCAAAGGGACAGGCAGTACGGGTCTTGATGTTTCGCCAGTTGCTGGTTGTCCTCATTTGGTTCAAAGGGACAGGCAGTACGGGTCTTGATGTTTCGCCAATTGCTGGTTAACCTCATTTGGTTCAAGGGGACAGGCAGTACGGGTCTTGATGTTTCGCCAATTGCTGGTTAACCTCATTTGGTTCAAGGAGACAGGCAGTACGCGTCTGTGAGCAGCGGAGTTGCAAGTGAACGTTGCATATATAGTTACTGTGTATATTTGTTCTTCGCATAATTCGCTGGAAAATACGATTACAGAGAACAAGGTTCTGCAAGGTTTTGCCCAGAAATGATAGATGCAGAGGCTGGGGTTTTTTTCCGGTGGAAACAGTACTTACAACCTCCAGAATTCCGCTGTAACCAATTGAACAAGAGGTGACCAGGAAAGATGTTCATCTACCTAGTCCCTCAGACGAAGGTCAGAGAAGACGAATTCAACTCTGAATTCATAGGAATCTTATACAGGCCTACGTTTGAAATGCACTGTTGTCAAATGTGACTTTTCTTCGGCATACATGTC